>SJYX01000424.1:327149-399250 GCA_006410675.1 Oreotragus oreotragus | reverse complement strand
ACTATTTGGCCAGGCCTGATGTTATCAAGGGCAGGTTTTGGGGGAGCCTGTTATTCTCGTGGGTCCCCTTCTTGCAGAATCATGGTCCCCAGCAGATTCTCCTCTGGGGAGAGAAAAAGTGGCACCCCAGACCCTCGCCTGGTGCACGCGGCAGCCAGGGGAGTGACGCCCCTGAGTTTTGCAGACTGGCACTAAACCCCGCCTCCATGCACATAAGCAGCTGGCAACCCCAAAGCATATGGTGCAACTTTCCATGGCTCTGAATTACCTCCGCAGCATTTAGAATCCTGGCCCAGCCTAGCAGCTTCCTTCTGGTCGTCAGAAATGATATAGTCACAGTTATGACAGGTGGGGGTGGGGAGAGCCATATGTTGCCTCCTGATGTATATATATAGAACAGCCGCTACACACAGAGAATGGTGTAGTATTATGCAATGAGATGAAACATAGCAGCAACTTGAGGACTGTGGCATTTCCCAGAGATCTGGGAATTGCCATGGTAAGGGGCTTAGGAGGCCTTTCTCAGCCTGGAGTTAATCCACTTAGAACATGGAGCTGAGCAACTCTTTTTAAGGAGGGAAAGCCTGGAGTGGTCTGCAGGGTTCATTCAGGCTACAGGAGCCCAGCTCTGCCTCAGCTAGCTGATCTCTGTGGCTCAGGGCGCATCTCTGAATCCCAACTCTCCTTGCTTTCACCAGCATCATCCACGGGAATGCTTTTTGTTGTTAGCCAGGAACATCTGAGTCTTCTCAAACAAGATATTTCTTTGTTGGTGGGGATTTTTTTTTTCTCAACCTTTTTTTCCCTTGCAGAGCACGCCCTCCAGTTGCCCCTGCCCTGCAGCAAGGCTCTCCTAGCTGCACCAGTGGGCACCAGGGCCTGCAGCCCTGGGAACCAAGCAGCCATCCTGCAAGTGACAGAGAACATGACTCCAGAGCCGGTGATGTGTTTGGGATACATCCCATTCTGAGCCCTGTTGGTCTCTCTGATACTCAGGTGAATGCGTTTTTTTTCCACACACACAGTCTGTATTGGAAGTGGAGGCAAGCCGGAGGGAGAGAGCTGGTGGATGGAAGAAGCAGTTTTGGGATTCAAGTTTTGGTCTGGATAATCCTCAAGCTGAAGGACAGTTTCTCCTAGACTTACCCTCTGCCTCACAGGGAGTCATCCACCTTTAGGAAGGCCCAATGCCCAGTCTTGACTGAAGAGATGAAGGTCTCGGACTGTAAAGGAACAATCCTCTATCCTCTATGGGCCCATTTTCTCATCTAAAAGGATGATGATCCAAGGATAAATACCAGAGTGTAGTCAGACACAGTGTGACCCACCAATATATATACAGCTTCTGACAGGAAGTCTTAGAAAAGCACCAGGACACCTCACACCCTCTGCCTGAGAGGCATCAAAAGCCGTGAAATCTCCCTTGGAAATGAAAGAAGCATATGCGCCTGGAACTCTCAAAACAACACACGCAGCGTTAAGAGTCATGCTTGAATGTCAGCCTCCCCTCGCCCCTTCCAGTTCATGGCAGGAAGGAAAAGATAAATTCAGATCTTCTTTTTTGGATGGTGAGGGGTCATTGCTAATTTGGATCTGAATTGACTTTTACACACAGACCCTAATCTGGGGCTGAAGCCAGTGAGGAGCGGGCCTGGACAGAAGTCAATCTTGCCAATTCCTGAGGGGTAGGCTTCCAGAGAGCCAACACTTCCAGGATGCACTGTGACATCAGTTAGGCTGGCTCCATGAGCCACCCTTCCCAACCCTGCCACCCCTTCCTCCATCTGAGCAACAGCTGCAGTCACACTGAAGGGACCACATGTTCAGAGAGGCACACATGTTTTCAGGGCAGAGTCCTCTAACTGGACCTAGAAATAAAGTTTCAGGTCTGTCCCTTTAAAAGAAGGAAAGACGAAAAGGCATCCAATTACAGATGTCACCTAGGCAACGGGAAATAACTTGGGGATCTGAGCCATCCAGAGGGAAAGCAGACATCCCTGTGACAGAGATACCTAGACCACGAGGACTTAACAACAGGCAAAACAGCAGCCTACCCAGAAAGGTGAGCCCCAGGAACAGCACAGAAGACTTAAGATGCAGTCATCAAGGCTGCTTGAGCTAGGCAGGCTAGAAGGAGCGTCCAGCAATCCTCTGACCGCAAACAGGACCGCACAGAATCCCATCCCCACAAGAGGGAACAGGATCTGCCTCCAGAGAAGAAAAGCTCGCCACCTTCCTTGGCAGTTTTCTCTGTCACCGCTGCTCCCTAACGTCTCTTCTGGGTTGCTCATGCTGCAGCCTTAGCTGTTTTCACTCCTTTTCCTGTGCTTTGGCTTTGGAAGGAGGCAGTTGCAGACAGCTCGAGCATGCTTCTGAGGGAATTGAAAGCATCATTTAAGGGAGCCAGGAAAGGGACCTTCCCTCCTCAGCAACCTCCGAGAGAAACAGCGGTCCTCTCGTGCACACTAGCAGATCAAGGCTCCGTGGTATGCGCCTTAGTCTACTCCCCACTTCTCACTAAACGTTGTCTTTCACCTCAGGCCAGAGGGCTCAGTGCCCCAGATGTCAGGGGCTGCTTCCCTTGGAAAAGCGAAACTCGCAAGGTCAGTGGGATTGTCAGAGCCTAGACCCAGAGCTAAAGGGCTTGTTCGACATCCTGCTTGAGGGCGAGCCTCGAGAACTAGACCTGCCTGACAAGCTGGGATGGGGTCCTCCCGTCATTTCAGGGTGATAGACATTATTAGGGACCCCTTATTTGGTGCAGGTTTCTGAACCCCCGGCTAAGAAAGTGCTCCCCTCTCTTAGATGCTGTAGCTGCTCCCACCACCGGGGGGTCTCTGGTCTGACCCACAGCTGGTAGCTCACAGTGCCCTCAGGCTCCAAGAATTGCTTCCTAACCTGAGCCCCACACTCACTCCTCTCGTGCTGGGGCTGCGAGGCTCCGGTAAAGACAGCAGGGGCTCTGAGAAGCCCTTGTCACCCAGCTGTGGCCAGGCAGAGGCCAGAATCCTAGACAGGAGCCTGGCCTGCCCAGAGCCGAGCACGCGAGGGCACGCCTTGGTGCCGTGTTCACTGAGACCAAGCAGTCCCGCCGGCCCTTGTGGTCTCTGTCTGAAGCTAGCGCTTCTGTCTGGGTCTGGCGGAGGAGGCAGAAGGCTCGGGCAGCCTCAGGCCCTCAGCTTGTGGAAAATGCCAGGCAATCCTGGGCTTTTGCCAGGAGTGTCACATATTGCAGCCTCATGCACACACGCGCACGCGCACACACACATGTGTCAGCTTTATAAAGAGCTACTAGCCCCTTACCCCAAGGGGGGAAAAAAAAAGGATTTTTGCATTTTTAGCTCCCTGGAAATCTGTAAGGGCCTGGAAAATTCCTCCGTCTCGGGGGAGTTTCATGAACACTTTGCACAAATCTGTGTTTTACACAGAAGCCAGCGACCAAACCCAAGCCAAACCCTGGAAAACAGCTGCTGAATGTACTCAGGCTCCTCCATCCCTCAGACAGGCCTCCCAGCAGAGCCCTGCTTCCTACGCGCCCCCTCCCAGGTCGGGGAGGAGCAGCCTGGCACAGCAGGAGCCATTGGCCAGCCGGCTCCATCTTACTGTAACTTTTTACATTTTTCACAAACAAAAAGCACAATTGCACGTGCTCACTGTCTGGAAAGCACATTCAGACAGACTGCTTGAGGCACTTCTGAGTCCAGAAGAGGCACTGGCTGGGGCTCATTTCTTTGTTGGAACAGTTGTTAGAAAATGTGCTGCTTGGTGCTGCCAAAGTCTCCCTACTCTGTGGGGAGGGGGAGAGGAGGAGAGGGCTGCTGACAGCACTCCTGACCCCAAGGACAGGGCCATCAGCATGGACTCTGGCCCCTGGAGCAGCTCTGACACCTCTAGGCACCGCACCCACCCAGCCAGTCTCCACACTGCAGTGGTGTGATTTCTGCAACAATGTGACCCAAGACTCTCCCCTTCCCCTTGCTGTCAGCCTCCTCCCCTTCCACCCCCAACCCCGTCCCCCCCTCCATGTCCCAACTGTGCCCAAGGGTTCCAGTTCTGGCTGTTCACTAGGCTTTCCAAAGGGAGCTTTGAAAGATACTGATACCCCAGCCCCATGTCCCAATTCTGAGTTCAGTGGTTGCAGGAGGGAAGCAGGCAGGCCTTGGGATTTTTTGGCAGCTGCCCAGCTGATTCTGAAGGGCAACCAACGTCTTAAACCTTGTCTAAACAGAGTGCTCACATTGTGGTGTGGTGGAAAGGCCACCCATTCAGAAGCTAGGAAGATTGGATTCTCATTCTGCATCTGGCAGTCAGCTTTCTCAGATCCTCAGTCTCCGCATCTGCAAAATGGGATAATGATCTCACCCCTCCCCACACCTCCTAGGAAGCTTGGAACGCTGAAAAGCATGAATGCTCCGCATAAACACTATCACTGTTATAGAAGCATTTCATGATAAGAGACCAGGGAGTCCTATGCCTTCTGCAGCAGGCCCTCTGTGGTGCCAGCTAGGAAAGAAAGTGCATTAGTCGCTCAGTCATGTCCGACTTTTGCAACCCCGTGGAGTGTAGCCCGTCAGGTTCCTCCATCCTTGAGATTCTCCAGGCAAGAGTATTGGAGTGAAGGCTTCAACCAAATGATTTCTTCTGTCCATGATGCCTTTGCAAACCTCTCCTTTTTGACCCTTCTTTAATCACCATCTCCAGTTCCACTGAGGCTTCCTCTCTCCTCCTCAGCCTCCTCCCCAGGTTATCTTTATCCTTCAGTTTGCTCTAGAGATGAGAAGTAATTGATAGGTCACTCAAGTACAGGCCCTGCCCGCCTCAGTCTACAAAATCACTCCTGGCTCCCCCAAACCCCAAAGTTTCCGTATAGCTGCAATGATACACAGTGTACTATTTTCCATTCTGGTTTGTTTTGTTTTAATGCTATTAAATTGATTTCCTGATCTGCCTAGGAATCATACCCAACTTTGCAAAACTGTAGCCTGTGGTGTTTCTGGAAAGAGGCCTTCCCATTCCCCTGCTTCCAGCAGAGGCCTACCAGCTAGCTGTTGCAGTGGAGGAGCCTGCCCTATGGTCACCCATCAGCCTTTCTCTGTCTTTGGGTCTTTTTCCCCAGCGGTATAATCAGCTCAGGTGGGTGTTTCAGCTGCATGAAGTGGTCCTTACCTTCCTTTCAAGCTCTAAGGGCTAAGATTCCTGACATTTGATCAGTAGATCCCCACCCAGCCATCCCAGATGGATTGCCAACACTTCCCTTCTACGGTCAGTTACCTTTCTGTTTTCCTGATGAAAAGTGAGAGGCACTCAGTCATGTCTGACTCCTTGCGACCCCACGGACTATACAGTCCATGGAATTCTCCAGGCCAGAATACTGGAGTGGATAGCAGTTTCCCTCTCTAGGGGATCTTCCCAACCCAGGGATCAAACCCAGATCTCCCACATTGCAAGTGGATTCTTTATCAGCTGAGCTCCCAGGGAAGCCTGATGAGAAGATAAGAAAATAACATATCTGCCAAGCCAGGCTCTTGAACAAGGGATTTATGTGTTTATCTCAATCTCCTACCAACCCTGGGAGTTTGGTACTTTTCCCGTTTTGGTCCCAGATTGGAGGGGATAGGTCATTGGTTTATTTATTTATTTATTTATTTTTAGGTCGTTGGTTTAGTTTGGGGCCAGCAACCTCTTGCCATGCTAGGGCCTGGAGAGACGAGGTGAGAAAGACAGCACAGCCCTTACTTCAGGCTTGTGGGAGGCTGACAGCAGAGAGCGCCTAGCAGCTCTGCAGGATGAGCATTCCACGTCCGCAGGCCGTCTGGGCTGCCGGGAGCACCCACGGAGAGGCAGCCAGCCCACCAGACAGTCAGGGGAGCCTCCCAGAGGCAGGCTGTCCAAGCTGAGCACAAGAGGGGCCCAAGGAGCTGGCCGCTGAGGGGTAGAGGTGTCCCAGGCAGAAGGAACCATGTGTAGGAAGACAGGAAAGGGACCTGTGTGCAGTCCCCTGGGCCTAGAGCCGGCACAGAGCTTTCTTGATTGTAAGAAGTGGAGTTTTGGCAAAGAAAAGTACATTTGTTTCTCTTTCCAATTCCACTTTGAGAGAAACGTGCACAGAAGAGATGTTGGTGGAATCACTAAAGAAAGGTGTAACCGTAAGATAATGAATGCTTGGTGAGAGAGCTCACTTCTGCCTCTCTGGTTTGTCTCTCTGGCCTGTGGTGAACAGACCTCCCCTCCTTCCTATGGTTCCTTTTAATTGTCAGCAAAATGAGGGGCTGGCTTTCAGCCTGCAACTCCGAGGTTCAGGAGGAGAAATGTCAAAGTGCCACAGGGATTCCTGTCAAGAACCATCCTTAGCAAACCTCAGCTGTTTCCCCAACCCAGCTTGGACAGTTTGTCCCAGTTCTTCTTTGTCCATGGACTCGGCTGAGTGGGACCAGCCATCTGGATGCAGGAAAGAAGGAACTGTTCCCCACTGAGGATGGGCTGGCTTCCTGCTGAAAGCTGCAGGCTCAACACACCCCTAACCCTGTGAGAACCTCCATGAGCTCCAGGTCATCCTGTTGATCTGTCCTCTTTTTTACAGCTGTGATGTCCAATGCAGTAGCTGCCAGCCACACACTCTTTAATTGTAAATGAATTTAAATTAAATGGAATGAAAACTTCAGCTCTGCAGCTGCATAACTACACTCAGTTGCAGGCAGAAAACAGCAGAAGCATGGGCTCCACCTCCAATCTGCCTCTTAAATCTGTGCAAGCGCATCTAACATGCATTATCCAGACTGGTAGCTGCAGGAGAGTCGGGGACGTGCTGTTTTCAGCCTTCTAGCCTCTGCAGTACAGGACAGCCTGCTACAAGGTGGGTGGGTTAGATGCAAGGGCCTATCAGCCAGTGATCAAGCCCTTCCTCAGCCATGTGGCGGGTCTGCAAATTTCCAGCCATCCCTTGTTTTATTTCTAACAAATGCTCGGTCTCCTGTGTTGACTGAATGTTTATGTGACAGGGTCTCTGCCAGCCCAGCTTCTATTAACCAAACACCCCAACATTCACAGGAGTCTCTCAATCTGTCTCCCTCTTCCATGTTCCAACTTCCCCACATTCTCTCCTGAGCATCCAGAGCTTGGGGCAGGAGGGTGGTGAGAGGGGGATTTCTCCTGGCTAGAGAGCCAGGGAGAATCTCTGTTCCAGAAATTTGGAAGGTGTGCCCCTCCCCAGCTCCTCTAGCCTCACCTCATTCTCCCTAACAAGGAACTTCCCTTTTCATTGGTCAAAGAATCAAAATAGGGCTTCCGTGGTGGCTCAGTGGTAAAGAATCCACCTGCCAATGCAGGAGACACGAGTTTGATCCCTGGTCTGGGAAGACTCCACATGCCACAGAGCAACTAAGCCCGTGCACCGCCACTGCTGAGCCTGTGCTCCAGAAACCAGCACCACCACTGCGGAGCCCGTGTGCTGCAGGTACTGTAGCCCACAGGCGCTGGACCCCGTGCTCTGCAGGAGAAGTCACTACGAGGAGAAGCCTGCACCGCAACCAGAGTAGCCCCTGCTCGCCGCGACAGAAGCCTGTGCAGCGACAAAGACCTACCCAGCACCGTCTAAAACCAACCAGGCAACAAAATGTTAGCCCATGTCCCAGATGGCTCTTGCAAGAATGAAAAAGAGACAAAGGTCGGAAACAGCACAACCGCTAAGTACAAAATCTCTTTACTCCCCACGTCTCCATCATCAGTTCCCACCCCCATCTGCCCCAGTGGCCATGTCAGGGCCCAGCACCACCAGTGCTTACCTGCTGCTCCCAGAGAACGAAGTGACCAGCACCCCACCTGAGACATTCCCGAAAACCTGCAACCCCCAGGCAAATTAGCAGCTGCCTCTGGGTTGAGATTTCAGGCATCTCTTCTCCAGTTTCACCAATGGTGCCACTTGAAAAAAAAACAATACTTCCCCCCCACTCCCAGTTTCCTGATGCTGAAAGTTGGCAAGATCACCTGCTGTAGGATCTTTGAAACAAACATGAGGGTCAGGCCCAGGCACCTTTTGTCAGGGGTCCCCCAGAACCACCCTTAGGATCAAGGACTTACTAGAAGAACTCAGAGAACTCAAACAAGCTACTATACTCACAGTTGTGGGTTAGCACAGTGAAAGAATACAGATTACAATCAGCCAAGGACTAAGACTGTGTTCTCAATGCAAGGGACTCCAGTTGGATCACTGGTCAGGGAACTAGATCCCACACGCCGCAACTAAAGATCCTACGTGCTGCAACTAAGACCCAGTGCAGCCAAATAAATAAATAAATCAGTAAAGGACGCAAGCACATAGAACAGAGTCCAGGAAAAACCACGTACAAGCACCCACGCATCCTTTCCCAGCGGAACCACAGAAATAGCACTTAATTCTCCCAGTAACAACATGTGACATGTAATGTATTGCCAACAAGGGCAACTCCCTCAAGCTTTGGTGTCCAGGGTTTTCATGGGGGTCAGTCACACAGGCAGGGAGCACACACAGATGGACCTCAGCTACTCAGTCTTCAGTCTCTCCAGAGAGCAAACCAACACAGCACGGCTCAGGACCCAGGTGATCACCTGAACCACATTATTAGGTTAAACTATGCAGCATGGCTCAAGCTCCCAGGTGAACAAAGACACTGCTATCCAGCAGGATCTTCCCAGGGCTCAGAGCTTATCTCCCAGGAGCAGCTCAAGGGCCAAGCCTTTGGAAAGTGCAGGTGTGAGCACCCCAGCCTGCTGAGTCCACCCTTCACGGCACACACCTGCACCCAGGCCCCATTCTTCAGTGGAAAGCAGCCTCTCCTGCCTGGGTCATTCCAGCAGAGGCCGGTGGCCAGAAGGGAAAGGGGAGCTTGGGAGGACTTCGCTGGTGGCTCAGTGGTAAAGAATCCACCTGTCAATGCAGGGGACACAGATTCCAGTCCTGATGGAAGATTCCACAAGCCACAGAGCAATTAAGCCTGTGAGCCACAACTATGAGCCTGTCCTCAGAGCTGGGAGCTGCAGCTACTGAGGCCCATGCACCCTAGAACCCGTGGTCGACGGGTAGCCCCTGCTCACCACAACTAGAGAAAAACCTGCGCAGCAACGAAGACCCAGCACAGCCAAAAATAAAATACTAAGTAAACAGAAGTGCATGGAAGCACAGCTGGGCTTGGCTTCATGCCCCCTCCCAGGAGACCCAGCTCCAGATCCCGGCCCCACAGACCCTCTCTTCCTCTAACCAGGACCTAAGGCGATTGATGTGTTCTCTTTGCTGGCCGACCAGGCCTCTGGGAGGACAGGCCCACAACCAAGGTGAAGTAGGCTTCTGAGCCAAACCACAACCATGCTGGGCTGTTACCACCCATCAGTCTCCAGAACCAAATCCAGTCTGGGCTCCCAAACCCCTCTGCCCACCTGCTCCCTGCTGGCTCACCTCTTCTGAGCTCTGTGCCTCTGACACCAGCGAGCCCTGGCCTGGGGCTGTTCCCAGGCAGCCCTCAGCTCCTGCAACATTCACGCAACACCTGCTCTCTGCTTTTACACCGTGGGATAAATACCGAGAAGGGGGTGGTCTGCTGCCTGGGGGAAGGCAGGGCTGGAGGACATGGGAGGGAAGGAACAAGCTAGGCAGGGTCAGGTGGCCCAGGCAACCCCTCTTCAGCAAACAGCATTCCAGGACATGCCTGTCAAGGCCACACCTATCCTCAGGCCTCCTCTCAAACCAAGGAGGGACACAGTCTTCTGAGGCTGATGCAATATGACACCCGGGCCTTTGGGTGGGAGGGGGCAGCTCTTCCCTCAGCCCCTACTGCAGATCCTCAGTCAAGCCTGGGCCTATTCCACTTTAAGCCACATCTTCATGCTTTCTGAGTCAATGCTCTGAGTNAGAATGGACTGGTTGGATCTCCTTGCAGTCCCAGGGACTCTCAAGAGTCTTCTCTATCACCACAGTTCAAAAGCATCAATTTTTTGGCCCTTCTAGGTTTTTCTAAAATTATTCATATCCCTTACCTTTCCCTTCTGTCTCATTTCATTCCTGCGTGTGAGTGTATGTGCTTAGTTGCTCAGTTGTGTCCAACTCTTTGTGACCCCATGGACTGTAGCCCATCAGGCTCTTCTATCCGTGGGATTTTTCAGGCAAGAATAGTGGAGTGGGTTGCCTTTTCCTCCTCCAGGGGATTTTCCTGACCCAGGGATGAACCTATGTCTCCTTTGTCTCCTGCATTGCAGGCAGATTCTTTACTCACTGAACCATCAGGGAAGCCCCATTTCATTCCTGAATTCCCCAGTATTTGGCTTCTGTCCGGATCACAATGGTGACAATACAAAACGGGGTTTTACACTTACGAGTTCAATTGCTGAGTCATATGGTATTTCTGTTTAACTCTTTGAGGAACCCAGAAAGTGTTTTTCCATGGCAGATACACTATTTTACGTTTCACTGTTGAGTTACAAGTGTTTCACTCTGTATCTATCCCAGCACCTGGTCTCTTTGAATTTTAATTAGTCATTTTAGTGGATAATGAAGTGGTATCTCATTGCAATTTTGACCTGCATTTCCCTGATGAGTTATTATGGTGAACATTTAATCTGCTTGTTGACTATTTGTATATCTTTTTTTGAGGAAATATCTGTTCAAGTCCTTTGCCCATTTTTAGATGGTTTGCCTCTTTAAAAAAAGAAAATTTACTTGGCTATGCCAGGTCTTTGTTGCTTCACATGGGATATTTAGTTATGACATAGGAACTCTTAGTTGCCGCATGTGGGATCTAGTTCCCTCACCAGGAAATGGATCTGAGTCCCCTGTATTGGGAGTGCAGTCTTAGCCACTGGACCACCAGGGACCTTCCTGCCTTTTTGTTGCTGAGTTGTAATTTAATGTGAATTTGAATCGGTCTTTCCATTTTTTGGAAAAAAGGCCATTGGAATTTTCATAGGCATTGTATTGAACCTCTAGATTGCTTTTGATACTATTGCTATCTTAACAATATTGTGTAACTCATGAACCTGAGATATACTTGAATTTTTAAAATAAATATTAATTTACTTCAGTGATGTGTGGTTTTCAGTGTACAGGTACTTCATTTCCTTGGATAAATTTATTTCTGATATTTCATTCTTTGGATGCTATTGTGTGTGTGTGCTTGCTCAGTTGTGTCCTATTCTTTGCAACCTCATGGACTGTAGCCTGCCAGGCTCCACTGTCCATGGAACTCTTCAGGCCAGAATACTGGAGTGGGTTGCCATTTCCTACTACAGGGGGTCTTTCCGACCTGGGAATCAAACCCGTCTCTCATGCGTCTTCTGCACTGGTGGATTCTTTACCACTGCTGCCAAGGCTCCAAAGGTGGTTATCCATTCTGCTCAAATCTCCTGTAGACCAGAGCACCCCTCGGGAGAGAGCCAGGTGATTAGGGCCCTGTAGGCAGGACTCCGCATTTAAGCAACCAGTCAAACGCAGTTTGTTGTGAGTTTGGAGCGTGTGCTCCCTAAGGACAGCAGCCCATCTCTGTCTTATTCACTGAAAGATCCAAGGGCTTAAAGCAGCTGGGCACACGGTAGACACTCCAGTATGGGTGGAGGAATGGTGGGGGACAAATTCAACACAGAAGATAACAAGCCTCTGGTAACGTGCGCTGGTCAACCAGGCTTTGAGCAAATTGGAGACACCAGTGGTCTTGGGGGATGATTTCTGACACGTGAAAAAGTGAAAGTTAGTTGCTTAGTTGTGTCTCTTTGTGACCCCATGGACTGTAGCCCGCCAGCGTCCTCTGTCCACGGAATTCCCCAGGCAAGAACACTGGAGTGGGTAGACATTCCCTCCTCCAGGGGGTCGTCCCGACCCGGGTCTCCTGCACTGTAGGTAGCTTCTTTACCGTCTGAGCCACGAGGGAAGACCGCCTGACACGAGAGGAAGATGTCTCCAAGCTGAAGAGTTGGTGACAAAGTCCTTCAGCAAGAAAAGCTAGAGAGGGACGAGAACAGACATTCACTGAGGACCTTGGGTGCCTGGTGCCCCCCGAGGCATTTTATGACTGAGACTTTCCTGTTAGCTCCTTAAAATAGCCTGTGAGGGGTGTTCACATTTGCAGGCTTAGAGCACTAAGTAGCTGGCCCGGGATGACACAGCTGTGTGGCGGAGGAGTCAGGATTCCCCACAAAGGCTCATGCTTTGGCCACGACCCTGTAGTGCTTCTCGTGTTGGGGCTGCTTGAGTAGCATGAGTGGATACATCTGTGTGCTCGGCCTTGTGGGCGTGGGGAAGGGCTGCAGCCCCAGTGAACAGGACCCACTTCCTATCTGGATGCCTTTCCTTTTTCTCACTAAATTGCTCTGGCAAGAACTTCCAGTACAGTGCTGAATACCAGTGATGAAAGTGGGCTTCCTTGTCTTGTTCCTGCTCTAAAGGAAGAAACTGTTGCTGAATATGAAGTTAGCTGTGTGGTTTTACACGAATCATAATGAGGAAGTTCTCTTCTATTCTTAGTTTTCTGTTATTATCCTGCAAGGATGTTAGATATTTTCAAAAGCTTTTACTGCATCTGCGATGATGATTATGTGGGTTTTTCCTTGGTTCTATTACCTTAGTGTATTATATTGATTTTTCTTATTTTGAACCGTCGTTGCATCCTGGAATAAATCCTATTTGGTCATAGTGTATAATCCTTTTGATATGTTGTCTGATTCCATGTTCTAGTATTTAATGAGGATTTTGCAATTATAAGTGATGTTGATCTACAGTTTCTGTTCTTTAGGTACCTTTGTATGGCTTTGGTATTAGGGTAATATGACCTCATAGAATACGTAAGAAATTGCTTCCTCTTCTCTTTTTTCTGGAAGAGTTTGAAGGACTAGTGTTACTTATTTAGACATTTGGTGGAATTCACCAGTGAAGCCATATGGTCTCGGATTTACTTTTCCGGGTGGCATCTTCTGCTTTTTTAAAAACTAAATCAACCTCTTTATTCAGTATAGATCTTTCAGATTTTCTATTCCTTCTTCAGTCAGTTTTAGTAAGTTGTGTATTTTCTAAGAATTTGTCTATTTCTTCCAGGTTATCTAATTTAGTATACAGTTGTCCACAACATTCTTTTATAATCCTTTCTAATTCTGTAAGGTCAATAGTAAAATCCGTTTCATTTCTGTACATGTAATGTATTGCCAACAAGGGCAACTCCCTCAAGCTTTGGTGTCCAGGGTTTTCATGGGGGTCAGTCACGCAGGCAGGGAGCACCCACAGATGGACCTCAGCTACTCAGTCTTCAGTCTCTCCAGAGAGCAAACCAACACAGCACGGCTCAGGACCCAGGTGATCACCTGAACCACATTATTAGGTTAAACTATGCAGCATGGCTCAAGCTCCCAGGTGAACAAAGACACTGCTATCCAGCAGGATCTTCCCAGGGCTCAGAGCTTATCTCCCAGGAGCAGCTCAAGGGCCAAGCCTTTGGAAAGTGCAGGTGTGAGCACCCCAGCCTGCTGAGTCCACCCTTCACGGCACACACCTGCACCCAGGCCCCATTCTTCAGTGGAAAGCAGCCTCTCCTGCCTGGGTCATTCCAGCAGAGGCCGGTGGCCAGAAGGGAAAGGGGAGCTTGGGAGGACTTCGCTGGTGGCTCAGTGGTAAAGAATCCACCTGTCAATGCAGGGGACACAGATTCCAGTCCTGATGGAAGATTCCACAAGCCACAGAGCAATTAAGCCTGTGAGCCACAACTATGAGCCTGTCCTCAGAGCTGGGAGCTGCAGCTACTGAGGCCCATGCACCCTAGAACCCGTGGTCGACGGGTAGCCCCTGCTCACCACAACTAGAGAAAAACCTGCGCAGCAACGAAGACCCAGCACAGCCAAAAATAAAATACTAAGTAAACAGAAGTGCATGGAAGCACAGCTGGGCTTGGCTTCATGCCCCCTCCCAGGAGACCCAGCTCCAGATCCCGGCCCCACAGACCCTCTCTTCCTCTAACCAGGACCTAAGGCGATTGATGTGTTCTCTTTGCTGGCCGACCAGGCCTCTGGGAGGACAGGCCCACAACCAAGGTGAAGTAGGCTTCTGAGCCAAACCACAACCATGCTGGGCTGTTACCACCCATCAGTCTCCAGAACCAAATCCAGTCTGGGCTCCCAAACCCCTCTGCCCACCTGCTCCCTGCTGGCTCACCTCTTCTGAGCTCTGTGCCTCTGACACCAGCGAGCCCTGGCCTGGGGCTGTTCCCAGGCAGCCCTCAGCTCCTGCAACATTCACGCAACACCTGCTCTCTGCTTTTACACCGTGGGATAAATACCGAGAAGGGGGTGGTCTGCTGCCTGGGGGAAGGCAGGGCTGGAGGACATGGGAGGGAAGGAACAAGCTAGGCAGAGTCAGGTGGCCCAGGCAACCCCTCTTCAGCAAACAGCATTCCAGGACATGCCTGTCAAGGCCACACCTATCCTCAGGCTCCTCTCAAACCAAGGAGGGACACAGTCTTCTGAGGCTGATGCAATATGACACCCAGGCCTTTGGGTGGGAGGGGGCAGCTCTTCCCTCAGCCCCTACTGCAGATCCTCAGTCAAGCCTGGGCCTATTCCACTTTAAGCCACATCTTCATGCTTTCTGAGTCAATGCTCTGAGTAAACAACATCACAAAAGTCAGCTTTTGGTGTTTACTTGGTAATGGGTTGACTTTCGAGTGTGGTGTCATTTTCTATTCAGACTGACCTAGATGAGGTTCCCATTAAGTGAATTCCTTAACCTCTCTTAGCATCAGTTTCAACACCTTGAAATAGAAAAACAAACCTACCTTACTGCATTGGTGTGAAATGATACTATAAACTGCCAAACACAGTATTTAGTACAGCTCCTCAGTTCCTTTACCACCCTTTATCAATCCACAAATCCTACTTTTCCTATTTCAGCCTGTAACTATAAGAGGCCATCTATCCAACCACTTGTCCACTGATGCAGCCATCCACTGCTCCACCCATCTACCCACCCAACTATTCATCTACTCATCCACCCACCCACCATCTATCCATCCACGAATCTGTATAACACCATTTTTTGAACACTGTGAGTTGTCCACTGATGTCGATACAGTAATATACAATCTAGAAGCAAAAATTAAACATTACGGCCAAGATATAAATAACTTGGCAGAAAGTGAAAAGTGTCTTCAGGGAAGGACAGAGAAAGTGTTGGGAGATTAAATGCTCCCAGACCTCTTTTCAAGCTCCCATAGAAGGCAATTGCCAGGATTACGCCTGATTTGATAAAACATCTCTTTCTCTAACGACTGGAGACGACCAGAACTTTTTCCTCCCGCACAAGGAAGACGCCTCAGATTCTCATTATCCTAACTTGGCTCTGGCTTTGTCTCAGCTTTCATTTTACTGTGTTCAGCTCTCAGTTGCTCCACTGAGGACAATGTACAGAGTCCAAATCCCTTCCAAGTTTTTAATTGGACTGTCCATGAGGGATTTTGAAACCAACAAAATAGGCTAAATGAGGAGATGATGGATACATTAAAAACAGCTGCCTCGGGCCAGGCATTCCCTACACAGCAGTCTGCCCAAGAGTCTATTAGGTGATGGCTTTGCAGCATCAGCAGCCAACCTCCACCTCCTTAAAAATCTCTCCCCACCACCTGAGTTCTGTCCAGACTTAAGTCAACCCCTGAAAGAATTAGGGGAAAAGTATCTCCCTACGAAAGTGCCGGATAAAGAGTATGGGGCTGTATTTCTCAGCTGATGAAAAGAGGAAAATCTTACAAATTTTGTTGCTGCAGTGAGAAACAAGGACCCATCAATGTGATGAATGAAACACCCCATAATTTCTGCAAGCCACTACCCACCAGCAGTTTGATTGGAAAATTCCTGCAAAGGGGACTTCCCTGGTGGTCCAGTGGTTAAGACTCCTTGCTCCCAAGCCAGGGGGCCTGGGTTTGTTCCCTGGTCAGGGAACTAGATTCCCACAAGCAGCAACTAAGAGTCTGAATGGTGAAAGGAAGATGGAGGATCCCGAGGGCCACAAAGAGGACCCAGCGCAGCCAAATAAATAAATACATAAACTTCTTTTTAAAATTCGTGCAAAGACACTGCTGAGTGAATGCTCCCGACACAGCCAGTGGGGCTGTTTGGTGTTGTAGATTTAAAGACAGAAGACCCAGCTCTGTCACTTACCAGTGCTGCAAGTTTGAGCAAGGCCCTCCAACTCTCCGAATCTGTATTTACTAGCAGGTAAGTCGGGAGATGAAAGACGATGCTGTGAAAGTGCTGCACTCAATATGCCAGCAAATTTGGAAAACTCAGCAGTGGACACAGGACTGGAAAAAGTCAATTTTCATTCCAATCCCAAAGAATGCTCANGAAGGAATGATGCTAAAGCTGAAACTCCAGTACTTTGGCCACCTCATATGAAGAGTTGACTCACTGGAAAAGACTCTGATGCTGGGAGGGATTGGGGGCAGGAGGAGAAGGGGACGACCGAGGATGAGATGGCTGGATGGCATCACGGACTCGATGGACGTGAGTCTGGGTGAACTCTGGGAATTGGTGATGGACAGGGAGGCCTGCTGTGCTGCGATTCATGGGGTCATAAAGAGTCGGACACGACTGAGCGACTGAACTGAAGTTGGGAGAGCACAGGCCTCACCCACCTCTGTTGGCCAGCTTGCTGGTGACGGTGCAGTCCTCTCCATGAGCCGGCTCACAGGGGAGGAGGCATGGTGACAACCATCACTTGTGAGGTCAGTGGCTGGGACAACTAACGTCCCTTCCCCAAGCCTCCACTTTTGTGTCTGTGTAGGTTACACGTTTGCTGCAAGTTAAACGAGATGACGTGTGCAGAGTGCGGGGCGCACGCCAGGTGGTCACTGGCCTTTGTTCCCTCCCCCGCCCTCATCTTTGCGGGCCCCACTCAGCAGAGTCCCTGCAGCCTAGGACAGGAGGCACAGGGCCCGACACCCGGGCTGAGGTCAACAGAGTGCTGTTTAGTGTGTTCTCTTAGGCTGACTTCCACTTGGAAACCAAGCCAGGCTCAGTGGCTTCTTGGTCCTCGAAAATGATTTTCTGAAACCTTTTCTCCGTTCATGCTCCATGCAGCATCATTTACCAGACTTGAGAATTATTCTTCCCAACTCTGGCCATCCTGAGCTCAGGGATTTCAATTCTGTCTCAGCACACAGATCCCCTTCTCTTCAGAAGCCAAGGCTCACTCACGGGGCTCTGAGGGTACCAGGCACCTCTCTGAGCAGATAAACGGCCAGAGCAGGGTGACTGGTGAAGGCTGCAATGTTGCCCCTTCAGCCGCAGGCTGGCCGCCCCCGTGCAACGTGCAGTCGCCACTGCGTTGCTTGTTTCTTCTGCTTTCTTCTCCTCTCCCTCCTTCCTCACTCTGCGGACATTACAGCAGCAGCTGACTTATTGAGGGCTTGCTAGGAGCCAGAGGCTGTGCCATGTCTTTTTAAAAACTGGAATATAGCTGTGTTACAATGTTAGTTTCTACTGTATAGCAAAGTGAATCAGCTGTGTGTACATATATTCCTCCCCCTTTTGGGGATTTCTTTCCTATTTAGGTCACCAGAGCACTGAGTCCAGTTCCCTGAGCTATACAGTCTGTTCTCTCTGGTTATCTATTATATACTTAGTATCAATATGCATATAAGTCAATCCCAATCTCCCAGTTCACTCCCGCCGCCCTTTTCCCCTTGGTATCCATACACTGGTTCTCTCTGCCTATTTCTGCTTTGTAAATAAGATGGTCTATACCAATTTTTTCAGATTCTATGTACAGGAGTTAATACATTTTTCTCTTTCTGACTTACTTCACTCTGTATGACGGTCTCCTGAGCCATGCCTCTTTTGGTCACACAAGTCTCTGTAAAGATGTGGACACATGCCACTTTCCTCAGCCCACCATCCCTTCCTCACTTCATTGCATCAGGGTACTGCCCCCTACTTCCTCTAGGAAACCCCTCCTCCATGCCACATGGTTCTGGGGGGCTGCCCTGGTAGACTTGGCCTCAATCAAAGTGAGTGGAATCCTTCCTGGGACTTTACATGGGGACCTGAAGGAGAGAGATGTTTCTCTGGACTGAGAGATGCAAGGAGATGACCCTGTTACTATTTGTTGGTGGCAGGGTCCTCCTGTCACATGAAGGAACCTGAGGACGAGATCAACACCCAGACAGGCAGGGAGGAGGGAGGGAGGGAGGCCAGCCGGCACTGCTCCAGCTTCCAGCAGCTCCAACCTAAGATGACTCTTTTTGTATAACCTGATATAGGTCGACTTTCTCTTATCTGAGAGCAAAAAAGTTCTGATTAGTAGTAGATATAGGTACATTAGCTAAACTCTCTATTATCCTCAATTTACAGATGTGGAAGGTGAGGTTAAGATTCTGAGGTCCAGAGGCAGAGCAAAGATGTTTGCATGAATTTATTTCATTCTAAATGAGTGCCCAATGCAGCCACGAGCTGGATACTGTGCAAATACAACAGTGGGGAAACGACTGCTCTCTCAGAAACTACAGCCTGGGAAAGAGGTGCAGTCATGTTACTGATCTAACCCCACTTTATTCAAATCCACACACGCAATGCCATATTTATGTTCTTCAGGATGCTGCAAAACATCTCACGTCAGAGTTGCCTTAAATAGTGGATGCCTGAATAATTCACAGAAGCACGAGTCTCCTATGTCTCTTTTGAGGCCCATTAGGAGTTGGTTATTACGGGTTTTCATTTTGGCTCAGAACGAAATCTGTGCGTGAATCATCCAGGGACCCTCTGGTCACAAGCAACAGAAACTGCAAAGTAACTTAGCCAAAGGGAATTGGTTGGATTGGTGACGCAGAGCCCAGGGGTGAAGCTGGCCTCCAGGGAGAAGGGAGGCCAGGGACTCTTAACATGGTCAGCCTGGTTTTGCACCTTTCCCCCATCACTCCTGAGCTCTCCTCTCTGTTGACTCAAATTTTCCAGCTTCTGCTGGGCTCCATGTGATGATGGCTGGGTGGGCAAGGGAAGATGAAAGGGAGGGGCATGCCCGTAAACAGCTCCAGGTGAGCAACGCACCAGTGTGAAACCTTGAAGGAGGGAGAGCTTGGCTCATTTGCCCACCGCTCTGGCCAGGACAGTGGGCCCTATGACCTGCAGCCCCTTCAGAACTGCATGGAGGGGCTTTGCCAAGAAAGATGTGGAGGGGATGGTCAACACGTATCAGGCATCATCTCACCACTGAAGTGGACTAGTTTGCAAAAGGCTCACTGGAGGGCATCCAGTCCAGCCTCCTCCAGCACCCGGGGATGGGGACACACAGGTGGCTTATTAACATGCCCATTCCTGGCAATTCCACTCCATACCGCCCGTGTGGCCTTAATTTTCTCAGGTGCTTGAACTTGACAGAGCTGTCTAAAGATCCTTGCAGTCCTGATTATCCAAGGACAGTCCCAGCTACATGAAATGAATTTCTCTTGGCAAAGCGACCCTTCCCACAGCCTAAGCCTCCGCCTGTGCAGGAGTTGGTGAAGTAGCTGAAGTGGGGGCTGGCCAAAGGCAGGGAAAGGGTCAAGGACAGGAGGAGGCCAGCCCTTGGGAAGCCAAGATCAGGAAGAAGCGGAGCTTCACAATCTTAAAAGATCAAGATGCTTGTGGTTAAGGAAGAATTGACATCAGACTGCTGAGAGTGGTGAAGGTGCTCCAGGAACTTGGCCCTTAGTCTTCCTGGACTATGGCGAGAACATGAGGCCAGGGTGGCAGGGATCTGGAAGGTCCAGGAAGGAACCAGAGAGGGTGACAGAGATCCAGGTGTAGAAGAGGCAACTCAGCTGCAGGCTGAGGCTGGGCCTTTTCTTACTTGGCTGTTGTGCTGCCCAGGCCCAGGTGGGATGTATCAATACAAGAGAGCATCTTCAACCTGGTGAGAGTCCCCAGGTCTCCTAGGGGATGGCACCCTCTCTGAACTGTCACCTGCGACTTCTGGTAACCACAGAATCTAGGCCAAAGTCACCCTGGGACTAGCTCCAGGGGAGATTATGAGGCCTCCATGTCCCTCACTTCAGTTTAAACTGTCTTCCAAGGTGGCTGTACCATTAGTAGCAGCAATGAATGAGAGCTCCTCTTGCTCTGCAACCTTACCAGCATTTGGTACTGTGGTTTGCCTTTTTGGTCATTCTAATAGGTGTGTAGTGGTATCTCATTAATTTGCATTTCCCTAATGACACACAATGTGGGGCATATTTTCATGTGCTTCTTTATCTTCTGCATATCTTCTTGGCTGAAGTGTCTGTTCAGGGGTTTGGCCCATCCTTTGAGTTGTTTCCTTATGGGTTGTTTTCTTGTTAAGTTTTAAGTTCTTTTGATATCTCAGGAGTCTCTTATTGTCTTTTGCAAATAATTCCTCTCAGTCTATGACCTGTCTTCCCATTTTCTTCGTATTTGTTTTCACAGAGCACAATTTTTTATTTAATAAAGTCCATCTTAGCCATTCATTCATTCAGGGATTGTGCTTTTGGTGTTGCATCTGAAATGTCATCACCATACATACCCAAGATCATCTAGGTTTTCTCCTAGGTTCAGTTCAGTTCAGTTGCTCAGTCGTGTCCAACTTTTTGCGACCCCATAAATCGCAGCACGCCAGGCCTCCCTGTCCATCAACCAACTCCCAGAGTTCATTCAGACTCACGTCCATTGAGTCAGTGATACCATCCAGCCATCTCATCCTGTCGTCCCCTTCTCCTCCTGCCCTCAATCCCTCCCAGCATCAGAGTCTTTTCCAATGAGTCAACTCTTCGCATGAGGTGGCCAAAGTACTGGAGTTTCAGCTTTAGCATCATTCCTTCCAAAGAAATCCCAGGGATGATCTCCTTGCAGTCCAAGGGACTCTCAAGTCTTCTCCAATACCACAGTTCAAAAGCATCAGTTGTTTGGCACTCAGCTTATCTGCTAGGAATTTTAGTTTTGTGATTTTACACTTAGTTCTAAAATCTATTTTGAGTTAATGTTTGTGAATGGCATAAAATTTGTCTGACTTCTTTTTTGGGAGAATGGCACTCTTTAGCATCATTCCTTCCAAAGAAATCCCAGGGATGATCTCCTTGCAGTCCAAGGGACTCTCAAGTCTTCTCCAATACCACAGTTCAAAAGCATCAGTTGTTTGGCACTCAGCTTATCTGCTAGGAATTTTAGTTTTGTGATTTTACACTTAGTTCTAAAATCTATTTTGAGTTAATGTTTGTGAATGGCATAAAATTTGTCTGACTTCTTTTTTGGGAGAATGGCACGTGAAGGTCTAGCTGTTGTAGCACCATTGTTGAAAAGGTTATCTTTGCTTGCCTCTGCTTTTCTGTCAAAGATCAGCTGACTATACATACAATACGGGTTTGTATCTCGGCTCTCTATTCTATTCCATTGATTTGTCCATTCTTCTGCCACTACCACACTGTCATTGCTGTTGTTGATCAGTCACTAAGTCATGTCCAACTCTTTGTGACTCCATGGACTGCAGCATGCCAGGTTTCCCTGTCCTTTACTAACTCCTGGTGTTTGCTCAGACTCATGCCCAATGAGTCGGTGATGCCATCCAACCATCTCATCCTTTGTAACCCCCTTCTCCTCCTGCCCACAGTCTTTCCCTGCATTAGGGTCTTTTCCAATGAGTCAGCTCTTTGCATCAGGCCAAAGTATTGGAGCTTCAGCTTCAGTCCTTCCAATGAGCATTCAGGGTTGATTTCCTTTAGGCTTGACTTGTTTGATCTCCTTGCTATCCAAGCGACTCTCAAGAGTTTTCTCCAGCACCACAGTTTGAAAGCATCTATTCAGTGCTCAGCCTTCTTTATGGCCCAACTCTTACATGCATACACTGCTACTGAAAGCCCATAGCTTTCACTATACAGATCTTTTCCAGCAAAGTAATGTCTCTGCTTTTAATATTCTGTCTAGGTTTGTCATAACTTTTCTTCCAAGGAGTAAGCATCTTTTAATTTCATGGCTGCATTATCGTGTCTTTTTGTGTGTGTGACATTTGAACAAAATATATACTTTCATTAATACTGTATCACATTAATTTCATTTTTTTGGCAACATATTTTATATTCTCAGAATTGGATTAGAAGGGTCAAATATCAAATTCTTTAAAAAAATCATTAAGGTAATAAAATTTCTAGACTTTTAGCAGTAATACCAGATGCCAAAATACACAGAAGTATATCAAAGTTCTGATTGAATATAAATTAGAAATCTAGCATTCTATTCCGGGGAAGGCAATGGCACCCCACCCCAGTACTCTTGCCTGGAAAATCCAATGGACGGAGTGGCGTGGTGGGCTGCAGTCCATGGGGTCGCTAACAGTTGGATAGACTGAGCGACTTCACTTTCACTTTTCTCTTTCATGCATTGGAGAAGGAAATGGCAACCCACTCCAGTGTTCTTGCCTGGAGAATCCCAGGGATGGGGGAGCCTGGTGGGCTGCCGTCTATGGGGACACGACTGAAGTGACTTAGCAACAGCAGCAGCAGCATTCTATTCATCCTGTCAAACAAGTGGAATCGCAATGCCATAAATTTTTTACCTAGGCAAACATTCTTGTTTTCTAAAATATATATTACACTATCAGTTCAGTCCAGTTGCTCAGTCGTGTTTAGCTCTTTGCAACCCCATGCATTGCAGCACACCAGGCTTCCCTGTCCATGACCAATTCCCAGAGCTTGCTCAAACTCATGTCTATCAAGTCAGTGATGCCATCCAACCATTTCATCCACTGTCATCCTCTTCTCCTCCTGCCTTCAATCTTTCCCAGCATCAGGGTCTTTTCCAGTCAGCCCTTTGCATCAGGTGGCCAAAGTATTGGAGCTTCAGCATCAGTCCTTCCAATGAATATTCAGGATTGATTTTCTTTAGGATTGATTGGTTTGATCTCCTTGCAGTCCAAGGGATTCTCAAGTCTTCTCCAACACCATAGTTCAAAAGCACCAATTCTTCTGTGCTCAGTTTTCTTTGGGAGAAGGCAATGGCAACCCACTCCAGTACTCTTGCCTGGGAAATCCCATGGACGGAGGAGCCTGGTAGGCTACAGTCTATGGGGTCGCTAAGAGTCAGACAGGACTGAGCAACTTCTTTCACTTTTCACTTTCACGCACTGGAGAAGGAAATGGCAACCCACTCCAGTATTCTTGCCTGGAGAACCCTAGGGACGGGAGCCTGGTGGGCTGTCGCCTATGCGGTTGCACAGAGTCAGACATGACTGTTGTGACTTAGCAGCAGCAGCTTTCTTTATGGTCCAATGGTCACATCCACATGCCTACTGGAGAAACCATAGCTTTAGACTATATGAACCTTTGTTAGCCAAGTAATGTCTCTTTTAATATGCTGTCTAGGTTGGTCATGGGCTTCCCTTGTGGCTCAGCTGGTAAAGAATCTGCCTGCAATGCAGGAGGCCTGGGTTTGATCCCTGGGTTGGGAAGATTCCCCCAGAGAAGGGAAAGAATAACCACTCCAGGATGGCTTGGAGAATTCCATGGACTGTATAGTCCATAGGGTCAGAGTTGACATGACTGAGCGACTTTCACTTTAGGTTTGTCATAGCTTTTCTTCCAAGGAGCAAGCGTCTTTTAATTTCATGGCTGCAGTCACCATCTGCAGTGATTGTGGAGCCCAAGAAAATACGTCTGTCATTGTTTCCTCATGTATTTGCCATATTACATTATACCTACTATATATACACGTTTATAGAAAAGCTCTTCTACTACTTTTGATAAAGAACAAGAAAAAAAAGATGGAGAAATTGGAAAACATAACTAAATGAAATGAGAACACTGAATATGATATAGAAGTGAAACAAACTAGGTAAGATTTACCAGAATATGTTGGAATTTTTTGAAAAATAGAAATGCCCAAGTATTGCTTTTTTTCCTCTAAAGTTCCAGATGTGTTTCTAATTACTGCTCATGTTTAAAAAACAGTGCTTTTTAAAAGGTATGATAAAAAGATATGATGATCTTTTATCGTTAAGTCTTAAAGTTGAGTAATGTCTTCCAACTTTGTTCTCCTCCTTCCATACTGTGTTGGCTGTTCTGAGCCTTTTTCTTTTTCATATAAACTTGAGAATTAGTTTGTCAGTATCCATAAAATAAGTTTCAGGGATTGTGACTGGGATTGCGTTCAATCTATGAATTTATGAACCTGTGAATCAAGTTGAATGTAATAACTGACATCTTAAATATTGAATCACCTTACCCCTGAACATGGACCGTATCTCCATTTTATTCCTTAATATCTTTTGTCTGTTTTGTTGTTTTCCCTCAAGTTTTATACATATCTTATGTCCATTTCATTTAGTGTTAAAGGTAGCATCTTTTTATTTCAAATTTCAGTTGTTCATTGTTGTTGGTATAGGAAGACAGTAGACTTTTGTGTATTAACCTTGTATTCTACAACTTTGCTGTATCTTTCATTAGTTCCAGGAGGGTTGTTTGCTTGTTTTTGTAAATTCTGCTGGACTTTCTATTAATACATAATCATGTCATCTACAAGCTATCACAAGTTTACTTCTTCCTTTCCAATATTTCTTCTTTCCTTGTTGTATTAGCTAAGACTTCCAGTATGACACTGAAAAGCAGAGGTGAGCTGGGAAAGACATTTTGCCTTGTGTGTGATCTTAATGGGAAAATTTCAAACTTCTTCCACTATGTGTGATATTAGCTGTAGGTATATGAGTTTTAGGTTTTTGTAGATATTTTAAAAAAGTCGAGTACTCTATTATTTACTGAGTTTTTAATCATGAATGGTATCGGATTTTGCCAAATGCTTTTTCTACTGATAAGGTTAAAGTGAAGTCGCTCAGTCGTGTCCAGCTCTTTGCGACCCCGGGGACTGTAGCCCACCATGCTCCTCTGTCCATGGGATTTTCCAGCCAAGAGTACTGGAGTGGGTTGCCATTTCCTTCTCCAGAGGATCTTCCCGACCCAGGGATCGAACCCAGGTCTCCCGCATTGTAAGCAAAGTCTCCCGCTTTACCATCTGAGCCACCAGGGAAGTCACTGATAAGGTTATGTGATTTTAATTTTTTAGACAGTGATTATATTAATTGATTTTTCAAGTATTGAAACAGGTTTGCATACCTGGGATAAATCTCACTTGGTTGTGGTGCCTGGTTGTTTTTTATATACTGTTGGATTGATTTGCTAATATTTTAAGGATTTTTGCTTCTGTTCAAGACAGATACTGGTCTGTAGTTTTCCTGTAATGTCTTTGTTTTAGGCATTAGAGTAGAGCTGGTCTCATGAGTTAGGAATGAGACCTAACTCATTCTGCTTCCATCTTTTGAAAGGGAATGTAGAGAATTTATAAAACCTCTTCATTAATTAATGTTTGCTAGAATTCACCAGTGAACCCACGTGGGTCTGGTGCTTTGTTTTAGAAAGTTAGTAGCTGTTGATTATATAAAAGAGGCCTATTCAGATTGTCTATTTCTTGTGTGAGTTTTAGCAGGATCATGGTTCAAGTACCACAGAGACTCACTATTCATCCTGAGACTGAATATTTTCTTGAGTGTTTCTGTTTGCTGTATGCTCTTATGACAATTCCCAGAGACTTTAATTTTTAGAAAAATATTTACCAGTTATGGTTGTTTCACGATGGGTCTGTAGATCATGCTGCCATTCCCAAAGTGCTTCTTGATTGTTTAATGCTCACCTTAAAATATAGGCAATCAGGACTCTTTAAATAAGGCAGTATGTTCACAACCTCAAAAAGCTTTCTGATGCCATCAATTGATTCAGTAACACCATGTAGCTTACAGAATAAATAAACAGTTATTTAATAATCACTTAAATATATTCCAGAAGTGAAGAGTGTTTCTAATTCATTTACAAGTGCTATCTGCTACACCAGTAAATGTTACTTGACCTCTTTATAAAGTAAATAATGCTGCGTAAGAATTAGTCCTGGAATAGTGTGCTGAATTTCTGTTTTCAATCCAGGAGATTAAAAACACAATTGTGANCGTCCCCTTCTCCTCCTGCCCTCAATCCCTCCCAGCATCAGAGTCTTTTCCAATGAGTCAACTCTTCGCATGAGGTGGCCAAAGTACTGGAGTTTCAGCTTTAGCATCATTCCTTCCAAAGAAATCCCAGGGATGATCTCCTTGCAGTCCAAGGGACTCTCAAGTCTTCTCCAATACCACAGTTCAAAAGCATCAGTTGTTTGGCACTCAGCTTATCTGCTAGGAATTTTAGTTTTGTGATTTTACACTTAGTTCTAAAATCTATTTTGAGTTAATGTTTGTGAATGGCATAAAATTTGTCTGACTTCTTTTTTGGGAGAATGGCACGTGAAGGTCTAGCTGTTGTAGCACCATTGTTGAAAAGGTTATCTTTGCTTGCCTCTGCTTTTCTGTCAAAGATCAGCTGACTATACATACAATACGGGTTTGTATCTCGGCTCTCTATTCTATTCCATTGATTTGTCCATTCTTCTGCCACTACCACACTGTCATTGCTGTTGTTGATCAGTCACTAAGTCATGTCCAACTCTTTGTGACTCCATGGACTGCAGCATGCCAGGTTTCCCTGTCCTTTACTAACTCCTGGTGTTTGCTCAGACTCATGCCCAATGAGTCGGTGATGCCATCCAACCATCTCATCCTTTGTAACCCCCTTCTCCTCCTGCCCACAGTCTTTCCCTGCATTAGGGTCTTTTCCAATGAGTCAGCTCTTTGCATCAGGCCAAAGTATTGGAGCTTCAGCTTCAGTCCTTCCAATGAGCATTCAGGGTTGATTTCCTTTAGGCTTGACTTGTTTGATCTCCTTGCTATCCAAGCGACTCTCAAGAGTTTTCTCCAGCACCACAGTTTGAAAGCATCTATTCAGTGCTCAGCCTTCTTTATGGCCCAACTCTTACATGCATACACTGCTACTGAAAGCCCATAGCTTTCACTATACAGATCTTTTCCAGCAAAGTAATGTCTCTGCTTTTAATATTCTGTCTAGGTTTGTCATAACTTTTCTTCCAAGGAGTAAGCATCTTTTAATTTCATGGCTGCATTATCGTGTCTTTTTGTGTGTGTGACATTTGAACAAAATATATACTTTCATTAATACTGTATCACATTAATTTCATTTTTTTGGCAACATATTTTATATTCTCAGAATTGGATTAGAAGGGTCAAATATCAAATTCTTTAAAAAAATCATTAAGGTAATAAAATTTCTAGACTTTTAGCAGTAATACCAGATGCCAAAATACACAGAAGTATATCAAAGTTCTGATTGAATATAAATTAGAAATCTAGCATTCTATTCCGGGGAAGGCAATGGCACCCCACCCCAGTACTCTTGCCTGGAAAATCCAATGGACGGAGTGGCGTGGTGGGCTGCAGTCCATGGGGTCGCTAACAGTTGGATAGACTGAGCGACTTCACTTTCACTTTTCTCTTTCATGCATTGGAGAAGGAAATGGCAACCCACTCCAGTGTTCTTGCCTGGAGAATCCCAGGGATGGGGGAGCCTGGTGGGCTGCCGTCTATGGGGACACGACTGAAGTGACTTAGCAACAGCAGCAGCAGCATTCTATTCATCCTGTCAAACAAGTGGAATCGCAATGCCATAAATTTTTTACCTAGGCAAACATTCTTGTTTTCTAAAATATATATTACACTATCAGTTCAGTCCAGTTGCTCAGTCGTGTTTAGCTCTTTGCAACCCCATGCATTGCAGCACACCAGGCTTCCCTGTCCATGACCAATTCCCAGAGCTTGCTCAAACTCATGTCTATCAAGTCAGTGATGCCATCCAACCATTTCATCCACTGTCATCCTCTTCTCCTCCTGCCTTCAATCTTTCCCAGCATCAGGGTCTTTTCCAGTCAGCCCTTTGCATCAGGTGGCCAAAGTATTGGAGCTTCAGCATCAGTCCTTCCAATGAATATTCAGGATTGATTTTCTTTAGGATTGATTGGTTTGATCTCCTTGCAGTCCAAGGGATTCTCAAGTCTTCTCCAACACCATAGTTCAAAAGCACCAATTCTTCTGTGCTCAGTTTTCTTTGGGAGAAGGCAATGGCAACCCACTCCAGTACTCTTGCCTGGGAAATCCCATGGACGGAGGAGCCTGGTAGGCTACAGTCTATGGGGTCGCTAAGAGTCAGACAGGACTGAGCAACTTCTTTCACTTTTCACTTTCACGCACTGGAGAAGGAAATGGCAACCCACTCCAGTATTCTTGCCTGGAGAACCCTAGGGACGGGAGCCTGGTGGGCTGTCGCCTATGCGGTTGCACAGAGTCAGACATGACTGTTGTGACTTAGCAGCAGCAGCTTTCTTTATGGTCCAATGGTCACATCCACATGCCTACTGGAGAAACCATAGCTTTAGACTATATGAACCTTTGTTAGCCAAGTAATGTCTCTTTTAATATGCTGTCTAGGTTGGTCATGGGCTTCCCTTGTGGCTCAGCTGGTAAAGAATCTGCCTGCAATGCAGGAGGCCTGGGTTTGATCCCTGGGTTGGGAAGATTCCCCCAGAGAAGGGAAAGAATAACCACTCCAGGATGGCTTGGAGAATTCCATGGACTGTATAGTCCATAGGGTCAGAGTTGACATGACTGAGCGACTTTCACTTTAGGTTTGTCATAGCTTTTCTTCCAAGGAGCAAGCGTCTTTTAATTTCATGGCTGCAGTCACCATCTGCAGTGATTGTGGAGCCCAAGAAAATACGTCTGTCATTGTTTCCTCATGTATTTGCCATATTACATTATACCTACTATATATACACGTTTATAGAAAAGCTCTTCTACTACTTTTGATAAAGAACAAGAAAAAAAAGATGGAGAAATTGGAAAACATAACTAAATGAAATGAGAACACTGAATATGATATAGAAGTGAAACAAACTAGGTAAGATTTACCAGAATATGTTGGAATTTTTTGAAAAATAGAAATGCCCAAGTATTGCTTTTTTTCCTCTAAAGTTCCAGATGTGTTTCTAATTACTGCTCATGTTTAAAAAACAGTGCTTTTTAAAAGGTATGATAAAAAGATATGATGATCTTTTATCGTTAAGTCTTAAAGTTGAGTAATGTCTTCCAACTTTGTTCTCCTCCTTCCATACTGTGTTGGCTGTTCTGAGCCTTTTTCTTTTTCATATAAACTTGAGAATTAGTTTGTCAGTATCCATAAAATAAGTTTCAGGGATTGTGACTGGGATTGCGTTCAATCTATGAATTTATGAACCTGTGAATCAAGTTGAATGTAATAACTGACATCTTAAATATTGAATCACCTTACCCCTGAACATGGACCGTATCTCCATTTTATTCCTTAATATCTTTTGTCTGTTTTGTTGTTTTCCCTCAAGTTTTATACATATCTTATGTCCATTTCATTTAGTGTTAAAGGTAGCATCTTTTTATTTCAAATTTCAGTTGTTCATTGTTGTTGGTATAGGAAGACAGTAGACTTTTGTGTATTAACCTTGTATTCTACAACTTTGCTGTATCTTTCATTAGTTCCAGGAGGGTTGTTTGCTTGTTTTTGTAAATTCTGCTGGACTTTCTATTAATACATAATCATGTCATCTACAAGCTATCACAAGTTTACTTCTTCCTTTCCAATATTTCTTCTTTCCTTGTTGTATTAGCTAAGACTTCCAGTATGACACTGAAAAGCAGAGGTGAGCTGGGAAAGACATTTTGCCTTGTGTGTGATCTTAATGGGAAAATTTCAAACTTCTTCCACTATGTGTGATATTAGCTGTAGGTATATGAGTTTTAGGTTTTTGTAGATATTTTAAAAAAGTCGAGTACATTCCCTTCTATTATTTACTGAGTTTTTAATCATGAATGGTATCGGATTTTGCCCAATGCTTTTTCTACTGATAAGGTTAAAGTGAAGTCGCTCAGTCGTGTCCAACTCTTTGCGACCCCGGGGACTGTAGCCCACCATGCTCCTCTGTCCATGGGATTTTCCAGCCAAGAGTACTGGAGTGGGTTGCCATTTCCTTCTCCAGAGGATCTTCCCGACCCAGGGATCGAACCCAGGTCTCCCGCATTGTAAGCAAAGTCTCCCGCTTTACCATCTGAGCCACCAGGGAAGTCACTGATAAGGTTATGTGATTTTAATTTTTTAGACAGTGATTATATTAATTGATTTTTCAAGTATTGAAACAGGTTTGCATACCTGGGATAAATCTCACTTGGTTGTGGTGCCTGGTTGTTTTTTATATACTGTTGGATTGATCTGCTAATATTTTAAGGATCTTTGCTTCTGTTCAAGACAGATACTGGTCTGTAGTTTTCCTGTAATGTCTTTGTTTTAGGCATTAGAGTAGAGCTGGTCTCATGAGTTAGGAATGAGACCTAACTCATTCTGCTTCCATCTTTTGAAAGGGAATGTAGAGAATTTATAAAACCTCTTCATTAATTAATGTTTGCTAGAATTCACCAGTGAACCCACGTGGGTCTGGTGCTTTGTTTTAGAAAGTTAGTAGCTGTTGATTATATAAAAGAGGCCTATTCAGATTGTCTATTTCTTGTGTGAGTTTTAGCAGGATCATGGTTCAAGTACCACAGAGACTCACTATTCATCCTGAGACTGAATATTTTCTTGAGTGTTTCTGTTTGCTGTATGCTCTTATGACAATTCCCAGAGACTTTAATTTTTAGAAAAATATTTACCAGTTATGGTTGTTTCACGATGGGTCTGTAGATCATGCTGCCATTCCCAAAGTGCTTCTTGATTGTTTAATGCTCACCTTAAAATATAGGCAATCAGGACTCTTTAAATAAGGCAGTATGTTCACAACCTCAAAAAGCTTTCTGATGCCATCAATTGATTCAGTAACACCATGTAGCTTACAGAATAAATAAACAGTTATTTAATAATCACTTAAATATATTCCAGAAGTGAAGAGTGTTTCTAATTCATTTACAAGTGCTATCTGCTACACCAGTAAATGTTACTTGACCTCTTTATAAAGTAAATAATGCTGCGTAAGAATTAGTCCTGGAATAGTGTGCTGAATTTCTGTTTTCAATCCAGGAGATTAAAAACACAATTGTGAATGGTATAAAAACGTAAGAATCATTGTGATAAAACCAATCTCAAAAATAGAGAATCCAGACTCTCCTCAGATAATTTTAGAACTCAGAAGTTTTCCTCTACTTAAACACAAGGTCCACATAGAAAATATTAAAGATGTTTTTCACCATGATGCCACTGCATAAAACTCTAGAATGTGACCATCAGGAGATGAACATACTGAAATCAACAGAGTTTAGAAAACACATCTAATTGTGAAGTAAGGAGAAATAAAAAGACGATTTACAAAGAATTTTAACTAATTTCTAATCATCATCAGAGTCTGAATCATATTTCTTTCCTCGAATAGTTTTCTTTTCCAGCTTTGTAAAGTTTGTTCCAAATTTCTTTTGGCTCTGAAATGGTGGCTCCATTAAATTTCCACTAAAAAGAAACAAATATGAAAAACACTTAATTCTCTATGATTTAGTACAGCTGATATACAAAACTACACAAAAATCTATCCTCACTGGAACACATGGAATAGAGTAAAATTTTCTTTATAATGCTGGTGTTGAGGAAGGGGTACTGAAAATTAATACTGATAGTTAATAGTTGATAATGATAATTAATAGTTTTTAACCTTACTTTGTACTAGTAAATGCTTTTTGACTAGCATTTTATTTTCTTATCGTTAATTACTAATTAGCATTTCATGGAATGTACCAACAAAATCTCTGATTGAAAACCATAGAAGGAAATCAGTTATTGTCATGTTTTGGGTATGCTGAATCTGTATCAGACTCCTATCCTTGTGAAAATGACATGGGAAAATGACACTCTATTTTCGATAGCCTGTTACGACCAGTTTGATCCTATTTAACATCTTTTAATGTTTAGATCACTATAGACAACAAACTCAGGGAACTCATTATCATTAACCCTGAATTAGTATAGAATGCTTTTCATGATACCTGAAAAATAAGATCTTGGTTTTGAAATATCATTTGCCACTGAAGGGAATCATGGCTCCTTGGAGATAAAGTCAATTCCTATGGAGAATACAACACAGGTCCCTCTAAAAGATCTTAGCTGCACCAGAAAGAAAGTGCTGAAAGGATTATGGGGACGTGTCAAGAACACGCAAAAGCCAGAATGCAAGGCTCTCACTGGACAAACGTGAGGCAATCTGAGCTTCAAAGTAAATAATAACAGTAATACTCAATAATATATCCCATCGAATAAAATAATCCATAGCCCATTCTAATACAAATAAATGAAAAAGTAAACTAATGTGGGGTCTGGAAAAGGCCTTCCTTAAATTACCAGTTAGCTTGGTAGACAACTGATTAGCCAGTGCTCAGATAAGACTGAGACAAACCACAGCAATGAGACAAACCACCCATTGTCTCCTGATATGGTACACTGAGAAAGAAGAACACATCACTTCCATACTATATCTGTGGAAATTATGCAAAACCTGAATCTAACTGTGAAACATTAGATGAACCCAAACCGGGAGATGCTCTATGAAATAACTAGTTGTACTCGTCAAAAGTGTTAAACTATTGGAAAACAAGGGGAACAAATTGCTATAGGTTAAAAGAAATTAAAAATTCACAGTTAAGTACTTGTGACTCATTTCTTCAGTATGGAGGATATTATTGGGACAATGATGGACTTTGGATAAGGTCTGTAAACTATGTATTTTGTGTTTTAATAATTTTTACTGTGGATGTATAAGAATGTCCCTGTTCTTAGGAAATGGAAACAGAAATATTTAGGAGTAAAGGGACAATACAGCTATAATATCCAGTCAGATGGTTCTAAAAAAAGTTTATATATACCCAAAAACAGAATGATAAAGCAAATATAAAATATTGAAAATTGAGGGATACAGGTAAATGATATATGAGAATTCTTTGTACTAGTTTCCAACTTATTTAAAATTGGAAATCACGATTTAATATTAACCTTTTACTTAAGAAAACAAAACCTGAACTTCAAAATCAATTTCTACAATATAGGAATGACATACACACGTAGGAGAGATTCAGAGAAAAAGGAGGAAGGAAAATAAAAAGATGAGGGAATTTTCTCTACCTATTGAAAGGTATTCTGACTGGAATAACTGGAAAATTTAACCTATTATTTTTGCAAATAAAAAATAGATACATAAGATGTGCTCTAATCTGTGAAATTATATAAACTGTCTGGTGAAGTGAACAGAGATGAGTGGAAAATGGAAGCTGGATTTTAGATCATTTTCTACTGAGACTGTTCTTTATGGTTAAGTAATTTAAACTAAACATAGAAATGAGATGTTACATAGTTTATCAGAGTCAACAAGTGATACAGGAGTAACTACATTAAAAATCTAATGTTTGAAAATAAGTCATTATCAATTTGAGTAATCTGGGTTCAAGCAAGGAGTCAATTCTTCTCAAATGTCATCCTGGGTTTCCAGATGAATACTGAATTAGATTTCATAGCATCTGTTTGAAAACTTTTAGGGTCAGGTGGACTCTAAAACCCAAGATCGACTTTATTGGAACTCTGATTTTGCTGTAAGATCATACTCAGGTACGCTTTAAGAGATACACTTTTCCTTTGTGGCAGTTTTTCTTCATCTCCAGCTTCAAGATAAAGCTTATGGAAATATTTATTTCCATAAAATAAATATTACCATAAAAATTAATAATAATATATTTATTTTATGGAAGTAAATAAAGGACAGAAATGGTATGGACTTAACATAAGCAGAAGATATTAAGAAGAGGTGGCAAGAATACACAGAAGAACTACACCAAAAAGATCTCATGACCTCACTTTCTGCCATAAGGGTGGTGTCATCTGCATATCTGAGGTTATTGATATTTCTCCCGGCAATCTTTGCTCACCAACCCCTGAGACTCGGAAAAAGAGTCTCTATTAAACCCTGTGAAGCCAGCTAAGAATAAATGAGTCGAGGATTCATTTGGAGGAAACGAGGTATCTGTGGATTGATTTCAAATGATCTGAAAGACAATGTCATTAAGAGAGCCACAAAATCTACTGTGGGAAGTCCGAAGAAAGCAGAAATCGCCTCAAAACACCCTCGGAGGTGACCCTGGGGCCTCTGTCAGCAAGACTGCTGGAAGAAAGGGGTCTGGCCCATGACTGCAGGTCCTGAACTGGCCTTGTTGTCCCTGAAACCTGTTCGCCAGTGACTGTCCTTCAAGCATGATTGCTTCCCCAAAGGGAAGAAGATGGCATTTCCAGCACTGTCCTTCAGAAAGAGGGCACAACTCCTAGAAAATTGAAACTATCTTTTTCTCCAGCTCACTTTTCTGGCTTCTCAGTTCTTACACCAAGGGAAAAACTGGGAGAGAGGAGAGACAAGGATTATCTTAGTATTACAGTCTCTGAAATTCTGCAAACAAGGTACAAGTACAGTAATTACACTTAGATCTGGTGCTCAAAAATCAGTTCAGGTTCATTATTTCCAATGAGTTAGTCAATCCCAAGAGGAGGGGAGGAGAGAAAAAATTTCTGAATACATAAAAATTTATCATCCATTTCCACTGTACTTACTGACCCAGTGCAAAGTGGCTGTCTGAAAATGTCTGATTGAGAAGCTCTATGTCAGAGGTGCCCGACAGTCAGGAGGCTCACCCTCCAGGCCAACTTGGCCACCAACCAGCCATGAGGTCAGTGCCCCTGCCTCCTGTGGATCATCTTGTTCCATCCGTGCCAATGTTCAAATGCTCCTCGGCCGTCACAATGACGCAGAGAGAAGCAACCACACTGGGCCCCATTACAGTCCCTGCTCCGTGGGTCAGTGACCCATGTCTCCAGGGAGATCACACTCTGTGCACAAGTCTTTCCTAAGAGGCTATGCCTGCTGTGCTGAGAACTGTGGGCAAGACAGACGAGGTCCTGAGTTTTTAGCTTAGTTGGATTCAAGTGGAAACAGGATTATAAAACAGAGTGGAGTCCAAAGAAGCTATTACTCAGGAAAGAGAAAGAATAGAAGCCAAGACATGCTCTGAGAAGAAATAAATCAAATAATAATAGGAGAGGGTTGCCATGCCCTCCTCCAGAGGATCTTCCCGACCCAGGGATCAAACTTGTGTCTCTTGCATCTCTTGCATTGGGAGGTGGGTTCTTTACCACTAACACCACCTGGGAAGCCCAGTAGTAGTATTAAATTAACATTTAGACAAGGTGGGGCTTTGAAGATGGTGGACAGAGGAAATATCATCATCCCAAAGCACCAAATTAAAAATCCCTTGCCATTCCCAAAACACACTTTTCAAAATGAGTTTGGTCCAAGTGCCCTTATGAGGTAGGGAGGACAGCCAAAAGACTCCATTTTCTGGCTTTCTCAGTGTGGACACATGACTCAGTCTAGCCAAGATGTAAGTGGAAGCAATCTGTAGAATAATCCAGGATTCCTTAAAGCAAGGAAGAGCATCCTTACACAGTCCTCCTTCCTGCTGACTGAAATGTGGGTGCATTGGCTGGAGCCCCAGCAGTCACCTTGGGCCATGAGGGGATCTTGGGAAGAGAATTTGTGCACAGTGGAGAGACAAACTCGACGAATCAGGGTCCCTGATGCTTGTGGAGCCAACTTACCCAGTATTCCTCCCTCCAGATTTCCTTTACATGAAAGAAAAATTTGTATCCTAATCTACTCATGTTTGATGATCTTTGGCAAGCCACCTGTCTTCCCTACACCAGCTTCCTTGTCTCTAAAATGGAATAATAGTATTTACCTAATACTTTGTTCAGAGTAAACAGAGTAAACGAAGCCAGACACATAGCTATTATTACATCTTACTTAAGCTATTATTTTTTAACAGCTTTGAGAAAAAAACATACATATTACATAGTTTGCCTAAAGTATACAATTCAGCATATTTATAGTGTTTTTATTATCACCATGATCTCATCTTAGAACATTTTTATCATCCCCCAAAGAAACCTTGTACCCATAATCAGTCACTGCCCATTTTCCTCTCTGCCTCCCCGGCCCTAGTAAACTCTCTTTAGTCACAATTTTAAGAGCGCTTGAAGACATTTTATAATATTAGATAGTCCTTGATGTAAGATAAGACAGATTTCCCTGTCAACCTTACATTATAAAGCAACTTACTTAGGGCAAAAGTATGAGATTGTGTTTCCTGGGTTTTTCGTAAGTCAACATACGAATTGAATAATATCGTAATTTAAATATACTCAGGTAGTTTTCTTTTTCTGTGTTCATTTTCAATTTAATATTGATTTTCTTATTGAAGCAATAGTTTTTAAAAAATCAAATCATGAGGTTTGTAACATCATGAGGTTTGTAAGAAAAAATGATAGTCCCTCCCCTCATTGCTGCCCTGGTCACTTTCAGCTCTCTTAGAATCCTCCAGCATTTATCTCCATGTTTTTTAACATGCTTATTCTGCTATTTCTTTATTTTCCAATTTTAGACATTATCTTACAGAAAAAGTGGTAGATTTATTCTCTTAACACCCTTCATTCCAAACATAGGTTTTTGGTTTCTTTTTTAACTATTTTTCCTTAAATCATTTATTGGTATTTAACTTATTATAACTAAATGAGGTAAATTCACAGTAAAGGTTGGCAGTGTACTATCATGATAGTTTTGTTATTTCTGGAGTTAATAATCCCACCCCCCTTCTCAACTGTTTTCCTATTATTAATATTAGCTATTATTAATTCACCCCCCACACTCCCATCACTGCACTCAAACACGACAGGTACGTTTCTTCCTTGCATCCATCCTTCTGGGGATTCCTGTCCTTGATCTGGTTGCTGTCTGGGTTTGCTTCAATCCTGAAAGTTAGTTCAGTCATAGTGAATTTTGAAGGAATCAGCCTGCTTTATCTCCTTAGCCCCACTGTCCGTAAAACCTAGACTTTAACTCATGGAGCTCAGAGGCTTGGAAGCGCCACTTTGGCCTGACTACCTTGCCTTTCCCCTCTCAGATAACCTGACATCCTCACCCCACTCTCTCTGCTTGCAATTCATTGGGCCTTTTCTCTCCATGTCTGATTCGAGTTAAAGGACCACCAAGAAGGTTCAGGGAAAAGCATTATCAATGAATATTTCCAAGCTTCAACAAACTTGTGTGCTAAGATCACAGCTAATAATACAAAATAAAGCAGAAAATCGCGCTGTTGCTTTTTAAGAATGAGCTAGATTACTGACATGGCCCTCTGAGGAGAAAGGAGGGCAGGTACCACCTCAGGATGGCTCTCTGGATGCTGGCTTAAACCAAGTGCAACCAAAGCTTATACCCTTTTACAGCACCTATGAAACAAACTACTCATGTAATCAGGAAACCTTAGTGGCCACCCAGAGTGCACCAACTGGCAGCCCTAGGACCACATCAGGCCTGCACACATATTTTCACGGCCTGTAGGGTTTTAAACTTCTCAGTGTTTTTAGGTTGGGGCATTCACCTTAACCCTCCTAGTCTCTGTATTCTGCACCTGCCTGGCCCTGAAGGTATGGCCTTTGAGACCTGTAACAACCCAACCCCATTAAATTACTGAAGAGGGGAAACCCATAGAGGGGCAGTTTTTAGTCACACAGCTCGGTGGCAAATCAGGGGCTAATCCAGCACAAGCAAGCTTTCTGATGCGTCCCCTGCTGCTCAGTTTAACTAACCCATATCCTGACCTGTGAAGGTCAGCCCTTCACCCACTTACCAACCCTTCACCCACTAAGCGCGAATTCAGAACATAGCAATGGAGCAAACCTTCAGGGTCATTCCCCACAAGCTGGATAAAACACTCCTGGCTCAACACAACATATACAACCTCCAAGTCAAGTGATCAAAATATCTGAGTGCACCAGACTGGTGTCCTGCTCCAAACCTGCTGACATTTAAACCTAATCCTGTGTCCAAACAGGGGTCAGTGCAACCCCTTGGCTGGATGTCAGCATTTGGTGACTGGTGAACTTGTGAAAGAATGCAGTTGCTGAACTGCTGTTTCCTTTGGGTGATCAAGCCCCAGAGAGCAGCCCAGTAATTTGCCATGAGCCAGACAGGCAGCAGTGTGCTGGTGGATGCCTCTTGCTGTGTCCACATCACCGAGCGAGAGAAGCCTTCTGTAGGAGAACCAGCTTCCACAAGAAAACTAAAAATAGTACCCCCTAACATCTATACCACATCTCCTAGTTTCATTAACTCCTGCTACGATGCCTACATCACTCATTCTGACATAAAATAATATTTTCAGTTCAGTTCAATTGCTCAGTTGTGTCCAACTCTTTGCAACCCCATGGACTGCAGCACACCAGGCTTCCCTGTCCATCACCAACTTGTGGAGGACCAACTTGCTCGAACTCATGTCCATCGAGTTGGTGATGCCAACCAACCATCTCATCCTCTGTTGTCTTCTCCTCCTGCCTTCAATCTTTCCCAGTATCAGGATCTTTTCCAATGAGTCAGTTCTTCACATCAGGTGGTCAAAGTATTGGAGCTTCAGCTTCAGCATCAGTCCTTCCAATGAATATTCAGGGTTGATTTCCTTTACGATTGACTGGTTTGATCTTGCAGCCCAAGGGACTCTCAAGAGTCTTCTCTAACACTACAGTTCAAAAGCATCACTTCTTTGGTGCTCAGTTTTCTTTATGATCCAACTCTCATGTGACTAGTGGAAAAACCATAGCTTTGACTAGACAGACCTTTGTCTGTGATGTCTCTGCTTTTTAATATGCTGTCTAGGTTGGTCATAGCTTTCCTTCCAAGGAGTAAGCGTCTTTTAATTTCATGGCTACAGTCACCATCTGCAGTGATTTTAGAGCCCAAGAAAATAAAGTCTGTCACTATTTCTATTTTTTCTCCATGAAGTGATGGGATCGGATGCCATGATCTTCATTTTTTGAATGTTGAGTTTTAAGCCAGCTTTTTCATTGTCTTCTTTCACTTTCATCAAGAGGCTCTTTAGTTCCTCTTCATTTTATGCCATAAGAGTGGTGTCATCTGCGTATCTGAGGTTATCAATATTCCTCCCAGAAATCTTGATTCCAGCTTGTGCTTCCTCCAGCCTGGCATTTCACAAGCTGTATTCTGCATATAAGTTAAATAAGCAAGGTGACAATATATAACCTTGACATATTCCTTTTCCTATTTGGAAGCAGTCTGTTGTTAAATTTATCACATGTGCTCATCTCAGATTCCTAACACTATTTTAAGCCTTTAAAGGGAAAGAAAAACAGTATTGATTTTGGAGACACGCTCTTAGGGTTCAGATCCCAGTACTGCCACTGACTGTGTGGCTGGGGCAAGTCACTGAACCTGTGAGCTTCAGTGTTCTCACCTGTGAAAAGCAGGTAATAGAAGTACCCACATTTCAGTACTGCTGAAAAGGATGAGTCTTTTGAGGTACCCAGCACTGTACTTTGCCTTCTTCAGATATCCACAAAGTATTTAATATTGCCTAACCATTCATCGATGGGAAGCCCTGGTGGCTCAGTGGTAAAGAATCTGCCTGCAATGCAGAAAACTAAGGTCCGATCCCTGGGTTGGGAAGATCCCTGTAGCAGGAAATGGCAACCCATTCCAGTATTCTGGATGCGAAATCCCAAGGACAGAAAAGGCTAGCAGGTCACAGTTCATGGGGTCGCAGAGTCTGACACGACTTAGTGACTAAACATCAATCATTCACCTATTTTGTAATACTAAGGATTGGATGTGAAACTCATTTTCATGGTGGATTTAGCTGAGTCAGAACATGTTTAGCAATAAAACATCACATTAGAATTGATAATAAATATAAAGTCCTGATCATTATGTGAAGAAAAAATTGATAAACCAAGTCTTGCTAGATGGGCAGTGCACCATAAAATTTCAGGTCAGTGGCTGAACTGAAAGTAGTTCATTGTCTTAGATTTAACTAAACTTTGTTTGGTTTTAAACTATCTCCATTCAAGATTATTCATAAAATTAAACTGACTGCTAATTATAACAGGTAAGTGTCAACAAAATTCTAGGAAATAAATGCAATAGTATTAGTGTGATACTGGTGGCTCAGAGGTTAAAGCGTCTGCCTGCAATGCAGGAGACCTGGGTTCGATCCCTGGGTAGGGAAGATCCCCTGGAGAAGGAAATGGCAACCCACTCCAGTATTTTTGCCTGGATAATCCCATAGACAGATGAGCCTGGTGGGCTACAGTCCACGGGGTCACAAAGAGTCGGACAGGACTGAGCGACTTCACTTTCACTTTAGTATGATAACACAGATGTTAATCCTTATAGTCAGTTTCATTAGCTGGTTGATTTTAAACACTGAAAAATTCACTGCCATTGTTCTTTTGTTAGAATAAAAAGTTGTCCAGACAGAACTATCCTTCTTTCTAAATTTAACACTTTTAGGGAGTTTATCATTTCTCTTTACCTCTTTGAAGTAAAGCAAGGCAGCAGCAGTCTGGCCCTCTATCTACCAAGTTTAGAAATAGGATTGTGACGGTCCAGTGAAAGCCGCCTAACACCTTGTAGTGTTCATGCCACTGCTGAGTTGCCCACAAAGCTGGATCAAAGATGTGCGTGGGCACTTCTATTTGGGCAGACCACACGCTGAAGCAAAAATATGCCAACATACACTGAATTTGGATCATGTTCTGAATGTTGTCTGTCACATGACACACTGTGCTTCCAGGACAGTGGGAACTGCTGTGTCAAAGGCAACACAAGGGCTCCCCATTTTCCTCCTTAAAGAACAGGAGGCATTGTTACCTACAATGAGGTGCTCTGCTAGAGACTATTTCCTGTGGATACCCTGGCTCTCTACCACAATGCTCACAGATACCTGAACGATGGCCAAAAAGGTAAATCCTAGAGCAGAATATAAGAGAAACCAGCAGCTCTATCAAGGGAAGGGGAGTGGGGAATGAACACATCAGGCAGAAAACTACTGTTTTAGGGACATCCCTGGTGGTCCAGTGGCTAAGACTCTGCACACAACGCACAAGACTGGGATTCCATCCCTGGTTAGGGAACTAGATCTTGCATGTTGCAATTAAAGATCCCGCGTGCTGCAACCAAGACCAGGTGCAGCCCGAGAAATATGTGCAGGATTCTGGGTGCTTTCACCCACCTTCCCTGGCTACACCCTAGTCCCTTATCCCAAACACACTGACCCTAGGAAGGTAATAATAGAAATCTCCTTTGTATATGAAAATTCTCTTTACTCATTTGTTCTTCCCCATAAGCTAATTAATATTAATTTATTTCAGACCAGGCACTGGTTTTCCTTCTGACTATTCTGCACACCATCTTAATCAACAGAATATACCAAGCTTAAAGAGCCACTCAGTACTGAATCAGCAGCTCATACCATATGTTGTGGGTAAAAACATACTTCCCAAAAAAGCTAAATGCAGAAAGACCAAGGATAGAATATATATTTAATACTCATGAAGTCTAACAGGATGTGCTTAGTATGTGGAACACTGAGATTTTACAGGGAAAAAGTTAGTCTTTAAATATATCCTAAAACACCTTTCTTCTGTTCTGTTACAGTTTTTGCCCTCAAAAGAGTATTTTTAGGGAAAAAATCTAATTACAAAAACAATTACATCTTGGATGGATTCTTAGTGCTAACTTTTTTAAAATGTAAAAAAGCCATGTATTTTCTCAGAAATATGGTGATGTGGCCAACAGATTTCATGGTAACAGTATGGCTGAGTCCTAAATCTTGGGTAATATTTATAGATTCAGCTTTATTCTGGCATTATCCAAGTTCGCGTTTGAGTGGAGAAAGAAAACCAAACCACACTGCAATTAGCATTTTAAAATGCAACTGTCTTTTCTCAGGTCAGAAATTAGTTTATCTTTTGCTTTACATCTACCATTCCAAAAGGAAGGAGACTGGCTGCTTCATTAGCATATTCATGTAATAAGCACAGCTTAAGTCTGAAACATCTTAAACTACAGGTCTATTATGAGCTTCCTCATTTTTCAAAAACATCTTAGAACTAAAACATTAAGTCTCTTTTGGAAAAATGAAAGCACCCTGATTTGTCAGAGCTTGGGACTACATGTTCTCTTAGAATCAACACCTCACCCCTCGCCCCATTTCCTGTGGCCCTCACAACTAAAACCATCGGCTGATTTCCATTTATACATGCTTTTTCGTGCAGCAATCTAAAAACACCTGATCACAGTCAACCAAGGGATGAAATGTTTCACTGGAATTTAAAAACTGCCTTTTGAATTGCATCAAAAAGTCCTCCACTTATAAGTAGCCACAATATTTTGTAGACCAATAAAAATGTACACATCTAAAGTTCTTTGTAAGTCTGCCTTCTCTCCAAGCATTTGACAGCCATAAAGGAAAAACTGATGTCACTCACTCCAAATTATCAATGATGATGAGTAACAGCATGGTAAATTAAGATGAACATTTTAAAGGACTTATTGCTATTCAATTTTCATGTGTTCTCATATCAAACAAAGTGCTTAAAACTTAATTGCATAGCTTGGCAATAATCATAAAGTAAGCACCTGCATAACCACCACTCAGGTCAAAAAACAGAAGTCCTCTAGAAGCCCCTCCCGTCAGCATCCCCAGCCACTCTCCTGACTTACAGTCACGTCCTTGCTCTTCTTCAGTCTCAACCCCTTAAGTGCACCATTAAATGGTATCCTATCTATTAATAGTTTTCAACTTCATTATGAATGGGAGAAAAACTGTATTACTTGTTATCTGTCATCTCTTTTGCTTGCTGTTTTAAAGATTCCATTTATTTTGTGTAGCTATAGTTTGTTTTCACAGCTGGGTTATTTCCAGTTTGGGTCTATCACAAACATTCTTGTCTACCTATCACTGCACAGTATGTACCAGCATCTCTTGTACACAGTATGCATCGAGGAACAGAACTGCTGGGTCACATGCAAACTTTCCACTTAACTAATTATTCTCACTAGCGGTGTTGTGCCACATCCTTATCAATAATTGGTATTGTCACATTATCAGTCTGGTGAGGAAAATGGAGTTGGGAGGGTGTAACCTGGAATAGTTTTCATCTTCATTTTTCTGACTAGTGATTGAAGATTTTTTCATATATATGGATCATTTAGATTTCCTCTTGGGCAAAGCGCAAAAACTTCTCTTAAAATGAGGTTGCTAAGAGTCGGACATGACTGAGCGACTTCACTTTCACTTTCAAAAAAAAAAGCACAAGAACTTCTCTTAAAATGAGTGTTATTGGAGAAAAGGGTTGGTAGGAATATAAACTGGTGCAGCCATTATGGAAAACAGTATTGATGTTCCTTAAAGAACTAAAAATAGATTTGTCATATGATCCTGCAATCCCACTCCTAGGCATATATCCTGAGAAAACTGTAACTCGAAAACTTACATGCAACCAAATATTCACTGAAGCACTATTTACAATAACCAAGACATGGAAGCAACCTGCATTTGCTTTTTAAGAATGAGCTAGATTACTGACATGGCCCTCTGAGGAGAAAGGAGGGCAGGTACCACCTCAGGATGGCTCTCTGGATGCTGGCTTAAACCAAGTGCAACCAAAGCTTATACCCTTTTACAGCACCTATGAAACAAACTACTCATGTAATCAGGAAACCTTAGTGGCCACCCAGAGTGCACCAACTGGCAGCCCTAGGACCACATCAGGCCTGCACACATATTTTCACGGCCTGTAGGGTTTTAAACTTCTCAGTGTTTTTAGGTTGGGGCATTCACCTTAACCCTCCTAGTCTCTGTATTCTGCACCTGCCTGGCCCTGAAGGTATGGCCTTTGAGACCTGTAACAACCCAACCCCATTAAATTACTGAAGAGGGGAAACCCATAGAGGGGCAGTTTTTAGTCACACAGCTCGGTGGCAAATCAGGGGCTAATCCAGCACAAGCAAGCTTTCTGATGCGTCCCCTGCTGCTCAGTTTAACTAACCCATATCCTGACCTGTGAAGGTCAGCCCTTCACCCACTTACCAACCCTTCACCCACTAAGCGCGAATTCAGAACATAGCAATGGAGCAAACCTTCAGGGTCATTCCCCACAAGCTGGATAAAACACTCCTGGCTCAACACAACATATACAACCTCCAAGTCAAGTGATCAAAATATCTGAGTGCACCAGACTGGTGTCCTGCTCCAAACCTGCTGACATTTAAACCTAATCCTGTGTCCAAACAGGGGTCAGTGCAACCCCTTGGCTGGATGTCAGCATTTGGTGACTGGTGAACTTGTGAAAGAATGCAGTTGCTGAACTGCTGTTTCCTTTGGGTGATCAAGCCCCAGAGAGCAGCCCAGTAATTTGCCATGAGCCAGACAGGCAGCAGTGTGCTGGTGGATGCCTCTTGCTGTGTCCACATCACCGAGCGAGAGAAGCCTTCTGTAGGAGAACCAGCTTCCACAAGAAAACTAAAAATAGTACCCCCTAACATCTATACCACATCTCCTAGTTTCATTAACTCCTGCTACGATGCCTACATCACTCATTCTGACATAAAATAATATTTTCAGTTCAGTTCAATTGCTCAGTTGTGTCCAACTCTTTGCAACCCCATGGACTGCAGCACACCAGGCTTCCCTGTCCATCACCAACTTGTGGAGGACCAACTTGCTCGAACTCATGTCCATCGAGTTGGTGATGCCAACCAACCATCTCATCCTCTGTTGTCTTCTCCTCCTGCCTTCAATCTTTCCCAGTATCAGGATCTTTTCCAATGAGTCAGTTCTTCACATCAGGTGGTCAAAGTATTGGAGCTTCAGCTTCAGCATCAGTCCTTCCAATGAATATTCAGGGTTGATTTCCTTTACGATTGACTGGTTTGATCTTGCAGCCCAAGGGACTCTCAAGAGTCTTCTCTAACACTACAGTTCAAAAGCATCACTTCTTTGGTGCTCAGTTTTCTTTATGATCCAACTCTCATGTGACTAGTGGAAAAACCATAGCTTTGACTAGACAGACCTTTGTCTGTGATGTCTCTGCTTTTTAATATGCTGTCTAGGTTGGTCATAGCTTTCCTTCCAAGGAGTAAGCGTCTTTTAATTTCATGGCTACAGTCACCATCTGCAGTGATTTTAGAGCCCAAGAAAATAAAGTCTGTCACTATTTCTATTTTTTCTCCATGAAGTGATGGGATCGGATGCCATGATCTTCATTTTTTGAATGTTGAGTTTTAAGCCAGCTTTTTCATTGTCTTCTTTCACTTTCATCAAGAGGCTCTTTAGTTCCTCTTCATTTTATGCCATAAGAGTGGTGTCATCTGCGTATCTGAGGTTATCAATATTCCTCCCAGAAATCTTGATTCCAGCTTGTGCTTCCTCCAGCCTGGCATTTCACAAGCTGTATTCTGCATATAAGTTAAATAAGCAAGGTGACAATATATAACCTTGACATATTCCTTTTCCTATTTGGAAGCAGTCTGTTGTTAAATTTATCACATGTGCTCATCTCAGATTCCTAACACTATTTTAAGCCTTTAAAGGGAAAGAAAAACAGTATTGATTTTGGAGACACGCTCTTAGGGTTCAGATCCCAGTACTGCCACTGACTGTGTGGCTGGGGCAAGTCACTGAACCTGTGAGCTTCAGTGTTCTCACCTGTGAAAAGCAGGTAATAGAAGTACCCACATTTCAGTACTGCTGAAAAGGATGAGTCTTTTGAGGTACCCAGCACTGTACTTTGCCTTCTTCAGATATCCACAAAGTATTTAATATTGCCTAACCATTCATCGATGGGAAGCCCTGGTGGCTCAGTGGTAAAGAATCTGCCTGCAATGCAGAAAACTAAGGTCCGATCCCTGGGTTGGGAAGATCCCTGTAGCAGGAAATGGCAACCCATTCCAGTATTCTGGATGCGAAATCCCAAGGACAGAAAAGGCTAGCAGGTCACAGTTCATGGGGTCGCAGAGTCTGACACGACTTAGTGACTAAACATCAATCATTCACCTATTTTGTAATACTAAGGATTGGATGTGAAACTCATTTTCATGGTGGATTTAGCTGAGTCAGAACATGTTTAGCAATAAAACATCACATTAGAATTGATAATAAATATAAAGTCCTGATCATTATGTGAAGAAAAAATTGATAAACCAAGTCTTGCTAGATGGGCAGTGCACCATAAAATTTCAGGTCAGTGGCTGAACTGAAAGTAGTTCATTGTCTTAGATTTAACTAAACTTTGTTTGGTTTTAAACTATCTCCATTCAAGATTATTCATAAAATTAAACTGACTGCTAATTATAACAGGTAAGTGTCAACAAAATTCTAGGAAATAAATGCAATAGTATTAGTGTGATACTGGTGGCTCAGAGGTTAAAGCGTCTGCCTGCAATGCAGGAGACCTGGGTTCGATCCCTGGGTAGGGAAGATCCCCTGGAGAAGGAAATGGCAACCCACTCCAGTATTTTTGCCTGGATAATCCCATAGACAGATGAGCCTGGTGGGCTACAGTCCACGGGGTCACAAAGAGTCGGACAGGACTGAGCGACTTCACTTTCACTTTAGTATGATAACACAGATGTTAATCCTTATAGTCAGTTTCATTAGCTGGTTGATTTTAAACACTGAAAAATTCACTGCCATTGTTCTTTTGTTAGAATAAAAAGTTGTCCAGACAGAACTATCCTTCTTTCTAAATTTAACACTTTTAGGGAGTTTATCATTTCTCTTTACCTCTTTGAAGTAAAGCAAGGCAGCAGCAGTCTGGCCCTCTATCTACCAAGTTTAGAAATAGGATTGTGACGGTCCAGTGAAAGCCGCCTAACACCTTGTAGTGTTCATGCCACTGCTGAGTTGCCCACAAAGCTGGATCAAAGATGTGCGTGGGCACTTCTATTTGGGCAGACCACACGCTGAAGCAAAAATATGCCAACATACACTGAATTTGGATCATGTTCTGAATGTTGTCTGTCACATGACACACTGTGCTTCCAGGACAGTGGGAACTGCTGTGTCAAAGGCAACACAAGGGCTCCCCATTTTCCTCCTTAAAGAACAGGAGGCATTGTTACCTACAATGAGGTGCTCTGCTAGAGACTATTTCCTGTGGATACCCTGGCTCTCTACCACAATGCTCACAGATACCTGAACGATGGCCAAAAAGGTAAATCCTAGAGCAGAATATAAGAGAAACCAGCAGCTCTATCAAGGGAAGGGGAGTGGGGAATGAACACATCAGGCAGAAAACTACTGTTTTAGGGACATCCCTGGTGGTCCAGTGGCTAAGACTCTGCACACAACGCACAAGACTGGGATTCCATCCCTGGTTAGGGAACTAGATCTTGCATGTTGCAATTAAAGATCCCGCGTGCTGCAACCAAGACCAGGTGCAGCCCGAGAAATATGTGCAGGATTCTGGGTGCTTTCACCCACCTTCCCTGGCTACACCCTAGTCCCTTATCCCAAACACACTGACCCTAGGAAGGTAATAATAGAAATCTCCTTTGTATATGAAAATTCTCTTTACTCATTTGTTCTTCCCCATAAGCTAATTAATATTAATTTATTTCAGACCAGGCACTGGTTTTCCTTCTGACTATTCTGCACACCATCTTAATCAACAGAATATACCAAGCTTAAAGAGCCACTCAGTACTGAATCAGCAGCTCATACCATATGTTGTGGGTAAAAACATACTTCCCAAAAAAGCTAAATGCAGAAAGACCAAGGATAGAATATATATTTAATACTCATGAAGTCTAACAGGATGTGCTTAGTATGTGGAACACTGAGATTTTACAGGGAAAAAGTTAGTCTTTAAATATATCCTAAAACACCTTTCTTCTGTTCTGTTACAGTTTTTGCCCTCAAAAGAGTATTTTTAGGGAAAAAATCTAATTACAAAAACAATTACATCTTGGATGGATTCTTAGTGCTAACTTTTTTAAAATGTAAAAAAGCCATGTATTTTCTCAGAAATATGGTGATGTGGCCAACAGATTTCATGGTAACAGTATGGCTGAGTCCTAAATCTTGGGTAATATTTATAGATTCAGCTTTATTCTGGCATTATCCAAGTTCGCGTTTGAGTGGAGAAAGAAAACCAAACCACACTGCAATTAGCATTTTAAAATGCAACTGTCTTTTCTCAGGTCAGAAATTAGTTTATCTTTTGCTTTACATCTACCATTCCAAAAGGAAGGAGACTGGCTGCTTCATTAGCATATTCATGTAATAAGCACAGCTTAAGTCTGAAACATCTTAAACTACAGGTCTATTATGAGCTTCCTCATTTTTCAAAAACATCTTAGAACTAAAACATTAAGTCTCTTTTGGAAAAATGAAAGCACCCTGATTTGTCAGAGCTTGGGACTACATGTTCTCTTAGAATCAACACCTCACCCCTCGCCCCATTTCCTGTGGCCCTCACAACTAAAACCATCGGCTGATTTCCATTTATACATGCTTTTTCGTGCAGCAATCTAAAAACACCTGATCACAGTCAACCAAGGGATGAAATGTTTCACTGGAATTTAAAAACTGCCTTTTGAATTGCATCAAAAAGTCCTCCACTTATAAGTAGCCACAATATTTTGTAGACCAATAAAAATGTACACATCTAAAGTTCTTTGTAAGTCTGCCTTCTCTCCAAGCATTTGACAGCCATAAAGGAAAAACTGATGTCACTCACTCCAAATTATCAATGATGATGAGTAACAGCATGGTAAATTAAGATGAACATTTTAAAGGACTTATTGCTATTCAATTTTCATGTGTTCTCATATCAAACAAAGTGCTTAAAACTTAATTGCATAGCTTGGCAATAATCATAAAGTAAGCACCTGCATAACCACCACTCAGGTCAAAAAACAGAAGTCCTCTAGAAGCCCCTCCCGTCAGCATCCCCAGCCACTCTCCTGACTTACAGTCACGTCCTTGCTCTTCTTCAGTCTCAACCCCTTAAGTGCACCATTAAATGGTATCCTATCTATTAATAGTTTTCAACTTCGTTATGAATGGGAGAAAAACTGTATTACTTGTTATCTGTCATCTCTTTTGCTTGCTGTTTTAAAGATTCCATTTATTTTGTGTAGCTATAGTTTGTTTTCACAGCTGGGTTATTTCCAGTTTGGGTCTATCACAAACATTCTTATCTACCTATCACTGCACAGTATGTACCAGCATCTCTTGTACACAGTATGCATCGAGGAACAGAACTGCTGGGTCACATGCAAACTTTCCACTTAACTAATTATTCTCACTAGCGGTGTTGTGCCACATCCTTATCAATAATTGGTATTGTCACATTATCAGTCTGGTGAGGAAAATGGAGTTGGGAGGGTGTAACCTGGAATAGTTTTCATCTTCATTTTTCTGACTAGTGATTGAAGATTTTTTCATATATATGGATCATTTAGATTTCCTCTTGGGCAAAGCGCAAAAACTTCTCTTAAAATGAGGTTGCTAAGAGTCGGACATGACTGAGCGACTTCACTTTCACTTTCAAAAAAAAAAGCACAAGAACTTCTCTTAAAATGAGTGTTATTGGAGAAAAGGGTTGGTAGGAATATAAACTGGTGCAGCCATTATGGAAAACAGTATTGATGTTCCTTAAAGAACTAAAAATAGATTTGTCATATGATCCTGCAATCCCACTCCTAGGCATATATCCTGAGAAAACTGTAACTCGAAAACTTACATGCAACCAAATATTCACTGAAGCACTATTTACAATAACCAAGACATGGAAGCAACCTGCATCCACCAACAGATGAATGAAGAAAATGTGGTACATATATATACAGTGGAATATTATTTAGCCATAAAAGAAGGAAATAATGCCATTTGCAGCAACACGGATGGACCTAGAGATTATCATATTAAGTGAAGTCAAAGATAAATATCATGCTATCATTTATATGTAAAATCTAAAATATAATACAAATAAACTTATTTATAAAACAGAAACAGACTCACAGACATAGAAAACAAACATGTTATCAAAGGAGAAAGGGGACGAGGGAGTGAAAATTACAAGCTACTATATGTAAAATTGACAAATAAGATCCTACTGTATGTAACAGGGAAGTAAATACCCTGTAATAAGTCATAATGGAAAAGAATATGAAACAGAACCCATAGATATGTATAATGAATCGCTATGCTGTACGCTAGGAACAAACACAACATTGTAAATCAACTATACTTCAATACAAAATTTTAAACTTAAAAAAGGTTTTATTGAGATATAATTGACATCATACAATGCACCCATTTAAAGTATATGATTCAATGGTTTTTAGACATAGTCACAGATATATGCAACCATCACCATTTAGAACATTTTCATCTCAAAAAGAAACCCCATATCTTTAAGCTGTCACCTCCCTAGCCATCCATTCCCAGGCCCCCAGTTCTATGCTGCTGCTGCTGCTGAGTTGCATCAGTCGTGTCCGACTCTGTGCGACCCTGTAGATGGAAGCCCACCCCGCTCCTCTGTCCCTGCGATTCTCCAGGCAAGAACACTGGAGTGCGGTGCCATTTCCTTCTCCACCAGTTCCGTGCTGATCTATATTAATATTTTGTTTCTATAGCTTTCCCTATTCCAGACTTTCACATGAACTGAATCACTTATTATATAGACTCTTGAGACTGGCTTCTTCACTAATGTTTCCAAGGCTCATTCTAGCTTTAGCACGTTATCAGTCCTTCATTCCTTTTATTGTCAATTAATAGTCTTTTGTATGGATATCCTACATTTTGTATATCCATTCATTAATCCATTGATGGACACTTGCATACTTTCTACTTTTTAGCTATTATAAATAACTCTGCTATAAGCATTTGTGTACAAGTTTTTGTGCAGACATCTTTTTTTTAGATATATACCTAGAAATGGAAAACCTGGGTCATCTGGTAACTCTTGTTTAACTGTTAGAGGAAAAACTGTTTTCCAAAAGTGACTACACCATTTTACCCTTTCACAGCAGTGCAGGAGAGTGCCAATCTCCCCACATCCTCAACACTGTTTATCTGGCTTGATTTTACCTATCCTAGTGGTAGCTCACTGTGGTTTTAGTGTGTACTTCCCTGTTAACATTTTGCATCTTTTCATGTGCTTATTGGCCATTTGCGTATCTTCCTTGGAAAATTATCTATCCAGACCTTTGCCTTTTAACTGGGCTGTCTTTTTGTTAATGGGCGGTACTGAGTTGTGTGTGTTTAGTCATTTTTATAGCTCTTTATATATTCTGGATACATATTCTTTGATATTTTATGTGGTACCAATATGTTCTCCACTATGGATCTACCGCTGACCCTTGAACAACACTGATTTGAACTGTGTGGGTCTGTTTATACTTGGATTTTTTTCAATACGTACTGCAATACCATATGATACACAGTTGGCTGAATCTATGGAGGGACTGTAAAGTCTTACGTGGATTTTTAACTGCACGGGGGTGGGGGGGGGGGGAGATGGTCACTGTCCCTAACCCCCCCACCCCGTTGTTCAATAGTCACCTGTAGTCTTTTCACTTTGTGATATCTTTTAATGAAAATAATTTCCCAGTTTCAATATAGCTAAATGTGTATTGACTTAAGAAATCCTTTCCAAAGCCATTTTCGTATTTCCCAAATAGTCACAAAAATATTTCCCTGTATCATTTTCAATAGAACTACAACATAAAAAACTTGGTAGTGTTGCCATATACATTTAGGTAGAAAATTCACTGGAGTTGATTTTTATATATGATATGGAATACAGATCCAATTTCATTTTGTTCCTATGTGAATACCCTATCATCCTATCATCTTTTATTAAAAAGGCTGTCCTTCCTGCATTCAGCAGGACCAGCCATTAGACTCTTATTAACTTCTCCACTAAATCAGGGTTCAATCTGAAAGATTTTTTAAATCCAGGTTTCTAAGTCTCATCACAGACCGGGGGTGGGAGAATGCCAGATGGGATGGAGGGTCACACCAGGACCTGGATTTCTAGCTTCCTTAGCTAATGGGCAAGCACCCAACCTCGCTCCTACCAACAGACAGACACTGCAGAACCACTGGAAACGAGCTCCCTGAGTTCCTTCCAGCTTTAAGACTTACCCTCACTCTCTTACAAGTCTCTAGGCTACTTGTTTCTTACCATTCAGGAACATGGAAAAATGTGTAAAAGTCTTATTACAAAGAAATACAACACATACCAAATTCTAAAAACTAACACATGATTTTATTTATAATACTCAACATATTGCCTACTATTGCCCATGTCTATTTACGTATTCCTCAGTTACAACTTTCATTTTTCAAAATAAAGATTTTTGAAAATATACTCAGGGAGCGCAAAGTATACTAAATATTTTACTAATTTGATACCCCATGGGCATCAATTGCCAACAGTATGGAAAAGGGGTTAATATAAAACAATACAAAAGCATTACAAACAATTGCTTATCAATATTATCTTCATTCCATTAGTGGATTTACTCACGCAGTTACCTTTATTCGGGAAATGATTTCATTTACAAAACTATTATTCTTTGCGATCACCTCAGCTTTTAGCTGTTTTAACTTTCTTGTGATGCTTTCTTCTGACATTTCGGTAAAGGGCACTTGCTTTACCTTGGATAGAAATTCTTGAATAATTTTTTCACCTTGCTGAAAAAAAATGTGAACATTTCATTAGTCTTTTAAAAATGACTTTCTAAAAGCCACATTAAATAGTAATGACTTGTTTCATTACAATTTCAATCTAAACATACCACCCAATATTTAAACATTCTTTAAAGTGCACACCATTTAGAATTTATAGCAAAGCCCTCAGTTGACTGTATTTCTTCATAGCAAGTCATTAAAAGGATATTTATATTTTCAGCTGCTAATGACAAAGGGACTGAATATTTTAGTAGTTTCCAAATCCCTCAGGTTTTGTAATTGATACATAACTTAGCCTTCTGGGGAAAAAAGAACTCAAGGTTTGCAAATACTGTGAGGCATAAACAGTCACTGAAAATTTAGTAATCATATACATACACATGGGATGCTTCTTCTTTATTTTACTGCCTGCTTATTGGCATTCTAAAGAACATGATTGTTACTTGCTGTGTCAACCATGGGCAAATTCCTTCACACATATTCCTCATCCATAAAATAGGGACAGTAATATTGTGAACAACACAGGGCTGCTGTGAGAATTAAAGTTAGTATGTGCACAGTGCTAAGAACAGTGCCTGGCAAAAGGTATAATGTTTATCACTACGTATGAAACAGAACTAAAGTCTGCTACCAGGGAGCCAGTTGGCCATATATACCTTATTAAAGATGAAAGGTAGATAACCCAAATGAGAAGATAAAGAAGAACTCCATCTTTGTTAAATAACAAGCGCCTTTCCCTCCAATAAATCTAGACTGAGTAACATTGATAATGCTGTGTTATACGTCTCCCTTAAGAATTTTTTAAAAATTCATTTTAAGTAATGTTATCAAAAGTATATGATTTCTGTTCTAATTGGAACCAATTACATAAAGGAGTCTAAGACCATTTCACATCCAGAATGGCAATCTTCCCTAGGTAAAACTATTAATAAGTTATAATACATTTCTCATGCTTATACAGACACAACAGATAAAATCTTCAAAAAACACACATCATCTGTTATTGTAACACCTATCCAAATAAGAACAAAAATTTCACTGGGTAAAAGCTAAGAATGTGCTGAGAAGTTGTCACAATGCATTATCACAGTAAATGCTGCCAGAAGTAAATTAAGATTCTTTTATTTTTGTTATTATGGAAAACTATTAATAATAATCCTTTAATTTTTTAAAAACACACCAGGCAAATAAATGCTTATACCTTTCTGTGTGAACACTTCAATTTCACCCACCACTCAGAAGGTCCAACTTAAGATCCACTTCTCCCACAAGAACTGAAAAGCCTGCCCACAGAGAGCCTTCCTGAGTAAACACCTGTCACATTCTCTATGACACGTTCACTATTACTACGTCCTCAACTAAACAACTGGAGGGCAGGAACTGTGTTTATTTATCATCTTAACTAATAAGCATTTGAGTAAATATGTAATTTAACTGGACTTGATCTATTTGTTTATAGGTAATCAAAGATGTGTGTGGACTTTTATAACTCATATTTTAAACCTACAGTAATATTCCTATCCTCCTATTTTTGGAATCTGGTACTTGAAATGATATCTTTTAATTGTGAACATGTGTATAGTGATGAACCCAAAATGATACAGATGGATTCTTTACCATGCAAAGAAATGTTAGTAGAAACCAATAATGAATGATCAATAATTAAATAGAATCATACAGAGGGAAAAATAACTACAAGAACAATCTGACAAACCTCTCTTTCCAGATAGCACCTCTTTGCTGCTGGTTCCATTTCATCACATTCCTGAGGTTTCCCAATATTCTGAAACTCCTCCAACTCCAGGGCTTTCTGTTTGGCACACTCTATTACATGCCTGGGGAAATTAGCAAGCTCAGCAACATGAATGCCAAAACTTTGATCACAGACACCTACAAGAAATTTGGGGAGTAGGAAGAGAGGGCAATGTATGTAAACAGAATTTATTTCTCTCACTCTGTCATCAGGAAACTTAATCTTGCATTTTTCAAATGCATTAGCCAAATGTTTCAGAGTAACTTAAGGGAATTTTAATTAAGCCTCCAATGAAAAGTAATTATGACTTGGCAATACAGCGCAATATTTTATCCTTGACAAATGTAGTAGGAAAAATTATAAAAACACAGAAAAGGCTTGACAGATAATCCTCAAAGGTCTAGACAAATAACTGAATCTGAAGAAAGATTAATCAACATAATATCTCTGAGGTTTTCTTATTTCAAAAGGGAGGAACTAAAGTACTATGAAAAAAAGAGAGATAAATATAAAGTGTCTCTAATTAGGAGCAACATTTAATTCAAAATATACTTCATTTATGACAATGAAATTTTTGACCCAAATGTAGACTAGTAAGTTTACCGACTAGGCATGTTATCTTCACCCCTGTGGGTAGAAAATAAACTGACTTAGAGTTGGACTGTGAAGAAGGCTGAGAGCCGAAGAACTGATGCTTTTGAACTGTGGTGTTGGAGAAGACTCTTGAGAGTCCCTTGGACTGCAAGGAGATCCAACCAGTCCATTCTGAAGGAGATCAACCCTGGGATTTCTTTGGAAGGAATGATGTTAAAGCTGAAACTCCAGTACTTTGGCCACCTCATGCGAAGAGCTGACTCATTGGAAAAGACTCTGATGCTGGGAGGGATTGGGGGCAGGAGGAGAAGGGGATGACAGAGGATGAGATGGCTGGATGGCATCACGGACTCAATGGATGTGAGTCTGAGTGAACTCCGAGAGATGGTGATGGACAGGGAGGCCTGGCGTGCTGCGATTCATGGGGTCGCAAAGAGTCGGACACGACTGAGCGACTGAACTGAACTGAACTGAAGATATTCCTTCCAAACGTTTTGCATCAACAATGCTCACAGTATTATCACAGAGCTTCCATTTTTGCCTCAACTGTAAATTTTCTTTTGGCCTAGTAGACATCCCAAGCATTCTGGAGCTGGATATTTTATGCAACTTAGAGAAACAAAAATAAAATAGAAGCAAGTGTTTGATAAACATCCACAGTGAAGGACAAACCTGTTCCTGTCTTCACCTGATCTTTTTCAATATTTTGAACCCATTTCTTTATCACACAAAACACTTTTTAAAACCCAAACCTCAACTTCATGCTATATGCCAGGTCTAACCAAGAGTATCTATATTCTCTACCAACAATAATGATGCAATAGTAACTCAAAAGGATTCCTACAAACATATGCAAAAAAGAATTAAAAACAGTACCTCATTTATGTGCAACCAACAGATAACAGAAAAAACATATTCGTGGAAAATAAAAAAACCATCTAAAAAAGCTATTCTGATGTCTAATGAAATGTTAAAGCAATAAAAACTTTACAGTATGTTAATCTCATCAATGTAGTCATCTGATTAGCTGCCAGACCCACTAACAACAAACTTTTCTGAAAGGCTGAAATACCAACAAATAAGTTGTAACTACCAACAAATTCAAGATCTCTGGAAACCCCAACTTTAAGCTGTTTATATAAAAAGGAGTAGGAAATGGCAACCCACTCCAGCCTTCTTGCCTGGGAAATCTCATGGAGAGAGGAGCCTGGCGGGCTACATGCCATGGGGTTGTAAAAGTTGGACATAGCTTAGTGATTAAGCCACCACCACAGCTAATTTGACAAGAAAACATGGTGACCTGAGAGGCAGTATAAAATCCGTGATGACGTTCAGAGTGTAGATCATGCTTTTGGTGACTGTTTTAAAATGAACGGTTCTATTATGAGACATAGAAATGTAAATAATGTACCCGTGTCCCTGTCCCTACACTGTAAAGAGGTAAACATTTTACAGATAAAACATCAATAATTCACCCTACTGTAGAATAAGGCAATTACTAATGATTCCAAGGGTAGGCACACTGAATTTACAGTACACCAGTGGAATGTGCTCACCTTTCTTCACCTGATAAAGCATAGTCAAAGTCTCCTCAGTAGTTAGTGCTGTGACATGGAGATTATTAACAGTTGGTATCTGATTGGCCAAGGCTGTAAGTTCATGAAAATGGGTTGCAAACATGCAAAAAGCACCGATCTTCGTTGCAATGTACTCTGATATAGCCCACGCTAATCCAAATCCATCATAGGTAGAGGTTCCTCTTCCCAATTCATCTATGATTATTAAGGAATCTTTGGTTGCAGACCTGAAACACATAATTACATGAAAATTTCCCATGACGCAGCATGTGGTAATACAAGAAAAAAAAATTAAGGCAATACAAAGAGAAAGTGTGCCACAAACATTAACAGATTATAAAAGGAAACAAATGGTGAATAAGTATTTTTTAAATTACCAACCCACTATCTCATCTAAGAATTTCCAGATAAAGCATTTCTTGACAATCAAATCAATCCATATTTAAAAAAATAACGCCCAAAGAACATGGGACAAGGGCGTGGTGATACTCTCACATACACGGCTGATAGTCACATAAATCTATGTGCCTGCTACAGCCCTGCCAACACCACATATTAGCATTTTCTTTTCTCTTTAACCAAACTTAAGAAGGGGAACTTTACCAATTACTATACTGAACGTCTGTACGGCTCTTTATAATTTTACATATAATTATGTATTTAATAATCAATACATAATTTATTAAGGATCTACTATATGCAAAGTACTTCAGAAGACTCCAAGAAACAGAAGGCATAGCCTCCCTGTCTGCAAGGAAGCTCCTAAAAATAAAATAAAGACAAAAGATTTCATAACCTCTAAAATAAACAGCTAATAAATTACAGGCATGTCAAAAAGAGTCTGAAGAAACACTTGTGACCTTAGGCACATGAGACAAAGAAAGTCATCAAAGAAGTAGAATTTCTGTTAAGGGCATGTAAAGGTTAGAAAAGGACTTGGTAAACAGCAAGGAAGGACCTGTTCAGGCAGTGTGAACAGTGTAAGCAAAAGCGTTAACAGTGGAGAGACTTATAAGGTGAACAACTACTAGAAACCTTAAGAAGACAACTTTAAAAATCAAAGATGGGCCTTGCCGGGTGGTCTAGAGGTTAAGACTGTGCTTCTCCTGCAGGGGGCACGGGTTCAATCCTGGGCTGGGGAACAAAGATCCCGCATGCCACATGGTATAGCCAAAAAATAAAAAATAATAAAAGGAAGCTTTCCACAACTAGCATGCCGGGAGCCAGCTTGGGGAATCCCGCCCATGGCAAAGGTCATGAGGAAGAGGCCTGGCGGGCAAAGGCAAGATCAGGCCAAGAGGGGGCCCCCTTCTTGAGCATTTGCCCCGAAACCAGAATCTGTCTTATTATTTCATGACTTTCACCAACTCCTCTGACATTAACAGGGGGGCTATCCCCGACCACCTTTCTCTGGAGAAAATCAACTTAGGGCTCTAGCTAATAAGTCTCCTGGACATGAGAGGAATATTTCAATTCAAACCCCCTCTGTTAACATTCTAGCTTGCTTGGCAGGTTTATCCAGACTCTTGCAGCTACGCATGATTGTTCACAGCCTCCCAACTGTGAGAGGCACGGGAAGCCTAAAACATAGAGCCTTTCAAAGAGTTAAAAGTAGTGCTGGTATAGGATTTCATTATTGGGCCAATGCTTGTTGCTAAGTTCCCATATCTCTTACCCACTGTGCACCTGGGAGTGCATTAGTTAACATAGTTGGAAAGTAAGAAAAACAAGTGTTGCTTTGAAATTAACCACATCAGACTTTTGAGCTAATTGCTTCTTTCTTGTAACTCACTGCACCTTTGCTCCCTGAGAAATGTAACTTGTTTAATATTTTCTGAGGCTGACATAGATTAGAAGTGTAAAGAAAAAACATTTCAAGGGAAAATAAGTTTTCTGGTTGAGCAGCCTTTATCAAAAGAGGGTCATAAAACGTCCACAGGCCTCCAAGGCCAGAAGATAATGTACACAACATTGTCTATGGGAAAGGTTTGCAGAAAAAAATCCTGGTTTTGATAAAGACAAAACAGATGTAATGTTTGGGCTGACTCTGTATGACTTTGCATCTTTCATTTCCCTCTATGTATACAAGTAAAGGTATAAAAGACCCTTTTGAAAATAAAAATAGGGGGCCTCGCTCGAAGAAGCTTGGTCACCCCATGTCTCTCTTTTTTTTCCTTTTTCTTTCTCTCTTTTACGTCCTTTTTCAGGCTGATCCCTTGGAGCAGAGGCTCCCAGCGTTCACTTATCTGCCCGGGTTTCTAAGACCTGAACGGGAAGACGTTCTGCGTCTTCATTCCCTCGGGAGACCGGGAGGGCACCTGTGGCCTCTGTGAACAGGGCAAGCTCCTTGTCTTGGGGTTTTATTGGCTTTCTATGTAAACCAAGGAATATCAGCCTCCTTCTTTCCTCTATTCCTCTCTCATTCATTCATTCATCCGCTGACGCCATTTTCTCCTTCGGGTTCCCGTGGATCCTGCGGGGGCTGGACCCCAACACTAGCACCCTTTTATAATATAAAGTAGGACTTCCCTGGTTGCCCAGCAGTAAGGAATCCACCTTGCAACATAGGGGATGCAGGTTTGATCCCTTATATAGAAAGATTCCTCATGCCTCAGGGCAACTAAGACCCAACATTGAAAAATAAATAAATAGTTAAAAAAAAAAAAAGACAATATAAAGTACATAAAGCTCACAAGAAAACTATTAAACTAAATAAAAGATTGCAAATGTTTCAAAGGACAGAGACATCCATTTCTACTTTCAGCAGACTGGGAACTGTACTCACCTGAGAATAGAAGCAGTTTCTAACATTTCAGCCATAAACGTGGAGACTCCTTTCAACTGACTGTCACCAGCCCCTACCCGGGCCAAGATGCAGTCCACAATGGACACTTCTGCCCACTCACATGGCACAAAACACCCAATCTGGGCCATGAGAACTACCACCCCAGTCTGGCGAATATATGTTGATTTCCCTCCCATGTTGGGACCTATAAAACAAATTATATCAACAAGCAAGATTATTAACTTATTTTGGCTAATAATAATTGACTATTAGTCCTAAGTTGCACACTGATGACTCTCTTGTGATATAACATACGAAAAGCAGACCACAGGCTGCCCAAAGGCATGAACAAAGTTCCTGCCTTAATGCCATTTTCTGTTCAGACAAACCTATGCTGTGCCCTTCTTCAAAAGAACCCATGAAAAATATATCTTATCTATAATCTGACTCTGATCTAGGAAGACCATATAGGTACTGCCCCACAGCTCACAAAGCTGCCTGCAGGATAACTTATGACATTCAGGAAAGCAGTACTGGCCTAATTGATTAAGTAAACACTATTAGTTCATTAATAATGGATCTAGTAGAGAATGAATCAGTGTGATCAAATCCCTCAAATCACGTAAACTCCACACTAAAACCCAAGGACATGACCCACTTTTGTAAAATGTGACATTTACCAATTAATGGGTTAGACCATGGGTCCCCAACCTCCAGAAACTAATGCCTGATGATCTGAGGTGGAGCTGACGTAACAACGGAAATAAAGTATAGCATAAATGTATTGGGCTTGAATCACCCCCAAACCATCCCTTCCCCCACCTTGGGCCGTGGAAAATTGTCTTCCATGAAACTGGTCCCTGGTGCCAAAAAGGCTGGAGATGATGGGTTAAGTTATATGAACAACTCAAAAATCCAATTAGGGGAATAAAATATAATCATTGATTGTTTCCCAAACACACTTACCCAAAGACTCCTACCATCCAACTCAAAAATCCAATTAGGGGAATAAAATATAATCACTGACTATTTCCCAAACACATTTATCCAAAGACTCCTACCACCCCTGGACTCTAACACTTTTGTTTTCTAGAATCTGGTTAAGATCTCTCAAATGCTTTAGTCTGAGACATGCTACATTGGTCTACACACAAGTCTACTTTTATTTAGTTTCTATTGTGTCTTTAAAAGAACTGCTATCCTAAGCTGAAGTCATTTCAGCAGCTAATTCTGCTTGACCTTCAATAACCTCACTACTGAAAAGGTTTGGCCCAAAGGTGCACTTTGAGGATGAAGAGATGTTTATTTTGAAATGCACTGAACCCTGGAATAGCAGTTTCATTCTTGTTCATTCATATATTCATTCACTCACATGTTATTATTAATATTATTACATGTATGAAAAAACATTTTTTCCTACCATCAAAGACTAGGATTTTCTACATCAACCTAAAATAACCATCTGCTCCAACATAAACAAGGGGAGACACTATTCCCCAAAAGCCCATAAACAAGGTTTCTACCAGTAATGATGTGGAACATTTGTTTATCTTTTTCAAAGTGAACATCATTAGGAATAAATGCGACTTCATCTTGAACTTCCACACAAGCATGTCTGGATGCTTTCAGTGTAATTCTTCCTCGTCCTTTTTCCAAAATGATTGGCCGTACATATGGAACAGGTGCTGCGTTGGACACATGAGCAAAGCTGACAACAGCATCCAGCTGAGCTAACACATCGTTGAATGTCTGCATCGGTTCTACATAGCCTGTGTAAAAAACAGAAAGAGTACACAGGAAGATGAAATAAGAAAAAATACAGATAAGCAGCTTTTTAAGAATAAATTCAACCTGATTCCATCTGTGAATTCAAAATCCATTTCCTAATTTATATACTTAAAAAAATTAACAGAGGTTTTTGCTATAACTAAATGTGAAAGCAACACTTAAAATTCAACAAGAGGTTAAAATGTCTTGTCACATTTTTCTCCCTACTATCAAGGGATTTCAAAAATCTCTTACCAAAATCCATTAAAATATAAAAGCACATGGCTGGTTATATAAAGAAATGAGGCAGAGGTTTAAAAAAAAAAAATAAGAAAAAGTTTCATGGGAGCACTTTCATGATATATTGCAAGTAAGAAAGGCAAGGAAAGGCACAGTTCTAAATTTTAAGAGTCTGAAACCAGGATGGCATTTCACAATTATCCTAAGAAACCTGCAAACACCAGGTAATAAGATATAATGTGACTGTCAAGACTGTTACTTGAGGTTGTTTCCTGCCTTGCAATTAAATTTTAGCATAAACTTAGATCCATAATTGTCACTTAGAACACTTACCTGCTACAGCAGTAAAACTAAAAGTTATTGCATACATTAAACAGTCCCTCACACATGCTAGGCAAAGCACGAATAGCTAATAAAAATGGTCCAAATTTTTAGAACAGATTCCAAAATTTTAATAGGTTGGAGGGGTTGGTATAACAGGCACCTGGGTTACGTGGAACTATCACATGGATATCAACATGTCCAAAGCCTTAAGAGACATTCAAGAAAACCCATCTCATTTTAGAAAAATACAACATTATGGGCTTAATCAAATGGCAGGAAATCTGATTCATCTTTGATTCCCTTATCCCCCATAAAAGTGAGAAAAATAAAAATTCATGTATAAATGGCCAAATACAAGTAATTCTTAATGTTTCACTTTAAAATTTATTCCCGTTTCACCTAACATTTAAAACAGGGGGGCAGGGGAGAGTTCTCATTACCCTATCATACAGCAATAGGAACCTTTGAGAATTACTTAAATATTAGTGGAGTACTTATATAATTCTCACCAAACTTCTAACATACCAACATGAATAGGTTTATAATAAAAGAAAACAAGCCTCTCAATCAAGAGTCTGGTATCTCACATCAACTGGTTCTCAACAGCATCACCTTTTCTGGTTTAAGAGTAAGATAGAAAATTAGAAAAATGATCTATTATATTTTTAATAAAGATAGTTTACAATGTGTATATTAGACCAAGAAGAGATTTCATTTCAATTCAAGGTGACTCCAAATACAAAACCTTCTTTTCAAATGTTAAAATCTAACAGCTTTAACCTACTAAGTGCTTAACGAATATTAGTTAATATTATTTTGGGGGAAGACTTCCAATTTGAATTTACATAGTGTATTTTTAGGGTCCTTGCAAGTGTCATCTAGGAAGGAACATAATTCATCTAGAAGATCTCCATGCTACAGTGATCTGATTAACACCAAACAAAAATGTAATCTTTACAGATCTCATTCATCTCAACACAAATATAAGGTATAATAAACCCTTTAAAAGTGTTATGCTTCTTTCTGATTTACTATAAAAATTCTTAACAGTAAAACAATTTACAAAATTATACATGCTTATACTTTTTAAATGACTTATTACTCCTATATAATTCCGTACCCATATCCTCAGAACAAGTAGGAGGACATCCTCCTACTTAATCACAATACACACCCAAGAAGTAGGACACCAATACCTTATTATCTTATACTAAACTTTGCCAATCTGTCCTAATGGCGTCCTTTAGAGCTAGTCCCCAGGTCCAACCCCTAGTCCCAGATTCCATCAAGGATCATCTTCATGTCTTTGACTGTCCTGTCATTCAAGTCTCCTTTAATCTGGAACACAATCTGCCAGTTTCTTCTCTGCTTCCATGAAACTGACATGCTTTTTGTTTGTTATGTTTTGGCCAAGCTGCACGGCACATGAGATCTTAGTTTCCTGACCACGGATAGAAGCCTTGCCTCCGGCACTGGAAGCACGGAGCCTTAACCACTGGGGAAGTGCTGACAATGACATTTTTAAAGAGTGCAGGCCTTAAAAAGTTTGTTAACTGACATGCTTTTTGTTTGTTATGTTTTGGCCAAGCTGCACGGCACATGAGATCTTAGTTTCCTGACCACGGATAGAAGCCTTGCCTCCGGCACTGGAAGCACGGAGCCTTAACCACTGGGGAAGTGCTGACAATGACATTTTTAAAGAGTGCAGGCCTTAAAAAGTTTGTCCCATGATCTAAATTTATCCAACATTATCTTTCTTGTTACTATTCAGATTAAACTTTTTTTTTTTTTTTCGGTCAGGAACACTACAGGCCTATCCTGGAGATATTGCAGGTTCAGTTCCAGACCACTGCAATAAAAGGAATATCACAATAAAGTGAGCCACACAAATGTTTTGGCTCCACAGTGCCTATAGAAGTTATATTTACACTGTACATTGGTAAAGAATGCTAACCATCTTCTCACAAGGCAGAGTTGCCACAAACCTTCAATTTGTAAGACAGGACAAAATAAGACAATACCTGTGGATACAACGATGTATGCCTGTACACAGGTGATATCCTATCTTTTCCTCGACATCACATTGGGAAGCACATACATATAATGTCATTTGTCATTGGCAATGTCAACCTTGATCACTTGGCTAAGGTAATTCTTTGGTTATTTTTTTTTAAGGCACAATAAAGGTTGTGCTCAATACACACACATGATGACAGGCCAAGACTTCCAGCTTCACACATCACCACCTACCCTGTGCTGTATACATTCATTCCATGCTAAGGGCAATGTCATAGAGCCAAGCCAGGCTGTTGTTTCAATTATACGACAATCATCTTGGGAGCTCCCTGGCAGTCCAGTGGATGGGATTCAGTACTTCTAACTGCTGTGGCCTTGGTTCAATCCCTGTTCAGGAAATTAAGATGCCACAAGCCACACAACATGGCAGGGGGAAAAAAAAAGACAATAATTTCTAACAGGTGTCCTCAAGAACAGACTCTGAAAATCTATGAAATGGCACGCAGAACTCAAAAAACTTGCTGTCTATATAATTTCTATTTGCTTTATTTATTTCATAACCTAGAGCATGAGCTCCTAGAGCTAAGGTATTAGTGCCTTACAGTCCCTAGTGTTTCTTCTCCTTGTTACAAGTTCTGTGCTTTTCTGTCTGTCTTTGTTTTACAGAACGTTACAGAATAGTCCCATTCCTTAGCCTGCACTAGCTCATCTTTCAAGGTACGAGAGCAACTTCCAGTTAATTTTCCTAATGCAACACAGCATGCACTCCTTCAGAGGAAGCTTAACACAATAGTCACAGTGTGCAGCAGCTTTAAAAAAACAAAAACAAAAAACCCACTCTTCAAACAGCCCAATATTATTTCTGTTACCAAAATCCAGGTCATTTTCCGAACATCTAATGTATTGGTTCTGTTAAATTTACCTGAAGAAATATTGACAATTTCTTTAACAATGGCATTCTGGGCTTCCTCATATTCAGTTTTATTTTTGGTATACTCTTCATTGAGAGAAGTCAGTTTACTGCAAATCAAGATAATGGTATTATTAGAAATATTAAAACATCCACTGGAGGTAATGTGCACTACCTCTGAAATATATCTGGAGTATTATCCTATAAAGCATCAAAACAATAATTAAAATGGAAACATCAGTAGAAAATGGGCAACTCATTAGGGGTGGATGTGACTGGAATTCAGTGTATTAACATTTATGCTGTTTGGAATGGCCCACTGGCACAATTCTTGCTATAAAACTTATTCCCTTGTGTAAAATTCTGATCGATAATCTTTCCTAAAATATTTAAATGGAGTAAGTCTCCATCCCAGGGACGGTGGAGCCTGGTGGGCTGCCGTCTATGGGGTCACACAGAGTCGGACACGACTGAAGTGACTTAGCAGCAGCAGCAGCAGTCTTCACCCCTATTAGGACAAAGGCCATCTTCCCTTTTAAAATACACACACAAGCAACACTATTTACAACATCCAAGATATGGAAGCAAATCAACTGCCCATCAACATATGAATGGATAAAGGTGTGGTGTGCGTGTATATTACTCAGCCATTAAAAATAATGAACCAACTGCAGAAATGTGAATGGATCTAAAGAATATCACACTTAGAGAAATAAGTCAGAGAAAGACAAATAACAACTATACCCCAATTAAAAAACAACACACACACACACTCCACACAGTTTCTCTCATTATCGTAGGAAACTGTCTTTCATACTGGAAGTTGTCAAAGTAAGGAAAATGTTTTGAAAACAATTCTGCTGAGCGGTTTAAAGAGAAAATAAAAATTATAGGGTAAAACAAAAAATGAAGAAGAAAAATGAGAACAGAGAAAAAATATTCACTGATATCAAAGGAAGTTAAAAACAAAAAAACAAGGTGAGGGGCTCACAGTAGATTCAAGAAAGAGGTGAAGAACTTACAAGGAGGAGGAAAATATTAGTCAACCAAGGCAGTAACTGTGAACATGATGCAATCAGCCAACGGCATAGCACACATATACAGCTCAAGAAGAGCAGAGGACCACTAACACACTGCTGCAAAACAGGCACGTGGGAAGGATTAAAGGAAAAGAGAGAAGCAAAGACACTATAAAAGTCAGACTGCTGCGTGAAGGAAGGAGCTGCCAGAGAGAAAAGCTGTGGGCAGGGACCAGACTGTAGAGGTGATGGTACAGATTTTAGATTTTTCCTGATGACAGACATCAGAGGTTTTTAAGAAGGACAATTACATGATCACAAAGCCCGACCCATGGCAAGCATTCAATCTGCTGAATAAACAAGTGAGCTTTTCACAACTTTTGGAACCACTGCTGTCATTCAGTTCAGCTTCTTGTAGTTCTGTTTTGGCTTCGGTGTTGTATCGTCTTCAAATCACTTACTGGTCAGTTATAACGGATAAATTTCTTGAATCAGGGATATAGTGTGATCAAGAAATAGCAACTAATAAATCTAGCAACAGAAGACCCAGGTCTGAGTATCTATTGTTACTAGTTATCCAGTCCTGGGGAACTGGAGTTTCAGTTTCTCCATCTAAAGGTGAGAACTATAACCTGTCCTACTTATTTCAGAGAGTTGTTATGAGAAACAAACTAAACAGATGCACTGTTTTTCATTACTAGGTTGTCTGCACACCTAGAATAATGTCTGCATATAACAGACACTCAAAAACACTAAATAAATGGATACAAGAGGAGCGTATAGACAAAAGCTAACTGGAATACTAAGAATACCCAAGAAGGGCGGGAGTAAGGCTGGCCCTAAGTTCTAAAATAATACAGAAGAGAAACGATAATGCCCTTACTCTCCCAGTTACTTTATTTTTAAACAATTCTTTTTCACTAGTGACTAATTTGCCTTAGGGGCTTTTTAACATAAGCAACAGAATAAAAACTACCAAGATTTTTTCCAACATTATTTTTTTAAAAAAACTTATAGTCTAAATGAATGAATGGCCTCATTAAAGTTGGTAGCATCTCCCTAAACTAAATGACACATCAATTGATATACCAGAATAACAAAATTTTCTCAGAAAAAATAAACATGAAAATAACTAATAGAGATACAAAGGGAACTAACTCTAACATATATGTAAACACCAAAAAAATGTAATATAATGTATTTCATATTGATAAAAAGATAAGAGAGAGATGTGAAATAATCTTAAACCCAAAGTGCCACTTCAGTGAATGAGAAAAAGCGGAATTATTCAACAAGCAGCAATGGGATACCTGACCAGACTCTCATAAGAAAAAAAAAAAGAACAAAAAGGCTTCAATCTTATTTTATGCCTTGTATCAAGAAATAAAATAAACTTCCTTATCATGCAACATTCACATTTCATCAGAGAATAGTTTATGGAACAAGTAAAGACTTAATTTAACATAGGCTTTTCAAACCTGTTTGTAAATTTAACACCATTCTTCTGGATATCTACTGTACTGAAATTTTTATTATTACGAAGGACTTTTTCTTCCTTGCATGTTACTCGGAAATAATAGCCAAACTGTGTGCTGGAATCCAGTTTAATCTGTTTGCCAGGATCTAAGCCTTCAAGATCAGGAAAAAAAGAAAGATTATGTCATAGATATGTACAGCCATTTTAAATATAAGTGTTTAGAATACTTAAATCTAAATAGTGAAAAATATACTTTTATTATTTACATGACAGCATACTGGAAATTATTTATACTATCTGACTGGCAAAGATGCACATCCTACTTCACTCAGAAAACTACATGAATTAAGCATATCTATAAAATATTTAAACCCCCCTTTTAATGTTAGCCTGTGATGTGGAGCCCATTCTGGGTAAACCCATCCAAGGCTGCAGGGCACCAGCAGTGGGGTAGCTCCGTGTTTCAGATGCTTTGGGCACGAGGATAGGTAAGGTATGGCTGTTACCCCTGAGGAGCTCTGCTGAAGGTTCTTTAGTTAACCAAAGCCTTTCCCTGGAACTAATATAGAGTATAATTAAAGAAAAAAAATAATAATACACTTTCCAAAGAAAAATGTGAGACTCTGAGACTGACAACAAAGCTCTAGAAAACACTAGGCCCTGTAATCTGTTAAGTGTAGGGAGCATCACAAAAAAGGCAATGATCCATCAGCTAGACTATGCACCTAAGATTTTTAAATTTTTACGCTTGTCCTCTCCTCATTCATTCATCAATGTGATCTTTAGACCCCAAACCAGAAGAGAGAGACAGTATCTTGAAACTTAAGATAAATAAATTTATGTGCTAAAGCATGACTATGGAGTACTAGAAACAGCAGACAATTAAAGACAGATCTCACTTGACCAGGGAGGAGACATAAAGGGAACATGGAGAGATCTGTAAGATGAGGAGGGTAAATTTCAATATCCTTCAAGTCAAAGATTAACTCTAGGATCAAGTTCGTATATGAACTCTCCATGGAAACTATTTTTTTTTAATTTTATATATGTTGGTATGGGCATATACAACAGGGGGCTTCCCAGGTGGAGCAGTGGTAAAGAATCTGCCTGTCAATGCAGGAGACTCAAGAGATGCAGGTTTGATCCCTGGGTCAGGAAGATCTTCTGGAGAAGGAAATGGCAACCCCCTCCACTATTTCTGCCTGGAAAACTCCATGGACTAAGGAGCCTGGTGGACTATAGTCCATGGGGTCGCAAAGAGTCACACATGACTGAGCACACACGGGCATATACTAGACTGATACTGCTCTGCGGGACTTCTAATACGCTAAGATTTACTCATTTAACATAAAAGTCAAAGACGCTCATTACAAAGAGGTTTATACATTCAGAGCAAGACAGAACAAAACAGTGTGAGACAAATTAGCGAATAAGCTAGGGAGTTTCTAAAACAAGTAATTTTTAAAGTTGATATTAGTGAAGTGCTTGGGAACCCCAAAGCCAAATCAATGAACTATTCCTAATAGAATTAGGCTTACAGAAAGTGTCATTTAAAACAGGTCTTACTTAAAAGATGTTGCAAGGGCAATATGGGGTGATTTGTTTGGCAAGAATGTGGGGTCACCCTGAGATTAGAGAAATTGGTTAAGAGATCAATCTGAAGGGGAGGCCAGGCCCCAGATGTAAAGAATCCTGTATGTAAACTTTATGTGACTGTAATTTTATTCAGTAGAAAACGGGGCTAGCATTTTAAACAAGGGGGTGGCATGATCAACTGTGTCTTCTAGCTCCAGTGTGGATACTATGTAGACAAAAGAATTTTCAAACCTTCAAGGACCCGTTCTTACCTAGATCTCTAGCTGCACTTACTAATGTTGACTGCATCTTCTTTTCTAAGTCATCCATTATTTCTCTTAATTCACTCAAGTTAGGATCAAATGAAGGTTTAACAAGGAATTCATGGTTTTCCACCTATAAACAGAACAAAGAGTAGCCAAGTTTTATCAGTGATGGATAAAGATGGAAGTCATGTAATTCTTTGCTTATTTAAAATTCACTAATGTTTTCAGTTAAATGATTCACTATCTATAAGTTATTCAGTCACAACTGTAAAGGAGTTTTTACTGATTAAAACAGATGTAAATAGTTCTATTTATCAGGAGCTGAGACCTCTAGATACACAAAAATTATTCATATGAAACAGTTTAGTGCTAATAATGCTTTTACCACTAACAGTATACGTTATTTTTATTTATATTTTCCCCTAAACAATGTTTAAAGACTGTACCAGAATGTCTTTTGCCCAAACCAAGGATCTATCTTAGGAATTTCAGAAAGTTAGCTCTTGAAATCCTTTTTTGAAACAAAACAAAATGACTAAAACTTAAACAGACAAAATTATGAAAGACTATTTTTAAAAAAAGAATGACATCTATCCACACATATAAGAACTATTAAAAAGACCTAATTTCATATAAAAGTATGAGTCAGTTTTCTAAAATGAGGAAATTTTTTAAAAAAATCAGTATGTGAGATTGATATAAATTCCTAATTACTATCCACTTAATCAGAGCATACCTTCTTCACATACCAAAATTCAACACAAGAATGAGGAAATAAAATATTACAGAAAACTATCAAAAGAGAATAAAACATTTATCAAATAACTTTCTCAATTTAAACCAACAAAATATTTTATTATATACTAAAATTTTAAATTTCAAACAAAACTAACTTTTTTTAAAAGGCAAAAGATTTGTAAAAATAGCTTTGTAAAATATAAAAATGTAAAGGTTGACCTTTTCTTTTTTAAAAAGGCACTTGTTTTCATGTATGAGAAAAACATCAAGTCATTAACTGGGCAAGTATAAAAATATACAACTCACAGATGAGAAAATAAGTAGTAAACTAAAGTCACAGAAAAATGCTAAAGCTCCATAATAATAAAAGGCATGAATATTTAAGCACCCTTAAGGTATTATACTACAGCTTTTTTTTTTTTTTTTTTAAAGAAAAAGAAACCTACTCCCAAATACCAATGAGGCTACAGTGAAATTAGTATACTCATTCATTTCTGGTGAGAATCTAAATTGCTGTAAGCTTAAAAAAAAAAAGCAATATGCAATAAGACTCAGATATTTGTTATACTCTGACATGGCAATTCTACTCCTAGAAATTCAATCTAAGGAAATAACGCAACAGAAGCAAACAACACATGGATGAATAAGATATCTACAGATTTATCTGTTATAAGGCCTGGAAATAATAGAACGTCACAGTATCTGCATAATGGTACATCAACAGAATATTGTACAGTTATTTAAATAGACAATGAAGATGACTTAGAAACAAGGACTAAGACTTACAATAACTCCAAGGGAAAAATTAATGCTACAATGGTGAACTGACAATGTTACAGAACTGCCTTCTTCCAACAAACTTAAAAGAAGTGATGCTGAGCCAGGCTAAATTCCTATCCTCATTCCCACCTTCCAGTAATCCACGGGTGAGTCAAAAAAACCCTGAGAAAGCTCACGTAATAATCCCAATCTGGAGAGAAGAGCCAAATGAAGCAAGGGTAAGTAATGACTGAGCTCTAATTTACTAAACAGTCTTAGGCCACACCTCAAATGGAGTGCCCTTTGGTAATGCTGCACTCCTCCCAAACAATGGATAAGAAAATAGACCACCAACCAAGTGTTCTAACTTAGAACTGAAGTATTCCAACAAACATGACATAAACTGTTTTCATATCATCAGCCACTTAGCACCAGAAACACACACAGCTATTACCCTAGACTACACAACAGGAACTATTAATAGAACAAAATAAATCCAGGCTTAGAACTCCAAAACGGTATAATAAAATCATGAAAAAAGATTTAAAAAAAAAAGGAAAATCAAATCCTAGCAGTATCACTGAAATAAAACTAAATACAAATAATACACATGTAAATATACAAATAAATACAAATAAAATTTAAAAACTGGCTTAAAATTCAACATTCAAAAAATGAAGATCACAGCATCTGGTCCCATCACTTCAGGGCAAGTAGAAGGGGGAAAAAAGTGGAAACAGTGGCAGATTTTATTTTCTTGGGCTTCAAAATCACTATAGATGGTGACTGCAGCAAAGAAATTAAAAGACGCTTGCTCCTTGGAAGAAAAGCTATGACAAACCCAGACAGCATATTAAAAAGCAGAGACAATACTTTGCTGACAAAGGTCCATAGAGTCAAAGCTATGGTTTCTCCAATAGTCATGAATGGATGTGAGAGCTGGACCATAAAGAAGGCTGAGCGCCAAAGAACTGATGCTTTTGAATTGCGGTGCTGGAGAAGATTCTTGAGAATCCCTTGGATACCAAGGAGGTCAAACCAGTCAATCCTAAAGGAAATGAGCCCTGAATATTCACTGGAAGGCCTGATGCTGAAGCTGAAATTCCAGTACTTTGGCCACCTGATGCAAGGAGCTGACTCAGTGGAAAGACCCGGATACTGGGAAAGATTGAGAGCAACAGGAGAAGAGGGCAAGAGAGACTTAGATAGTTGGATGGCACCGCTGACTCAATGGACCTGAGACTGAAGAAACTCTGGGAGATAGTGACGGACAGGGTAGCCAGGCGTGCTGCAGTACATGGAGTTGTAAAGAGCTGGACATGACTTAGGGACTTAACAACAAAAAAATACAACAGCAAAGAGATACTGTTGAATAGAATTACCTGTTCAGTTCAGTTCAGTCGCTCAGTCGTGTCCGACTCTTTGCGACCCCATAAATCGCAGCATGCCAGGCCTCCCTATCCATCACCATCTCCTGGAGTTCACTCACACTCACGTCCATCGAGTCCGTGATGCCATCCAGCCATCTCATCCTCGGTCGTCCCCTTTTCCTCCTGCCCCCAATCCCTCCCAGCATCAGAGTCTTTTCCAATGAGTCAACTCTTCTCATGAGGTGGCCAAAGTACTGCAGTTTCAGCTTCAGCACCATTCCTTCCAAAGAAATCCCAGGGTTGATCTCCTTCAGAATGGACTGGTTGGATCTCCTTGCAGTCCAAGGGACTCTCAAGAGTCTTCTCCAACACCACAGTTCAAAAG
>SJYX01000424.1:299243-313658 GCA_006410675.1 Oreotragus oreotragus | reverse complement strand
GATGTTGGCAATTTGATCTCTGGTTCCTCTGCCTGTTCTAAAACCAGCTTGAACATCAGGGAGTTCACGGTTCACATATTGCTGAAGCCTGGCTTGGAGAATTTTGAGCATTACTTTACTAGCGTGTGAGATGAGTGCAATTGTGCGGTAGTTTGAGCATTCTTTGGCATTGCCTTTCTTTGGAATTGGAATGAAAACTGACCTTTTCCAGTCCTGCGGCCACTGCTGAGTTTTCCAAATTTGCTGGCATATTGAGTGCAGCACTTTCACAGCATCATCTTCCAGGATTTGAAACAGCTCAACTGGAATTCCATCACCTCCACTAGCTTTGTTCTTAGTGATGCTTTCTAAGGCCCGCTTGACTTCACATTCCAGGATGTCTGGCTCTAGATGAGTGATCACATCCTCATGATTATCTGGGTCGTGAAGATCTTTTCTGTACAGTTCTTCTGTGTATTCTTGCCACCTCTTCTTAATATCTTCTGCTTCTGTTAGGTCCAAAAATTTTAAAGTATACTGCATATAAAAGGCAGTATCTTTAAAACTTCTACAATGATATAGTTGTATCAGAACTATTCAACTGTGGCTTATTAAAAACGATTTCAACTTTTTGTCCCAGTATTTTCGATAAAAATTTAGCTAAAGTCATTACTTTTCCAAGATGAAATATCAGTAAGGAGTATACGTGAAAACTAAGATTCAAAGATAAAATGGTCCAAATACATACAGAAAGGTTTAAAAATTTCATACATCCCACTGAGTCACCCAATAAACTAACATTGTTTACTTTTTGTGAAAAATCATTGCTATTTCTGAACCCTGTTTTATGGTAGTTTGCTCTACATTTACTTCAAAAACAGAAAATCATTCCATAAAATTTATGGAAAGCAGCCACAAAAACAACTGATGTATTTATGTAAAAAGCTAAGCCTAGGAAAAGATAGAAAGTAACCCAACCATTCCCAGAAATGACTGCTCCCCTCATCACATGAATTCCTAAGTGCACAGCTAGAAAATATGAAATCATACATAAAATGACTGATATTCTCTTGAGGTTTTCTCAAAGTGGTTCTGAGTCATGTAATTGAAATGCCTAAACTCTTCACAAATATCCACAATGACAGTAAAGGGTTGGAATCACCTTATAACCCAAGCTAAGTTTAAAAGTTTGTAACTGAGAATAAAGAAGATATTATAGTAAGTCAACTCCCTAGAGACTCTAGACAGGTTTTAACTAGGAATCTGATTTATTTAAAAGACAGTATCATACTACAAAACACGAAAGTCTACAGTTACAGGGCAGAATCTTAGCAGACACTCCTGGGGGTCTTACAGCAGCTTCTCCCCTCCTGGCCCCGTCCCAGCCGCGCTCTTCCTTTGTGTGCCTCCGGCTAGAGAAATAACGTACCCTCGGTCATCTTGGGCCCATCATCACATTCTACTTCTCTGACCACGCTTAAGTAGTCCCATCAAGGCAAACTGCAGGAATCTTTCCTGGAATACGGCATGAACTCCTACTGGTAGGTAGACATCTTAGAGCCAGAAGAGAACCAGCCTTAGGTTAAAATTCAAATCATAAAATAATAGAAAAGATCAAGAAATGAAGTTCTTTGATGGGCTCACAGAATTTCTGAATAAAAGCAACCCTATGAGCCAAGATGTACTGAGTTTAGATTACCTGCAAAAAAATACGAGTCCGAACTGATACTAAGTTTAATCTCAAATAATCTACTCAGAAAAAAAAAAAAAAAAAAGGAAATCCACAAGTCACATCTTACTGGCAAAGAACTTAATGTTGAAGGGGTCCACAATGTAACACTGTGGCATAAAAATTATACTGAGACAAAAGTATGAGAGTAGACTTTGTTTCTGAGCCCCGTTATTTCCATAACAGCAGAGCACCCCCAAAGAACTCAACTGTTAAGTCCTCTCTCAGAGAGTTTCACAACCAGGGAAGTCAAAACTATCATATCTTCCATCTGTTCTCCAAAGAGCTCACTCATCTGCCCTAAAAGCCATTTGCTTTCCAGTAAGTGCCCTTTCTCCCTCTCCCCTTTCCCTACTAAGACAGGATACAAGTCCCAAATTCTAACAGCTTCCTTAATTAATATTTTTCTGTGAACTCAAAATCTGTGCTCTTGCTCATCTGGTTTTGCAGTCCTTAGGGGCAATCTCAAAATCGACAGAATAATCTTGGTTCGCTTCCAAGGCACACCATTCAATATCACAGTAAGCCAAGTCTATGCCCCAACCACTAATGCTGAAGAAGCTGAAGCTGAACAGTTCTATGAAGACCTACAAGACCTTCTAGAAGTAATACCAAAAAATGATGTCCTTTTCATCACAGGGGACTGGAATGCAAAAGTAGGAATACAAGAGATACCTGGAGTAACAGACAAGTTTGGCCTTGGAGCACAAAATGAAGTAGGGCATAGGCTAACAGAGTTTTGCCAAGAGAACACACTGGTCATAGCAAACACCCTCTTCCAACAATACAAGAGTCAACTCTACACATGGACATGACCAAATGGTCAATACCAAAATCAGATTGATTCTTTGCAGCCAAAGATGGAGAAGCTCTATATAGTCAGGGGAGAAGGCAATGGCAATCCACTCGAGTGTTCTTGCCTGGAAAATCCCAGGGATGGCAGAGCCTGGTGGGCTGCCATCTATGGGGTTGCAGAGAGTCGGACACGACTCAAGTGACTTAGCAGCAGCAGCAGCAGCAACATACAGTCAGGAAAAACAAGACCAGGAGCTGACTGTGGCTCAGATCATGAACTCCTTATTGCAAAATTCAGACTTATTGAAGAAAGTAGGGAAAACCACCAGACCATTCATGTATGACCTAAATCTAATCCTTTACAATTGATTATACGGTGGAAGTGACAAATTCAAGGGACTAGATCTGATAGAGTGCCTGAAGAATTATGGACAGAGGTTCATAACACTATACAGGAGATGGTGATCAAAACCATCCCAAAGAAAAAGAAATGCAAAAAGGCAAAATGGTTATCTGACAAGGTCTTACAAATAGCTGAGAAAAGAAGAGAAGTGAAAGGCAGAGGAGAAAAGGAAAGATACTCATCTGAATGCAGAGTTCCAAAGAACAGCAAATAGAGATAAAAAAGCCTTTCTAAGTGAATAATGCAAATAAATAGAGGAAAACAATAGAATGGGAAAGACTAGAGATCACTTCAAGAAAATCAGAGATACCAAGGGAACATTTCATGCAAAGATGGGCACAATTAAGGAAAGAAACAGTATGGACTTAGAAGCAGAAGATATTAAGAAGAAGTGGCAAGATACACAGAACTATACAAAAAAGATCTGAATGACCCGGATAACCACGATGCTGCGCTCACTCACCTGAGCCAGACATCCTGGAATATGAAGTCAGGTGGGCCTTAGAAAGGAGCATCACTACAAACAAAGCCAGTGGAGGTGATGAAATCCCAGCTATTTCAAATTATAAAAGATGATGCTGTTAAAGTGCTTCATTCAATATGCCAAAAATTTGGAAAACTCAGCAGCAGCCACAGGATTGGAAAAGGACAGACTTTATTTTGGAGGGCTCTGAAGTCCCTCATATGGTGACTGCAGCTATGAAATTAAAAGACGCTTACTCCTTGGAAGGAAAGTTATGACCAACCTAGACAGCATATTCAAAAGCAGAGACATTACTTTGCCAACAAAGGTCCATCTAGTCAAGGCTATGGTTTTTCTAGTGGTCATGTATGGATGTGAAAGTTGGACCGTGAAGAAAGCTAAGCGCCGAAGAATTGATGCTTTTGAACCATGGTACTGGAGAAGACTCTTGAGAGTCCCTCGGACTGCAAGGAGATCAAACCAGTCCATCCTAAAGGAAATCAGTCCCAAATATTCATTGGAAGCAGCACTTTGGCCACCTGATGCAAAGAACTGACTCATTAGGAAAGACCCTGATGCTGGGAAAGATTGAAAGCAGGAGGAGAGGGGGACGACAGAGGATGAGATGGTTAAATGGCATCACTGACTCAATTCACATGAGTCTGAGTAAATTCCAGGAGTTGGTGATGGACAGGGAGGCCTGGCATGCTGCAGCCCATGGGGTTGCAAAGAGTAGGACGCGACTGAACGACTGAACTGAACCAAGAACTTCCAGCTGGATTTAGAAAAGGCAGGGGAACCAGAGATGAAATTGCCAATATCCACTGGATCATACAAAAAGAATTTCAGAAACACATCCACTTCTGCTTCACTGACTACGCTAAAGCTTTTGACAGTGTGGACCACAACAAACTGTGGAAAATTCTTAAAGAGATGGGAGTACCAGACCACCTTATCTGCCTCCTGCGAAACCTGTGTGCAGGTCAAGAAGCAACAGATAGAACCAGACATGGAACAATGGACTGGTTCAAAATTGGGAAAGGAATATGTCAAGGCTGTATATTGTCATCTTGCTTATTTAACTTACATGTAGAATACATCATGCGAAATGCCAGGTTGGATGAAGCACAAGCCGGAATCAAGACTGCTGGGAGAAAAATCAGTAACTTCAGATATGCAGGTGACACCACCTTTATGGCAGAAAGCGAAGAACTAAAGAGCCTCCTGATGAAAATGAAAGAGGTGAGTGAAAAAGCTGGCTTAATACTCAACATTCAAAAAACTAAGATCATGGCCTCCGGTCCCATCACTTCAATGGAAACAATGACAGACTTTATTTTCTTGGGCTCCAAAATCATTGCAGATGGTGACTGCAGCCATGAAATTAAAAGACACTCGCTCCTTGGAATAAAAGCTAGGACAAACCTAGACAATGTACTAAAAAGCAAAGACAATACTTTGCCAAGGTCCTATTATAGTCAAAGCTATGGTTTTACCAGTAGTCATGTATGGATGTGAGAGATGGACCATAAAGAAGGCTGAGCGCTAAAGAATTGATGCTTTTGAATTTCTGAACTGTGGTGCTGGAGAAGACTCTTAGTCCCTTGGACTGCAAGGAGATCCAGCCAGTCAATCCTAAAGGAAATCAATGCTGAGGCTGAAGTTCTAATACTTTGGCCACCTGATGTGAAGAGCCAACTCACTGGAAAAGACCCTGATGCTGGGAAAGACTGAAGGCAGGAAGAAAGGGGATGACAGAGGACAAGATGGCTGGATGGCATCACCGACTCGATGGACGTGAGTCTGAGCCAGCTCTGGGAAACGGTGAAGGTCAGAGAAGCCCGGAGGACTGCAGTCCATGTTGTTGCAAAGAGTCGGACACGACGGAGAGACTGAACGACAACCAACGCTGAGCCTAAAAGAAGACAGGTTTCTCTTCCCCTACAAAGTTAACTACGCAATATCCCATCTTTAGGTCTAAAACTCGGACTCGTCGTATCTAAAGTGATAGCAATGAAATTAGGACAAATGACCTCTCTTTTTCCTGTCTATATCCAATTATCGCACGGTTTTCCTTTCTGACTCACTCCTTCCAGACGTTTATAAAATCTTTAAATGTTCTTCCGGCAGCATCACTCAAGAATTGACACTGACTACTATTTTACAGTCACAGCAAATTCAAGTTTAACAGGTATGTGTCAAGTATTTCAGATCAAAGTAAAAATCCTTAATCCATAATAAGGAAAATATAATGGAGCCGAAGAAAGAACACCAGCTATTAACACTGTTCATCTGAAAAGAGGGAAGCAGAAAGATCAAAGATGGTAATTTTTGCCTTTGTATTTCCCTGTATCATTTTGTTTCTCTTGTTCTAATATTATGTGTTCCATTTATAAGGAGGAAAACATCAAATAAAGAAAAGCATTTTACACATTTGTATCCTGGTACTTTAAATATCTTTCTGGAAAACTATCCTCAAGAACACTAACCCCCAAATAAATGGAAAAGATTGCCCTGTCACTAAGAAATCATTCCATAAAAGAAGCATTTATGCCTACACAGACACATATACAAACACACACAGTCTCACACACTCACATGCTCCTAAAATCCAAAGATTTTAGACATCTGGATACTGATGCCCCCTTCTTCCCCACAGTAAGGATGTGGCCTCATCTATGACTGGGGAGAGTTTGATATTTGTAAACATTCCTTTAAATGGAAGAAAATAAATGTGTAGATCTTGATGATCAACAACACTCTGACTAAAACAGAGAGATGGGAAAGCAAGAATTGAGCTTTTCCGTGTCATTATAGATGTTTTCCACACTTGAAAAAACCCTGAGGTCAGGCAAAGCTCTGCTGAAATATTACTGATTCTGCCCTTTGTGGCCACCTTTATTAGAAACTTCTAAGCCACTACCTCCATGCATTAAAAATATGTGGGTCTCAAACTTAAGCATGTATCAGAATCACCTGGTGGGCTTGTTGAAACATAAAACAGACTGCTAGGCTCCCAATGATCTAAAAATTCTGTACCTAAAATCATTCTACTCGAAGTGATATTACAGAGGAAACAAGAACTAAAACACAAGTCTTCTTGAACAACGCATAAAAATGATGCAAGTTTTCTAACTGTTTAACCTACAAGTAAATGGAAAAGACTGCCCTATTACTGACAAAATAGTACCAGAAAAGAAGCATTTATACCTATACACACACACACTCTGTCTTTTTCGCTTCTAAAATCTAAAAAGCATAGAGTAAATGTGGTTTAGTATTTTAAATCTCAGTTAATTATCCAACAAAAAATTAAATCAGCATCACATATGCCATGTGTTAACTCCAGTTAATTTAGTTATTAACAAGAATGCAAAGAATCTAACTATCATTTAATAAGAATAATGTAAACACATATTCTTTACCAACTGAGCTGTTCAATCTCCTTGCAGTGAACTGCAAGGAGATTGAACCAGTTAATCCTAAAGGAAATCAGGCCTGAATATTCATTGGAAAGACTGATGCTGAAGCTCCAATACTTTGGCCACCTGATGCGAAGAACTGACTCATTTGAAAAGTCCCTGACACTGGGAAAGACTGAAGGTGGGAAGAGAAGGGGACGACAGAGGATGAGATGGTTGGATGGCATCACCAACTTGATGGACATGAGCTTGAGTAAGCTCCGGGAGTTGGTGATGGACAGGGAAGCCTGGCGTGCTGCTGTCCATGGGGCTGCAAGGAGTCGGACACGACTGAGAGACTGAACTGAACTGAAAGCATGTATTCCTTGCATGATCACGTTTAACAGGAAATTCAGTGTAGAAAAATTTCACACTGTTAGTATGCAGAGTCATGGTTAACTTTTCAGTATATAATGACTACTAGAGATACACTCACTCTTAACTCCTCCCCCAAAGACCTTCCCTATGTGGAAATAAACGAGAAGCTGACATCTCTTATTTTCCATATTTACCTCTATACCCTGTCCCTTTTCAATGACTATAACTTTCCTTCTTTCTTGGAATTAAAACTCAGCTTGCAAATGTGAAATCTTTTATTTATGAAATTTCCTTTAAACAGGGCACTTATGCCTAATATTTACTTCCTCTGTTAACCTTTCTTAATTTTTATCCACTGAAATGATTTTTATTAAAAAAGTAAATTTTAAAAACCTTTTCTCATCACTCATTCTTACATCCACTGTCTCAAAAGTGCCCTGCAAGTGCTACAAATTCAACACTAATAAGAGAAATCTGGACAAGTTTTCTGATGTGCCTTTGCTTTTAAAAATTATTTTGGTGCCTGTTTTAAAGAGTATATTGCATACCTGATCCATATCTAAAGTTGTTTCTATCATTTCCTGAAACTTGGAGAAGTCAGAACGAAGGTCAATAAGAGGAGTCACAAAAACTGCCAGCAACAATGCCTGATGTTTTCCTAAAAGAAAAAGAAAAGTCAGTCAGTCCTATTTTTAAAAATGCAAAACTACAAATCATAAAAATCTGATTATAATGAGCAGCGTTTGATCCCGAAAAGCAAACTGTGCAGCAGACCTCTGAAGTTACTACTCTGTAGGACACCTTAATTCAAACGTGTTTAGGACTTATATGGAAAGGGAGATGGTCTGGCACTCAAAGCTCCCTACTAATAAAACAGTGCCTCCCCCACAAGTCTGTGAGTGAGTGAGTCAAAGTCGCTCAGTCATGTCCAACTCTGCAACTCCATGGACTATAGAGTCCATGGGATTCTCCAGGTCAAAATACTGGAGTGGATAGCCTTTCCCTCCTCCAGGAACTCTTCCCAACCCAGGGATCGAACCCAGGTCTCCTGCATTAGAGGTGGATTCTTTACCAACTGAGCCACAAGGGAAGCCCCCACAAGTCTGTAATCTCCTTCATAAGCAGTGCTATATACAGAAACATGACATTAACTACAACCAAGTGAACTGTGTTTCCTTGCAGATTTAACAATCCCAAGTCAATGTTATTAAAATAAAGGATCTCTAACTTACCTTATAAATCCCTAATTTCCATTAGTAATACAGTGTTCCAATTAACAGAGGCTAAATCAAGTCACATATTTACACTGGAACTTTGCTTGATGTTGTTTAAGAGCATATGCTGGGGAATCCTGTGAGGAGGAGTAAGTGAAGCAACAGAATCTACAGCTTGAAAGGCCTGAGTAGAGAGCTGGGAGCCAATCCCTGCTCTCATACTTACTGGCTTTGTGATCTGGTCTTTTCCTTGTCTATTGCAATGGAAGTAGTAACAACAGCTACCCAGGAGATGAAAGAGTAAGACCACCATACACAACACTTAGTATATATAGTACCTGAGACTTAATACTGCATTTTACCCCAAAGCAGTAGTTACCAGCCTTTACAGAAGTAGGGGAAGCTCTTGGGAAGATGATGAAAAAGCTAGGATGGCAGTCCAACGATTATGAGAATTCATTTATTATTATTATCACAACAGTCTCTAGACATATTTAGAAAACAGTACATATGTGTGAAACATTATTTGACAGTCTATAAACAACACTTTGCCCACATAATGTCTGTTGTGCTACAATGTCTGGTTCTTTAGTCTGAATTAGCTCACATGCGATCAGTTAAGAGGGGAATGGTGGCAGCAAAACATGGTGCTAGCACGGATTCACAGATGATTTATCCTCCAGACCACCAACGTTTTGAAGAGACCGAGGGCAAGCTTTCCCACAATTAAAGGGTAAGCCTGGCAACAGCTACCTGACCTCAGAGTAGCTGGCTTAACCATTCTACTTCCCACTACGTTAAGATATGTAGAAAGGCTGAATATAGATGAAGAGTACAAAAACATCCACCAGTGTTTAAAAAAATTTTTTTCTAACTGAATTGTATATTCCCTGGTACAGATTTTTAACTTTGTTGAAACTGACCTTTATTTGAAGTAAATGCCCCTGAAGGGCATCTAAAAGGAGGGAAAAAAAAGAGTCCCAAACTTAAAAGCTTCAAGTCACTTGATGCTGATATTGGGTACAAATGCAATGGAGATTTATGTAGGCTACTATTTTTAATTAATTTTTTTGGAGTATAGTTGTTTTACAATAGGCTTCTGTTTTTATTAAAGTTTGTTAACGCTTTTGTTAGCAATCTTTTAAAATTTTTCATATATTTTGAGGTCTACCTTTATCACTATTTTTTCCGTTAAGTCCTTTTCTACCACATGACTTTGAAGAAGGTTCAGGTTTCCTGAAAAAATACAAGTAGTATCACTGTAGCAACACCTGTACAAACTTCAGAATATGTCCTCCAGTCCCTCACACACAGGCCTACTTGCTGTAGCTCTTCTCAGAGTTAATGTCCCTTCTCTGATCGCTTGCTCCCTATCCTGCAAGCCTTAACTAGCATCTGTTTAAATAAATTAATTGATATCAGAGTATAATTGTTTTACAATGTTAACTTAGTTTCTGTTGTACAGCAAAATGACTCAGTTACACACATGTATATATTCCCTCCTTTTTGGATTTCCTCCCCAATGAGCTCATCCCAGAGCACCGAGTAGAGTTCCCTGTGCTATATAACAGATTTTCGTTAGTTACCTACTTTAAATATAGTTGTGTATATATGTCAGTCCCAATCTACCAACTCATCCCACCCTGCCCTGTTCCGCCCTGATGACCTTAAGTTTGTTTTCTACATTTGTGACTCCACTTCTGCTCTGCAAGTAAGTTCATCGGTACCACTTTTCTAGATTTCACATGTAAGTGATATTATACAATATTTTTCTTTCTCTTTCTGACTTACTTCACGCTATATGACAATCTCTAGGTCTGTCGATTATCACTGCAAATGGAATTATTTTATGCCTTTTCATGGCTGAGTAATACTCCACCGTGTCTAAGGACCACATCTTCTTCTCTATTGGTTTTTCTATCTATTGGCTGCACTACATGGCTAGGGAGATACTAGTTCCCTGACCAGGGATCAAACCTGGGCCCTCGGCAGTAAAAAGCTCAGAGTCTGAACCACTGGACTGACAAGGAATTCCCTAACATCTTGAATTCCTTTCCCTCCTTGTAATTTGTACTGAGCTCTAGTTGCCAATTTCAGCTGGTTCCCTGTCTCCCAACTGGTTATGGTTTTAATTTAAAAATAACAGCTCTATTGAGATATGATTCATATACCAAACAATTCTTCATTTTAATGTATACAATTCAATGGTTTTCAGTATACTCATGCAATCACAACCACAATCAATTTTCAAACTGTCACTGCTCTCAAAAGAAAGAAGGAACCCTGTACCCATTAGCATTAACTTACATTTTCCTTCAAACCCCTGCCACCCCTTCAAGCCTAGGCAACCACTACTCCACTCTATGGATTTGTTTCTTCTGGTCTTTTCATATAAAAGGATATTACACTGTGACTGCCTTTTTTCACTTAGCATAGTGCTTTCCAGGTTCATCCATGTTGTATCATGCATCAATACTTCATTCCTTTTGAGGACCAATATTCAGTTGTATGGATATGCCACATTTTATTTATTCATTCATTCAACTGATGGGCACCATTAAGCTTTTTGATATACTCCATTTTCAACTAGCTACCACAATCTGAAAAGCTCTACATGATCTATCCTAGGGTCTTAAACAAAGGTCCACAGATCCTTGAATTCAAGGTAGTACATAAACAAAGAGAAATTAATCTCATCTTCATTTTCTATAATCTCTAACTGGAATCAGCATTTTCTTCCAATGTTAATGTAAGTAATAAATCACAGTAGTATTATCATTACCTTCCAATGTTAATATAAGTAATAAATCACATAGTATTATTGTCTTTGTAATCAACTAAACTTCCAAACATCTTCATATCACAGTTTTTTGGAGATAACTAGATAACTTTAAGTAACATTTAAACTCATTAGTTCAAAGTAGAACTTCACCCAAACCATGTTTTTTAATGCATTAATAAAAAGCACATATTTCTCAAGAATATTTTACATTTTGATAAGTGTGTTTCAATGTAAGTAGCTTTCTATTTAACTCTATGTGTTTTATTTTATGCATTTAAAAACATTATTCTGAGAAGTGATTCACAGGCTTTACTGGAAGTCAAAAGGGTCCAAGCATAAAAAATGTTAAGAACCTCAGAAGGGCCTCACCTTTTAATAGTGCCCTTATTCTCCATCTCTACGGCTGACAACCCTAGCTTCTCTTCACTCCCTCAACAAGTCAAGCTGTAGGCACTTATACTAGCTACTCCCCCTCCCCTGTATCTTAACAGTCGGCTCTCTCATCACCTGAGACTTACCTGGGACAGCAACTCCACGGAGAGGCCATCTTCAACCTCCATGCCTAGTGTCTTCCTGGCCTAGCCAAGTTATTCTGCCACATGAAAATATTATGCTTTCTTTGTTGCACTTACTACTATTTGAAGTTCTTGCTCGTTTATTTATCTGTCTTTACTCTTCCACAATTACAGAACCTCCATAAAGAGAGACTTTATCTGTCATATCTGCCACTGTACTTCCCAGAACAATGCCCAGCAAGCAGGCAACTGACAACCATCTGCTCAAAGAATGACTTTATGAAGGGAGCAAAGGACTGAAGACGCAATCAGTCACTGGTCATTAGTTCTGATACACAATACTCATCTAGCAAGGATAACAAAGATCACACAGGGAAATAATTGTTAGCTTCTTAAATGTATCAAAATGTGGAATGTCTTAAGTAATCAAATTCAATAATGTCTCTAAGAACTCCAGATTCATTGTCAGCCCCTAAAGATTCATTTAAGGCTCCTTGAAGATTTCATTTTCAAGAATGCAGCTACATATTCAATGGAGAAAAGACAGCCTTCAATAAACAATCCTGGGGAGACTGGATATTCACACATAAAAGAATGAAACTAGACCCTTAAGGGCACCACTCACAAGTTAACTCAAAATGGATTAAATACTTAAATAGGATAAGACCTGAAAACAGGAAACTTCTAAATGAAAACAGGGGGGGAACCTCCTTGACATGGGTCTTGGCAATGATTTTTTTGGATAGAACACCCAAAGCACATGTAATAAAATTAAAAATAAACAAGAGGGACTACATCAAACCAAAAAGCTTCTGCATAATAAAAGAAACAATCAACAAATGAAAAGGCAACCTATGGAAGGAGAGAAAATATCTGCAAACCATTTATCTGATAAGGCGTTAATATTCAAAACAGATAAAGAACACAACTCAATAGCAAAAAGAAAACACAATTAATCCAATTTTAAAATGAGCAAAAGTCATGAATAGACATTTCACTAAAGTAGATACATGAATGGCCAACAGGTACATGAAGAGAAGCTCAAAATTAGGGAAATGAAAATTAAAACCACAATGAGATAACACTTCAGGCTCATTAATTAGAATGGCCATCATCAAAAAGACAAGAGATAACAAAGAACAAAGGTAAGGATGAGAGAAAAGGGAACATTTTGAGCACTCTTGATGAGATTGTAAACTGGTGCAGTCACTATGTAAAACAGTATGGAGGAGCCTCAAAAACTAAAAACAGAGCTACCATGGGACTTCCCTCAGGGTCCAGTGGCTAAGACTCCGAGCTCCTAATGCAGTGGGGCCTGCGTTCAATCCTTGGTCAAGGAACGAGATCCCACATGTCTCAAATAAGACACAGTGCAGCCAAATAAAAACAAAATTAAAAAAAAAACAAAACAGAACTACCATATGATCTAGCAGTTTCACTCCTGGGAATATAACCAAAGGAAACAAAAACATAAAAGCAAAAACAAAAAGATATGTGCACCTCCATGTTTGAAGCAGCATTATTTACAATAGCCAATATACGGAAACAACCTAAGTATCTGCCAAGGGACAAAGGGTTAAAGAAAATGTGATTACATATACACACACATACACATACGCAAACACACACACACACACACAGATTATTCTACCATTAAAAAAACAAAACAAGGAAATACTGCCATTCCGTGAATGGACCTTGAGGGCATTATGCTAAGTGAGATGAGTCAGAAAAAGACAGATACTCAGTAACCTCACTTATCTGTGAAATCTTAAAACAACAGGAACAACAACAAAAATAATGCATAGATAAAGGGATCAGATTTGTGGCTGGGAGGAGAGGAGAACTGGAGCAAGGAGGTCCAAAGGCACAAACTTCTAGATACAAGATAATTAAACAGTATGGATATAATGTAGAGCATGTATAGAGTGTACAATGCTATATGATGTATATGAAAACTATTAAGGAGTAGGTAAATCCTAAGAGTTCTCATCACAAGGAAAAATTTTAGAAGTGTGCGGTTGTGTGCCTCAGAAACTGCTCCAATGTTTAGGTCAATAAGCCTAAGTACTTACATTTCTGTAACAACCCAAACAAAGCATAATTTAATCTCTATCAAACATTTCATCACCATTTACTATGATAAAAATTACAACAGATTTCAGGATAGACTGAAAGCGCCTAAGTTTATCAAGAGAAAGTGGCTCATTAAGATGTACTCTGGAATCTTACCCAAGCCAGCTTCTAAATCTAAACCTTAACTGGCGTATTAACACCAGCTCTAGGACGTCTCTCCACCTCTCCTATGTTCACGATATTAATTGAGAGAAATACTAAGGAGGCAATCCTTAGTGAATTTAGAGAACTTAACTTTCAGGGGACTTCCCTGGCGCTTCAGTGGTTATGCCCCAACCAGTAATGCTGAAGAAGCTGAAGTTGAATGGTTTTATGAAGACCTACAAGACCTTTTAGAACTAACACCCAAAAAAGATGTCCTTTTCATTATAGGGGACTGGAATGCTAAAGTAGGAAGTCAAGAAACACCTGGAGTAACAGGCAAATTTGGCCTTGGAATGCGGAATGAAGCAGGGCAAAGACTAATAGAGTTTTGCCAAGAAAATGCACTGGTCATAGCAAACACCCTCTTCCAGCAACACAAGAGAAGACTCTACACATGGACATCACCAGATGGTCAACACCGAAATCAGATTGATTATATTCTTTGCAGCCAAAGATGGAGAAGCTCTATACAGTCA
>SJYX01000424.1:207711-298362 GCA_006410675.1 Oreotragus oreotragus | reverse complement strand
GACCCCATGGACTATATAGTCCATGGAATTCTCCAGGACAGAATATTGGAGTGGGTAGCCTTTTCCTTCTCCAGGGGATCTTCCCAACCCAGGTCTCCTGCAGTGCAAGTGGGTTCTTTACTAGCTGAGCCACAAGGGAAACCTTTCAACAATATGTGAACCGTGAACTTGCAGATGTTCAAGCTGGTGTTAGAAAAGGCAGAAGAACCAGAGATCAAATTGTCAACATCCGCTGGATTATTGAAAAAACAAGAGAGTTCTAGAGAAATATCTACTTCTGCTTTATTGACTATGCCAAAGCCTTTGACTGTGTTCAGTTCAGTTCAGTTCAGTAGCTCAGTTGTGTCCGACTCTTTGTGATCCCATGAACTGCAGCACGCCAGGCCTCCCTGTCCATCACCAACTCCCAGAGTCCACCCAAACCCATGTCAATTGAGTCAGTGATGCCATGCAACCATCTCATCCTCTGTTGTCCCCTTCTCCTCCAGCCCTCAATCTTTTCCAGCATCAGGGACTTTTCCATTGAGTGAGCTCTTTGTATCAGGTGGCCAAATATTGGAGTTTTAGCTTCAACATCAGTCCTTCCAATGAACACCCAGTACTGATCTCCTTTAGGATGGAGTGGTTGGATCTCCTTGCAGTCCAAGGGACTCTCAGGAGTCTTCTCCAACACCACAGTTCAAAAGGATCAATTCTTCTGTGCTCAGCTTTCTTTATAGTCCAACTCTCATCCATATATGACCACTGGAAAAACCATAGCCTTGACTAGAAGGACTTTTGTTGGCAAAGTAACATCTCTGCTTTTTAATATGCTATCTAGGTTGGTCATAACTTTTCTTCCAAGGAGTAAGCATCTTTTAATTTCATGGCTGCAATCACCATCTGCAGTGATTTTCCAGCCCAGAAAAATAAAGTTAGCCACTGTTTCCCCATCTATTTGTCATGAGTGGATCACCACAAACTGTGGAAAAAATTCTTCAAGAGATCGGAATACCAGACCACCTGACCTGCCTCTTGAGAAACCCATATGCAGGTCAGGAAGCAAAAATTAGGACTGGACATGGAACAACAGACTGGTTTCAAATAGGAAAAGGAGTACGTCAGGGCTGTATATTGTCACCCTGCTTCTTTAACTTATATGCAGAATACATCATGAGAAACGCTGGGCTGGAGGAAGCACAAGCTGGAATCAAGATTGCTGGGAGAAATATCAATAACCTCAGATATGCATATGACACCACCCTTTTGGCAGAAAGTGAAGAAGAACTAAAGAGCCTATTGATGAAAGTGAAAGAGGAGAGTGAAAAAGTTGGCTTAAAGCTCAACATTCAGAAAACGAAGATCATGGCATTTGGTCCCATCACTTCATGGGAAATAGATGGGGAAACAGTGGAAAGAGTGAGAGATTTTATTTTGGGGGGCTCCACAATCACTGCTGATTGTGAGTGCAGCCATGACATTAAAAGACACTTGCTCCTTGGAATTAAAGTTATGACCAACCTAGACAGCATCTTAAAAAGCAGAGATGCTACTTTGCCAACAAAGGTCCATCTAGTCAAGGCTATGGTTTTTCCAATAGTCATGTATGGATGTGAGAGTTGGACTATAAAGAAAGCTGAGTGCTGAAGAATTGATGCTTTTGAACTGTGATGTTAGAGAAGACTCTTGAGAATCCCTTGGACTGTAAGGAGATCCAACCAGTCCATTCTAAAGGAGATCAGTCCTGAATATTCATTGGAGGGACTGATGTTCAAGCTGAAACTCCAATATTTTGGTCACCTGATGTGAAGAACTAACTCATTTGAAAAAACCCTTATGCTGGAAAATATTGAGGGCCGAAAGAGAAGGGGACGACAGAGTATGAAGTGGTTAGATAGTATCACTGACTCAATGGACATGAGTTTGGGTAAACTCCGNTCCGGTCCCATCACTTCATGGGAAATAGATGGGGAAACAGTGGAAACAGTGTCAGACTTTATTTTTGGGGGCTCCAAAATCACTGCAGATGGTGACTGCAGCCATGAAATTAGAAGACGCTTACTCCTTGGAAGAAAAGTTATGACCAACCTGGATAGTATATTCAAAAGCAGAGACATTACTTTGCCGACTAAGGTCCACCTAGTCAAGGCTATGGTTTTTCCTGTGGTCATGTATGGATGTGAAAGTTGGACTGTGAAGAAAGCTGAGTGCCGAAGAATCGATGCTTTTGAACTGTGGTGTTGGAGAAGACTCCTGAGAGTCCCTTGGACTGCAAGGAGATCCAACCAGTCCATTCTGAAGGAGATCAACCCTGGGATTTCTTTGGAAGGAATGATGCTAAAGCTGAAACTCCAGTACTTTGGCCACCTCATGAGAAGAGTTGACTCATTGGAAAAGACTCTGATGCTGGGAGGGATTGGGGGCAGGAGGAGAAGGGGACGACCAAGGATGAGATGGCTGGATGGCGTCACGGACTCGATGGACGTGAGTCTGAGTGAACTCCGGGAGATGGTGATGGACAGGGAGGCCTGGCGTGCTGCGATTCATGCGGTCGCAAAGAGTCGGACACGACTGAGCGACTGAAGTGAACTGAACTGAACTCAGTGGTTAGGACTCAGGGCTTTCATTGAACCCAGGGCCTGGATCAATCTCTGTCCAGGAACAAGGATCTCATAAGTCAGATGGCATGGCCAGAACAAAAAAAAAGTTAATTTTCTACTGGCAAAAACACTAAGGAAAACTACTTTGACATGTGCATTGCCTCAAAATAATATGTTGGTACTTTTCTGATAAACTCATTACAAAGGATGACAAGCAAGGATAATAACAACAGGGAAATACAGGAAGGCTTTGGAAACAAAACCAGGACAGGAAAGTACCCAAAGGTAGGAACAAGGTTGGCTTACCCCAAGAAATGACTGTAAAGGTGAAAATCCAAGATGAAGAGAACAGGGCTTCCCTGGCGGTTCAGTGATAAAAGAATCCACCTGCCAATGCAGGAGATATACGGTTCGATCCCTGATCTGGGAGGATCCGACATGACAGGGAGCAACTAAGCCTGCGTGCTGCAGCTACTGAGCCTGTGCTCTAGAGCCCAGGGAGCCGAAACTACTGAAGCCCTCTCGTTCCAGAGTCCATTCTCCACAACAAGAGAGCCGCGTACCAAAATGAAGAGCAAGCCCCCACTGCCACAACTAGAGAAAAGACGCCACCATAGCAACGAAGACCCAGCACAGCCAAAAGGAAAAAAATTATTTTTTAAAAAAAGGTTTAAAGTACTTTTGAAAAAAAAGATGAAGAGAACAAAGCCAAGTGAGATGGGAAGGGGAAAATGTCTGAACCTAAAGGAACATCACATACAAAGGCTGATGACTGTATAGTATATGTGAGGTCCAGAGGATGTTCAAGTTCACGTGAACAGAAAAAAACAAATGCAATTTGTGTTTTCAAACTGCAGACCTTTCTCCAACATAAAACTTAAAAATCTTAGCATTTTTCAAAGGAAAAAAAAAGTCAAAGTACACTGTATTTGTTTCAAGTTTTATATATTATTTCAGTTAATACTATTACATAATAGTTTCAGTTTTTATAGACAGAACATACAGTGTCTATGTGTTGTTGAAAACAAGACAACAGGCCCCAAATGAAGTTGCTTATACTAAGTCCCAGGTCATCAAATCAAGGCTTACCTTAATTACAGTTCTCTCCCAGAAATGGAATTTTAAGCCAGTTAATCTAGAATCACCTGATCAGCAGCAGTTAGATAATGCGCTTGATAGGCCCCTACAATCCCCTAAAGAAAAGAAATCTTACCATAACCAGCTAGCTGTTTTGCCAAAATTAACTTGTTTCTGCTCCCTTCTGCCTATGAAAGTCTTTCATTTTGTACAGATGGAGGTCTTTTCTATCTCCTGCCCAGTTTTTGGATTGTTGAATAATGCCAGTAAGATCTTTAAAATTTACTCAGTTGAATTTTGTTTCTAAACAGTGCACAGACACACCCACGGGAGTGCACTAAGTCAAATGAAAATGTACATCTTAACTGTGAAAAGTGGAAGTGTTAGTTGCTCAGTTGTGTCCAACTCTTTGCAACCCCAAGCACTGTAGCCCACCAGGCTCCTCTGTCCATGGGATTTCCCAAGCAAGAATACTGGAGTGGGCTGCCATTTCTTTCTCCAATCTTACTTTGAGTCATAGTCAAAAAGTGTAAGAAACACTGGCAGTGAGTACTAGCAGAGAAAGGAAAGACAGAGATAAGCAGAGCCAACAGTCTATGAGAGGCCTTTCAAACCAGCTCATACTCCAATCCTAAAGACAGTGACAAACCCCTGTCTGCCATTTCTTTCTCCAATCTTACTTTGAATCATAGTCAAAAAGTGTAAGAAACACTGGCAGTGAGTACTAGCAGAGAAAGGAAAGACAGAGATAAGCAGAGCCAACAGTCTATGAGAGGCCTTTCAAACCAGCTCATACTCCAATCCTAAAGACAGTGACAAACCCCTGAAGGGCTAATGACATTCATATTTTTACATATAAATATATTTACATATTAAGAAAGACAGCTGGCTGAAGCAGATAATGGATTAGAGAGTGCTAAGGCAAAAGACAGCAAAAACATTAGGAGGCTGACAGTAGTTCAGGGAGGAAAGGATTATAGCCTGGACTAGGGAGTGTCAGACTTTATTTTGGGGGGCTCCAAAATCACTGTAGATGGTGACTGCAGCCATGAAATTAAAAAACGCTTACTCCTTGGAAGGAAAGTTATGACCAACCTAGATAGCATATTCAAAAGCAGAGACAGTACTTTGCCAACAAAGGTCCGTCTAGTCAAGGCTATGGTTTTTCCTGTGGTCATGTATGGATGTGAGTTGGACTGTGAAGAAAGCTGAGCGCCGAAGAATTGATGCTTTTGAACTGTGGTGTTGGAGAAGACTCTTGAGAGTCCCTTGGACTGCAAGGAGATCCAAGCAGTCCATTCTAAAGGAGATCAGTCCTGGGTGTTCTTTTAAGGACTGATGCTAAAGCTGAAACTCCAGTACTTTGGCCACCTCATGAGAAGAGTTGACTCATTGGAAAAGACTGATGCTGGGAGGGATTGGGGGCAGGAGGAGAAGGGGACGACAGAGGATGAGATGGCTGGATGGCATCACCGACTCGATGGACCTGAGTCTGAGTGAACTCCAGGAGTTGGTGATGGACAGGGAGGCCTGGCGTGCTGCAATTCATGGGGTCGCAAAGAGTCGGAGACGACTGAGTGACTGAACTGAACTGAGGGAGCTGGCAGTGGGATGGAAAGGTGTCTAAGGTAAAGAATACATATGATGCAATACCAACAGGACTTGGTAACTGAGTGAATGCAACGAGAGAGGGGCAAGAGGCAAGGCTGATTCCCAAGGCTTAGGCTGCTGGGCAGATGACTGGGGCCATTTTACAGACAGAACACCAAAGAAGAGTTTAGAGAGAAGAATTCACGGTAGACACTGAAACATGGGCCCTTATGGGAAATCCTCAGTCAGAATTCCTATTCAGTGATAATCAGTGGTCTGACTAGCAGTGGTCCCCTTTAGTCAGACCATGACTTCCCCAGCTCATCAGCTGATCAGCCCACCATTCTGCACTATTTATCTGTAAGCTGCCAGGCCCCTTTAGGCACCTATGCTTGCATTGCCTGGTCTTATCCACCACAGGCAGATGCCAACCATACCACAGGCCCCCAGCTTCCCACCACAAGAAGACTTTCCTAGATCAGTGTGTGGCAAAGTTGAGGCTGCTAGGTAAATTGGCTGCAGTTGCACCTAAATTATTGGTAAACATCTTTCTCAAATCATTTACATCTTATTTAATGTAACTAAGAAATAATTGGAAATGGCTGGCAAAATGAAGAAAAAGACACTAAGATGTTCTAATCAAGTTAAATGAGTAAGTAACACTAAAATCAAAATGAACTATAGGGAAGTTCTGGATAACATATGCGGTGCTTCTTTACACGTGTCCTCCTGACACTAACTCAGGCCCAAGGCCTGCCACTGGTCATAGGTCTACTCGGTCAGACTTTCCAAAGTAGTTTAAGACCAGAAAAAGCAACCTAAAGTCTAATTTAATCATAAAGTTAGTATTAGGGACTTCCCTGGTAGTCCAGTGGATACCAATCTACCTGCCAACACAGGGAACGTGGGTTCAACCTCTGTTCCTGGAAGATGCCACATGCTGCGGAGCAATGAGGTCTGCATGCCATAACTACTGAGCCCACGTGCTTCACCTGCTGAAGCCTCCACACCTTGAGCCTGTGCTCAGCAACAAGAGGAGCCACTACGTGAGAAGCCCACTGCACGGCCATGACGAGCAGCCCCCACGCGCAGCAACCGGAGAAAGCCCACGTAACAGGAACAAGGATCAGCCAAAAACAAATTAAACAAATTAAGAAAAATTATGATAAAGTTAGTATTAGCATTCTTGTTCCAGTCAATATTTTGGTATATGGTAATAAAAAGACATGAGTTTCAGCTAACAAAAATTTAACAATTTATTCTATGCCCACCTTCCCATGACTAATTTAACATAATTTTCTCATCTTTTTAATTCCAGTCTAGAAGTTTTATGAAGTACAATTAAACTTTATCTCACCCTTAAATATATTTATGAAATGGGTTTAAAAATTCATGTTAAGTGGAAAAAAGGTTGGCAAGATGCTGCTACCACAAATATGAGGTTGGAGTCAAAATATTACCAAATTAGTAAAGAAACCAAGAGTTGAAGTGCAGTGAATCACAGTAAACAAAATAATTCAATCATTGTGAATAACAGCCTTCAACTCAAGGGCATCTCTGTTATTCCTTCACTGCCAACAGTCACCCTATTAGTTTTTTTTTAATTTGCTTTATGAAGTATAGTTGATTTACAATGCTGTGTTAATTTCTGTTGAACAGCAAAGTGACTCAGGCATACACAGATATACTTTTCCTCATATTCTTTCCCATTATGGTTTATCACAAGACATTTCTGACCTCTTTTCCTCCCTCATCACCCTTGCCCTCTCCTACTTTTCAGATCCTCTGGTCATGTCATCCCCTTTGCTAATCAGAGCCACCTGTCCCCATTCCTTTATTTGCAAGTAATTCTTTCTCTGACAACATACCTTGTTTCCCTTTATTACTACTTTCATTTTGACAAAATAGTAATTTTCTTTCCTACGCCGACTTTCTCTTCTGATTTCACTGATTAGTTATGAGTATCATTTTACACTATGCTAGTCCCTGTAACAGGAACTATATGCCAGTCTCTGCCCCTGGTTGCTGGTAGAGTTCCTAAAACCGTTGTAATTCCCTAGTGAGAAGAGCAATAGGAGCATCTCATACTCCAATAAGGTGACCTGAGGGGCTGCTCTCCAGAAAGACCAGGCCCTGATTAGGAGTTTGGAACGTTTAGCTCTAACCCCAACTCCTGTCATCCAAGGAGGGGAGAGCAGCTAGAAATGGGGTTAATAACTGGTCGTGGCTACATGAGGAGACCTTCCAAATCCCAATAATGGGGGGAAGGGGTCAGAGAACTCTCAGGTGGGCAAATACATCTATACCAGAATGACATGCTCCCATCTCAAAGGACAAGCGCCTATGTTCAGGAACCTCCCAGACTTGTCGGATCTCTTCATTTGGCTGTTCATCTGCATCCTTTATCAGTAAGTATAACCAAGTGTTTCCCTGAGTTCTGAGAGCTGCTCAAGCAAATTAACCCCCAAGGGAGGGGTGGTCACTGAGACCACTTGCTCAGAAGCACAGGTGATACCTGGGTTTTAGACTGGCTGGAGAGGCTGGAGGCCGTCTTGTGGGATTGAGCCCTTAACCTGTGGGATCTGATGCTACCTCTAGGGGATCATGTCCGGACTGAGTTAAATCGCAATTAACTGTAGCCAGTCAGTGTCACAGAAGTTACTTGGTGTGGGGGGGCAGCCTCCAAACATTTGGTGACCAGAGTGTCACTGATGAAGTTTCTGAGTGTCTTTTATCTTGTAAACTGGTTTTAATTAAAGTTTTGCATAGGGATGCATATGTCACATTATAACAAAAGTAGCTATATGAAAAAGTGTAACAATATGTTGGTGGGATAAAAATGTACTAACTGTACACTTAATTTAAAAATAGTACCAATTTTACAATAGTAAAAATAGTACCAACTGTCAGTTGCTATAAGTTAACCTCTACTGTTTGATATTATATTTTAAATGTTAAAAGTTAATTTTTACTATTTTAAAATATTTATAATGTATAAATTATATTTAGCTAATATCTACTATTAAAGTTCTAGGAAATTACTATGCATAAACTTAAAGGTTTGAGTACCTTTCTGGTATTCCCCCGACCCCACCTCTGGTGTTTTATTTTTCTATTAGTAAATTCCTGAAACTATTTTTGCACTAGGCTCTGCATTTCTTTTTAATAATAAAAGTAATAAAATGTCAACTTCCAATCTAACTCTAGAAGAAAAACCTGTTAACTTTTTTTATCCCTCTAGACTTTTGCCCTCTTGTCTCCATTTGAGTGGCAAATAATTATACTTTGACAAGTTATTTTTCCAGGAAGGCTTTACTGATTTATAGTTTTAGTCACAAGGTCTACCAGAAAATTTCTCTGCATCCTCACCAACGTTGCTTGCTTTTCATTATGGTGATCAGCTGGTGTATTTTGACTCAAGAATGTGAAAGCTTTTATCACTGAAGATAAGACTGGAGATAGTCAAGGCAGTGATCTAAGTAGCAATGGGAAGACAAGAAAGAAGACATTTAAATTATACTCTAATAAAAAATGAGAAAATTGCTATAGGAATTGATGTGTGAGGGGAAGGAAAAAATAATCTTAAGGGGTTACGACTGTAAAGGAAAACTCAGTTTGTCCCGTTTTTCTTCCCATCTGTGAGTCTCCCTCCTCTGTCTCCTTTACACACACTAGTTCATTTCTGGTCACCAACTGTGTGGAGGTTCCTGCCATACCAAGCGATTTTCTGAAACTAACTGGGTAAGTCAACTATACTTCCATAAAGAAATAAAGAAAAAATTTATTAAAAAATTTTTTTCTTAATGATAGGAACAATTGTACAGTTTTGATAGGAACTATATAAATACTACAATAAATAATGCATTTTACCTCACAAAAGACAAAGTTTGCTTCTTGAGATGGACTTCCAAAAGGCTCCAGCTCATGGGCTATTGTGAAATGGTGAGTCATCTAAACTGGAGCGCAAAGTTGTAACACCAGACATGAGTAAGTGTGGCTCACGACACACACGGTGAGCTGAGATCACAGATGTATGAAGGGTGGGAGTGTGTGTGAGTGTATGTTTTGTGTATTCCTACACTGCTCAGTTCAGCTGGGTGCAATTTTTTGCATTCACCTAGTGTTTCCCATTGGAGAAGGAAATGTCAACCCACTTCAGTGTTCTTGCCTGGAGAATCCCAGGGACGGGGAGCCTGGTGGGCTGCCGTCCATGGGGTCGCTAACAGTCGGACAGACTGAGCGACTTCACTTTCACTTTTCTCTTTCATGCATTGGAGAAGGAAATGGCAACCCACTCCAGTATTCTTGCCTGGAGAATCCCAGGGACGGGGGAGCCTGGTGGGCTGCCGTCTATGGGATCGCACAGAGTTGGACACGACTGAGCGACTTAGCAGCAGCAGCAGTGTTTCCCATAGACAAAAATGTATATAAGCAACATAAAACTCACATTACGCTCAATTATTCCCTAATACATGAACTACACTAGAACAAGTCTTCACTGTCAAAGCACGTGTTAAACAGAACTAACCTTCTATAATTTTGTTTAAAGGATGAAACAACGTATACCAAAATATTAATAATGCTTACCTCTGGATGGCAGAATAATAACTATAGAGTTTACCTTGCTTCTAAAAACTGATAAAAACCAAATTTAAAGAAAATATCTCCAAAACACAAAAACCAACCAGATCTTAAACTATAGCTTTATATAAGCATAAGGTTTAAAAAGTGCTACATTAGTAAACCAGCTTCCTTTTCAGAAATGCCAAATAAATTGCTTTCATATTCTTATCTCCCATTTAGAAGGAAGCTAAGCAATCAGGTTAAAAGGAGGGATTATTACTATTAAACTTACTTACTGTGCCACCTGAAAAATCTTGTATGCAGGTCAAGAAACACAGTTAGAACTGGACATGGAACAACAGACTGGTTCCAAATTGGGAAAAGATTATGTCAAGGCTGTATATCGTCACCCTGCTTATTTAACTTACATGCAGAGTACATCGTGAGAAACGCTGGAGTGGAAGAAACACAAGCTGGAATCAAGATTGCTGGGAGAAATATCAATAACCTCAGATATGCAGATGACACCACCTTTGTGCCAGAAGGTGAAGAGGAACTGAAGAGCCTCTTGATGAAGGTTAAAGAGGAGAGTGAAAAAAGAAAAAAAAAAAAAGAGGAGAGTGAAAAAGCTGGCTTAAAACTCAACATTCAGAAAACTAAGATCATGGAATTTGGTCCCATCACTTCATCGCAAATAGATGGGGAACAAATGGAAACAGTGAGACTTTATTTCCTTGGGCTCCAAATTCACTGCAGATGGTGACTGCAGCCATGAAATTAAAGATGCTTGCTTGCCAGGAGCCAGCACGGGCCATCCCACCCAAGACAAGGTCATGTGGAAGAGAACTGTTAAGCAAGGCTTCAGGACTCGAGGGGCTCCCTAGACCAGCTCGAACATCTACCCCAAAACAAGAATCTGTCTTACTATTTTGTGCCTTTCACCAGCTCTCCTGACATACAGGGGGCTATCCCCGACCACCTTTCTCTGGAGAAAATCAACTTAGGGCTCTAGCTAATGTCTCCTGGACATGATCCTTCTGTTAACATTCTAGCTTGCTTGGCAGGTTTATCCAGACTCTTGCAGCTACGCATGTGATTATTCGCAGCCTCCCAACTGTGAGAGGCACAGGAAGCCTAAAACATAGGGCCTTTCAAAGAGTTAAAAGTTATTAGAGTAGTGCTGGTGTAGGATTTCATTATTGGGCCAATGCTTGTTGCTAAGTTACCATATCCCTTATCCACTGTGCACCTGGGAGTGCATTAGTTAACATAGTTGGAAAGTAAGAAAAACAAGTGTAGCCTTGAAATTAACCACATCAGACCTTTGAGCTAATTGGTTCTTTCTTTCTTGTAACTCACTGCACCCTTGCTCTGTGAGAAATGAAACTCTGCTTAGCATTTTCTGAAGCTGACATAGATTAGAAATATAAAGAAAAAACACTTTGAGGGAAAATAAGTTTTCTGGTTGAGCAACCTTTATCAAAAGAGGGTCATAAAATGTCCAGAGGCCTCCAAGGCCAGAAGATAATGTACACATCATCATTTGTGGGAAAGGTTTGCAAAAAAAATCCTGGTTTTGATAAGGGCAAAACTGCTGGAATGTTTGGGCTGACTTTGTATGACCTTGCATCTTTCATTTCCCTCTATGTACAAGTTAAGGTATAAAAGTCCCTTTTGAAAGTAAAGTAATGGGCCTCACTCGAAGAAGCTTGGTCACCCCGTGTCTCTTTTTTTTTTCTTTCTTTCTCTTACTCTCTTCTTCAGGCTGATCCCTTGGAGCATAGAGGCTCCCTGCGTTCACTTATCTGCCTGGGTTTCTAAGACCTGAACGGGAAGTCGTTCTGCGTCTTCACTCCCTCGGGAGACTGGGAGGGCACCTGTGGCCTTCATGAACAGGGCAAGCTCCTTGTCTCGGGGCTTTATTAGCTTTCTGTGTAAACCAAGGAATATCCGCCTCTTTCTCTCCTCTATTCCTCTCATTCATTCATTCGCCAATGCCGTTTCTCCTTCGGGTTCCCCTGGATCCTGTGGGGGCTGGACCCCGGCACTTGCTCCTTGGAAGAAAAGCTATGACCAACCTAGACAGCATATTAAAAAGCAGAGACATTACTTTGCCAACAAAGGTCCATCTCTTCAAAGCTATGGTTTGTCCAGTAGTCATGTATGGATGTGAGAGTTGGTCTATAAAGAAAGCCAAGCACCAAAGAATTGATGCTTTTGAACTGTGGTGTTGGAGAAGATTCTTCAGAGTCCCGAGGACAGCAAAGAGATCAGTCACGAATATTCACTGGAAGAACTGATGCTGAAGCTGAAATTCCAACACTTTGGCCACCTGATGCGAAGAACTGATGCTGGGAAAGATTGAAGGTGGGAGAAGGAGACGACAGAGGATGAGATGGTTGGGTGGCATCACTGACTCAATGGACATGAGTTTGAGTAAACTCCGGGAGTTGGTGATGGACAGGGAGGCCTGGCGTGCTGCAGTCCACAGGGTCGCCAAGAGTCAGACACAAATGAGCAACTGAAGTGAACTGAACAAATCACTGAGGGTTAAAAAGCAATGGACATAAGCAGAAGGTGCTATGGAAACCAGAAAAATGAGGGTAGTGGAGGCTTCAGAGAAAGAGTGAGGTTTGAGTTCAATCTTAAATATTAGTGGGGTCCATCACATAGACCAGGTAGTAAAGTGCAATATAGACAAAATAAAAACGTGCAGAAAAGCCATGTGTCACCAGAGCAGTCTGGAGAAACAATCTAGTGAGCAGAGCGGTGCTGTGGGGGAGAATGAGGGAGCCTGTCTGAGCAACAGCAGCCAGGCCAGGCGCAGGAATGGGACTGCTTCTGGAAGGCTACAGGAAGCAAAGCAATGTGTTCAGAACCAAAAGGGAAGAAATGACACAATCAGACATGCTAAAAAAAGATTACTACGGGTTCACTGAGGAGGATGTACAGACCAGGGGAAGGAAAATAGCACATGTAAGGTTTTTAATTTGGATGTGGACAGGGGGAAGGGTTACAAACCTCAGTATGACACTGTTACAATAAAGTTCATCGATAAAGTAATCTTGATACTTACAGCTGTTTTAAGCACTGTCAGAAATTTGCTCCAAATGCAGAATACCATTGTTTTAGGTTGTGCCTCAGCTTTTTAAAATAACTNTCAATAACCTCAGATATGCAGATGACACCACCTTTGTGCCAGAAGGTGAAGAGGAACTGAAGAGCCTCTTGATGAAGGTTAAAGAGGAGAGTGAAAAAAGAAAAAAAAAAAAAAAGAGGAGAGTGAAAAAGCTGGCTTAAAACTCAACATTCAGAAAACTAAGATCATGGAATTTGGTCCCATCACTTCATCGCAAATAGATGGGGAACAAATGGAAACAGTGAGACTTTATTTCCTTGGGCTCCAAATTCACTGCAGATGGTGACTGCAGCCATGAAATTAAAGATGCTTGCTTGCCAGGAGCCAGCACGGGCCATCCCACCCAAGACAAGGTCATGTGGAAGAGAACTGTTAAGCAAGGCTTCAGGACTCGAGGGGCTCCCTAGACCAGCTCGAACATCTACCCCAAAACAAGAATCTGTCTTACTATTTTGTGCCTTTCACCAGCTCTCCTGACATACAGGGGGCTATCCCCGACCACCTTTCTCTGGAGAAAATCAACTTAGGGCTCTAGCTAATGTCTCCTGGACATGATCCTTCTGTTAACATTCTAGCTTGCTTGGCAGGTTTATCCAGACTCTTGCAGCTACGCATGTGATTATTCGCAGCCTCCCAACTGTGAGAGGCACAGGAAGCCTAAAACATAGGGCCTTTCAAAGAGTTAAAAGTTATTAGAGTAGTGCTGGTGTAGGATTTCATTATTGGGCCAATGCTTGTTGCTAAGTTCCCATATCCCTTATCCACTGTGCACCTGGGAGTGCATTAGTTAACATAGTTGGAAAGTAAGAAAAACAAGTGTAGCCTTGAAATTAACCACATCAGACCTTTGAGCTAATTGGTTCTTTCTTTCTTGTAACTCACTGCACCCTTGCTCTGTGAGAAATGAAACTCTGCTTAGCATTTTCTGAAGCTGACATAGATTAGAAATATAAAGAAAAAACACTTTGAGGGAAAATAAGTTTTCTGGTTGAGCAACCTTTATCAAAAGAGGGTCATAAAATGTCCAGAGGCCTCCAAGGCCAGAAGATAATGTACACATCATCATTTGTGGGAAAGGTTTGCAAAAAAAATCCTGGTTTTGATAAGGGCAAAACTGCTGGAATGTTTGGGCTGACTTTGTATGACCTTGCATCTTTCATTTCCCTCTATGTACAAGTTAAGGTATAAAAGTCCCTTTTGAAAGTAAAGTAATGGGCCTCACTCGAAGAAGCTTGGTCACCCCGTGTCTCTTTTTTTTTTCTTTCTTTCTCTTACTCTCTTCTTCAGGCTGATCCCTTGGAGCATAGAGGCTCCCTGCGTTCACTTATCTGCCTGGGTTTCTAAGACCTGAACGGGAAGTCGTTCTGCGTCTTCACTCCCTCGGGAGACTGGGAGGGCACCTGTGGCCTTCATGAACAGGGCAAGCTCCTTGTCTCGGGGCTTTATTAGCTTTCTGTGTAAACCAAGGAATATCCGCCTCTTTCTCTCCTCTATTCCTCTCATTCATTCATTCGCCAATGCCGTTTCTCCTTCGGGTTCCCCTGGATCCTGTGGGGGCTGGACCCCGGCACTTGCTCCTTGGAAGAAAAGCTATGACCAACCTAGACAGCATATTAAAAAGCAGAGACATTACTTTGCCAACAAAGGTCCATCTAGTCAAAGCTATGGTTTGTCCAGTAGTCATGTATGGATGTGAGAGTTGGTCTATAAAGAAAGCCAAGCACCAAAGAATTGATGCTTTTGAACTGTGGTGTTGGAGAAGATTCTTCAGAGTCCCGAGGACAGCAAAGAGATCAGTCACGAATATTCACTGGAAGAACTGATGCTGAAGCTGAAATTCCAACACTTTGGCCACCTGATGCGAAGAACTGATGCTGGGAAAGATTGAAGGTGGGAGAAGGAGACGACAGAGGATGAGATGGTTGGGTGGCATCACTGACTCAATGGACATGAGTTTGAGTAAACTCCGGGAGTTGGTGATGGACAGGGAGGCCTGGCGTGCTGCAGTCCACAGGGTCGCCAAGAGTCAGACACAAATGAGCAACTGAAGTGAACTGAACAAATCACTGAGGGTTAAAAAGCAATGGACATAAGCAGAAGGTGCTATGGAAACCAGAAAAATGAGGGTAGTGGAGGCTTCAGAGAAAGAGTGAGGTTTGAGTTCAATCTTAAATATTAGTGGGGTCCATCACATAGACCAGGTAGTAAAGTGCAATATAGACAAAATAAAAACGTGCAGAAAAGCCATGTGTCACCAGAGCAGTCTGGAGAAACAATCTAGTGAGCAGAGCGGTGCTGTGGGGGAGAATGAGGGAGCCTGTCTGAGCAACAGCAGCCAGGCCAGGCGCAGGAATGGGACTGCTTCTGGAAGGCTACAGGAAGCAAAGCAATGTGTTCAGAACCAAAAGGGAAGAAATGACACAATCAGACATGCTAAAAAAAGATTACTACGGGTTCACTGAGGAGGATGTACAGACCAGGGGAAGGAAAATAGCACATGTAAGGTTTTTAATTTGGATGTGGACAGGGGGAAGGGTTACAAACCTCAGTATGACACTGTTACAATAAAGTTCATCGATAAAGTAATCTTGATACTTACAGCTGTTTTAAGCACTGTCAGAAATTTGCTCCAAATGCAGAATACCATTGTTTTAGGTTGTGCCTCAGCTTTTTAAAATAACTATTCAACTTTAGTTGATTTACAGTATTGTGCTAATTTCTGTTGTACAACCAAATGGCTCAGTTATACATATTTTTTCACATTCCTCTGCATTATGGTTTACCACAAGATACTAATCTACTCCCTTGTACTTTACAGTAGGATCTTGTTTTTTTATCTCTTCCATATATACTTTGCATCTGCTATCCCCAAATGCCCGATCCTTCCCTGCCCCTCCCCCTCCTGGCAACCACGGGTCTGCTGTCTGAGTCTGTTTCTGTCTCACAGCTATGATCATTTGTGTCATACTTTAGATTCCATATATAAATGATATCTAAGGTGTTTGTCTTTCTCTTCTGACTTTATTATGATAATCTCCGGATCCATCCATGTTGTAGATGTGTGCCTCAACTTTTTAATTTTAAAAGATATGAGGAATAACAGAGGCCAAGTATACTTTTAAAATAGCCTTTTCTTTTTTAAAGAGGAGAAAGATAATTTAGAGTAGAGCTTTCATCACTCAATGCAAATGTACTTTCTAAACTGTTGCTGCCCTCTGCTGCCTCTGAGTTTATTTTCATTTTTTCCAGGAATAACATTAAAATAACATTAAACCTAGAGTTAGTCAAAACTAAAACATCACACGATGGCAGAACATACTCAATTTCTAGTAATAAACAAATATCTATTTTTAAAACTTGTAATGAATTTCCTTTTAAAGACAGCATATTTGATTTTTCCTCATAAATTAGCCTGTTTTGGCTTTCTCCAGGAAATCAATAGGCTAACAAGCTATACTGAACTCTGCAAAATGCCATTCTACTATGTTTTTTAAAAAACTCAAGGGAGGCACATTAAAAGATGCTCAACACTGCTAATCATCAGAAAAATGCAAATTAAAACCACATGAGACATCACCTCACACCTGTCAGAATGGCTATCATCAAAAAGACCACAAATAAGAAATTGCTGGCGAGGCTGTAGAGAAAAGGGAGCCCTTGTATTGTGGAGATGTAAACGAGTGTAGCCACTGTGAAAAACAGTGTGATCAGAGAACTAAGAACCCACACCACCGAGCATCAAAAGATGCTCTTGACACAGCAAAGATCCCGTATGCTGCAACCAAGACCTGATGCAGCCAAATAAACATACTTAACAACACAAAAAAGAAAGAAGTTAGAGAAAACCAACTACTGTATGTTATTACTCATATGTAGAATCTAAAAAATAGAACAAATATAACAAAACAGAAGCAGACTCACAAGATACAGAGAACACTGTTCTCCATATGCTGTTGTTCAGTTGCTCAACCAGCAGGGAGAAAGAATGAGGAGGGGCAACTGAAGGATAGGAAATTAAGAGGCACAAACTACAATGGGTAAAATAAGTAAGCTATACGGATAATTTGTACAGCATAGGAATATAGCCAATATTTTATAATAATTAAATGGAGTATAATCTATAAAAATATTGAATCATTATGTTATACATCTGAAACTAACACAATATTGTAAATCAACTATACTTCAATTAAAATAAACTCCAGACAGGTCAGTTAGTCTCTCAGTGACTAGGATACACCTCAATTCTCCAACATTCCATATTATAGAAAAAGAAAAGTGTAGCTCTTAGCATCACAAAACTTGGAACTGTCTTTCTCCTCTAATACTTTCTATGCTGGGTGATTTCAAATATTTTAATTGGACATCAGTTTACAAAATGACAATATGAAGCATTAAATATTCATGTTATGATCTCATAACTGACTTGTTGAAAACCCTCAAGTATATTTTATTGTTGTTGTTCAGTCGCATTAAGCCACACATATGCAGGAAGGTCCAAGAAGGCAATGGCACCCCACTCCAGTACTCTTGCCTGGAAAATCCCATGGACGGAGGAGCCTGGAAGGCTGCAGTCCATGGAGTCGCTAAGAGTCAGACACGACTAAGCGACTTCACTTTCACTTTCATGCACTGGAGAAGGAAATGGCAACCCACTCCAGTGTTCTTGCCTGGAGAATCCCAGGGACGGGGGAGCCTGGTGGGCTGCTGTCTATGGGGTTGCACAGAGTTGGACACGACTGAAGTGACTTAGCAGTAACAGCAGCATGCAGGAAGGTTGTAAAAGAGTGCCACTTTCAAGTCAAATTTCTAACTTCTGAGCACATACCAAGGAATGAGAAAGAGTCCCCAAATGTGCAAATCAGTATTTCTTACATTTTTGGGGGGAGAGGTTACACATATGCTTTTGAATATCTGATGAAAATTATAGATCCTCCCTCCCCCTCAAAATACATGTACACAAAATTTTGCATGAAATACCAAGATACTTTCAAGAATGCATTCAAGAATCCCAGCTTTAAAGTTTCAGGTACTGAGTGAAAAGAGAATCAAAAAGAGAACTGGGTTGGGGGGTGGCTACACTTAAGGGTCAGGCAAAAAAAAGATAGAAGGATTCAGCAATTCCAGTTCTAGGAATATATTTAAAGAAGACGAAATCATTACCTTTAAGGAATATTTGCACTCCCACGTGCACTGCAGCATTATTCACAGCAGCCAAGACGTGGAAACCACCTGAGTGCCCACCAAGGAAGGGACGGACAAAGAAAATGTGACTCACACACATGATGGAACATCATTCAACCGAAGAGAAAGACGGCCTGCCATCTGCAACAGCATGGATGGGACTGGAGAGCATACGTCAAGTGAAAAGAGACAGGAAAGTTAGATGCTCTACGATCTCACTTACATGTGAAATCTAGTAAGACCAAACTCATAAAAACAGAACAGAGTTCATGGTTGCCAGAGACAGCTGGGGGTGGAAACGGGTGAAGGTAGTCCAAAGGTATAAATTTCAAGTTGTAAGATGTGAAAGTCCTGGCCATGTAATGTATAGCACGGTGACTGTAGTTAAAAAACAGAGCAAAACTGTATTTATATCTGAAAGTTGCTAAGAGATTACATCTTAAAAGTTCTCATCACTAGAAAAAAAATAACTACGTGAGGTGAGGCGACATGTTAAACTAAACGTATTGTGGTGATCTGCACAGCAGGTAACATATCAAATCACTGTGTTGTAGACCTAAACTTCTACAATGGTATGTGTCAATTACATCTAAATAAAACTGGGAGGAAAAAGACTATCACCCACACCAGTGAAACCTGGTTAGGTAAAACTAGACCATGTTCACCGAAGCTAGCAACAAGGAAGTTTCAACAAATGCCGTTCAGTACCATGGGTAGGGCTGAAGCCAGTGGAATCCACGGAAGAAGAAAACGCAGGCTTTCAGAAACTTCACTGGGTACAGGTATAAGAAGGGGACGCAGGGACAAGGAAATCTCTTTTACCTTATGAAGGAAGAGATGAGAAGAGGAATGTTTAAAACAGCTGATATTAAGTGGTAAGAGTGAATTGTTTAGACAGCCTATCTCCATGACCACACCTTGATTACACCCCTAACACTGGTCAATCCCCTGGCACTTCTAGCTGATCCTGCAGAAATGAAGCCAGAGGAGAGGCAATCAGGAAATCAAAACAGTAGAAGATATTCATTTATAGGGTGAGGAAATAGAGGCACAAGAAGGGAAACTAAGCCACAGTAAGAAATAGGAAACAGAAAAGACCCATCTCCTCTAATTTCACTTTGGTGGCACTAAATACAAGAGCATTTAAGTCTCACTGGTCTAATGAGAAGCCCTGACTAGAACAGGATTACTTTATATACAATGGTACTCTGAAAAGACAAGCAGTTGGCTATTCTTTAACATTCTGCTAGATAAATAAGAGAAAAGGTTATCACAAAATTTAAGTTAAATCTATACTTATTTTGTACTAGTCATCATTGTTCTAAGTCTACCTCCAAAAAACTTCAACAAGTTTTCATATAAGATTTAAAGTTTTGTTTTTAATAGTTCTATGAGATATTGATTTTTAACTCTGAAACTTAAAATGCTTTATATATTAGACATATACCTTTATACTTACTATTCATTGTAGAAACTTATGTTCACTTTGAAAACTATGCTCCTAAGAGCAATCTGATTTTATCCACTAATATTATATTGATTAACTATTATATGACTCTGCTTACTTTATTCTAGTAGCTTCCCTCTGACTTCAACTGTTACCACCAAGACCTTCTGTCTTAACTTTCTTTCGTAAGTGTACTGGAAAGGTTAATTCCAGCAGGCCTGGAATTAGCCTGTGGTGTTTTCTTAAAGATCCTACATGGCAGCCCCCTGGTCAAGGCATGAAACATACTAATTTTATTATTTTGTAATCACTAGTCCAAGGAGATTCAAGGTAGTTCATTCAGCTTAGTAGCACTGTGATTGATGATTTGTACCCGGTCTCAGTGAGGCCCCAAGAGGGCTTTGCTGTGGAAGCTAGTTACAAAACAGGAAATTGTCCACAAGACCAGCAAAATATTAAAAAGTCCAACAAAACTGTTTAAAGCTCCCTGGTTCCAGGATGTTCTCCTTACATGAGCGGTCCCTGCTCTGAGAAGGTGCACCTCATCAAGGACCTTTCCACAGGCACCAGAACCTAAGCTCCCTGGCCCCACTGCTCTGACAGCTTTTGACTCTGACACACTATTCGTACTCTAATGTGGCTGCCAGACTGCATCCGTTCCCTGTAACAAACCAAACATTCACAGGCACTGTCGTTTTGGGTCTTGTAAATCTTCTTCATCAGTCAAATTTTGTTTAGCCTCCCCTGTTAGTGCAACAGACCTATTAATAAACCTCATAATCCTAATATTCATTTCCAAAAAACAAGAATTCTAAACTGTCTCACAACTTCTGGCTTCTGCAAGTAGCCAGAGGGTAATACAAACCTGTTATTAGAAAAACTTAAAGACGAGTTAACCAGAACCAACTTTAAAAAGGACAGCACATTTGCTAAGCGTATCTGGAGTGAAGGAAAACAAAAACAAAATAATATTTTACCTTCATATTTTTCCAAAGCCTGAATAACATTAGGGAGTTGATTTATACCCTGATAGAGTCGGTAACAATCTTGTAAGTTTGCCGCTTGTCTTTGAAATTTCTTGGCAAGTCGGTTAAGATCTGGAAATCGACGAAGTAAATCTTCTTGTAAACTCTGCCTCAATTCTGCATCTTCTACAAAAGCTTCTACCAAATTTAATCTAAAATAAATATTAGAATTAATCTTTTAATATTTTGGTTTAATTGTATATTACTTAATCTTTAATATTTTATTTAATTCTAATAAATTACATTTGAATTAATCTTTAATATTTTAATCTTCAGAATTAATCTTTAATATGAAATTAAAATTTGTCAACTAGGTGCGTGTCTCAACTCAAAAACTCTATGTAAGAAGTTTGAATTTATTCTGAAATGTTAGCTTTTTGTAGACAATGGAAAAGTTCCATAACGCTGTGATGTAAGCAGTTTCTAATCAGTTAATATCCAAATTTCATTATTGGGACTCCATTGATATTGATACATTACTGCACATGTAAACAATGATCTTTAATGAAACAAAATTACAATTCAAGAATGCTGCCAAACCCAGTATTCATTTTATCAGATCTTATAAATTCAAAATGCACTCTAAAATTACCATATGACAGTACAAAGCCAAAATTTTCTAATTAAAAACTGAAATAAGTTTACTGCTTCCCAAAATCAATAAATTAAATCTTAGTTTCCAGAACTATAAAACATGCAGCTAATATTGCTTTTATAATTAACTGGAGCTAGTGGCTTTCCATTTTTTCCCTGTAAGCCACAGCAAGAAATATACTTTTACATCATGACCCAGAACACCCACGCACAGATGCTGTAACTGGGCAAAATACGCTGCCTCAAAACATGCCATGCTAGTGTCTATAAGGACTACTTTGGTCCTTAAGGACTATTTTAAGTTAAGAACAACTGAGAAGAAGCAAAAACAAAGAAAGCTCTCTGCCTGTCCTTATATGCCCAAAAGCAGGACATGAATTTACACAGGTGCCCCTCCCCCACACTTTATCTTTGCCAGGAAGGACAACAATTAAACTCAAATTTAGACCCTTATCACCCTGGAGATGGCATCAGAGGAACCATGTAACCCTTCAGTTCAGTTCAGTCGCTCAGTCGTGTCCAACTCTTTGCGACCCCATGAATCGCAGCACGCCAGGCCTCCCTGTTCATCACCATCCCCCGGAGTTCACTCAGACTCACGTTCATCGAGTCCGTGATGCCATCCAGCCATATTGACGCATTCCTTTTCCTCTTTGGAACCAGTCTGTTGTTCCATGTCCAGTTCTAACTGTTGCTTCTTGATCTGCATACAAGTTTCTCAAGAGGCAGGTCAGGTGGTCTGTATTCCCATCTCCTTCAGAACTTTCCACAGTTTATTGTGATCCACACAGTCAAAGGCTTTGGCATAGTCAATAAAGCAGAAATAGATGTTTTTCTGGAACTCTCTTGCTTTTTCCATGACCCAGCGGATGTTGGCAATCTGATCTCTGCTTCCTCTGCCTTTTCTAAAACCAGCCTGAACATCAGGGAGTTCATGGTTCATGTATTGCTGAAGCCTGGCTTGGAGAATTTTGAGCATTACTTTACTAGCATGTGAGATGAATGCAATTGTGCGATAGTTGAACATTCTTTTGCATTGCCTTTCTTTGGAATCGGAATGAAAACTGACCTTTTCCAGTCCTGTGGCCACTGCTGAGTTTTCCAAATTTGCTGGCATATTGAGTGCAACACTTTCACAGCATCATCTTTCAGGATTTGAAACAGCTCAACCGGAATTCCATCACCTCCACTAGCTTTGTTTGTAGTGATGCTTTCTAAGGCCCACTTGACTTCACATTCCAAGATGTCTGGCTCTAGATGAGTGATCACATCCTCATGATTATCTGGGTCGTGAAGATCTTTTTTGTACAGTTCTTCCGTGTATTCTTGCCACCTCTTCCTAATATCTTCTGCTTCTGTTAGGTCCATACCATTTCTGTCCTTTATCAAGCCCATCTTTGCATGAAATGTTCCCTTGGTATCAACTATCTTTTATTGACCATTAGCTTCCCATACATTTACCTTTCCATTTTGTAGCCCTAGAAACTCAAAGTCCTTTCCCTTTGTCTTGTCACTTTGAAAATTTATTGTTTCTTTGCTAAGATGCTATGGAAGCCCAAGTTCTAGCTAACCCGAGAGTTACTCATCCCTGAGTGCTCCCACGTGTAGGCAAAAACTTCTGTTTGTTTTCTTATTGATCTGTCTTTTGTCAGTCTAATTCATAGGGTCACAGCCAAAGAATTAGAAGAGGAGGAAATTAGGAAAGAGAATAATTATTTAGGAAGAATTAGGAAAAAGGAATTTTCCTCCTTGACAATATATAATTAAAATAGGTTTCACAAGACTAAACCTACTCTTACTAGATGTGGTACACTCTTTTATTTTGTATTTAACTTTTCAAAAATGCTGGTTATCACCTGCTACACTAACTTCACAACCTACCAGTGGGTCACAACATGCAGTTTGAAAAACTATATTTTAGATAGTATTAGAGTATTAATAACAGCTGAAAGGTAAGCTTCAAAAGATACGCCGTGGGCACAGCCAATGATCCTAGGTTTAGAACACTATCAGATGAACAACCATTTTCCTTTAATCCTCAAATTACACAGAAACAGGAAAAGGAATCAAATGAGTTCTCTAAATTTCTTTTTTCTGATCTGTCCACCAACATTTGCAATTCCTGCATCATCATCATGTTCATCTAGCATGTCACATAAAGGAAAAAATACACTGCTCCTGGACTAGCCATATAATGACAACAGATATTAAAGCAAGACTTCACAACCTTGGTGATGTTGACATTTAAGCTGGATAACCCCTCTGTTGTGAGGTATTATAATTCTGTGCAGTTTAACAGCATCCCTAATTTTACCCACTACCCTCTTCCCAGACTAGCAATTCAAAAACGTCTCCAGACACTGCTAAATGTCCCAGAGGAGGCAGGGTGGGGGAGGGGGATAGCCCCTAGCTAAGAGTCACAGTATTAAAAGATCTTGAAGTTTAAAAAAAAAAAAAATCAGCTTTTAAAAGATTAAAATAAAGAGAAAAACGACTAACTCTATAGAATGTCAAGATAGTGGAGAGGGAGTTGGTAGTAGATATATTCGTTGTAGCAAATGCCAAATTAGTGGGAACATGACTGCTACCAAACTTGAATTGTGAACCAGTCACAGCCTATATGTACAAACAGAATAATTCGGGCACTTACTGCTCTAGAAAAGATTTCTCTGGCTTGTTTGTACTCTAGATTTTAACAAATAAAACAAACAAAACTGAGTAAGGGATGCAACCAGATCACACAGTCCAACAAGGCAAACCTGGGCCTTCCTAGCTAGTGCTCTGGCTCTAGCGGGGCTTCTCCGAGTTGGATCCAAGATCACACACGTCAGAGTCACTTGGAGGTGGGCCCAAGGTGGGACCCACCTGTGACACTGCGATGAATGAGTTTCTCAGGTGATTCTTCTGCAGGCAACTGTTTGAAAAAAAAGTCTGAGTCCTACAAGTCACAAGAAATTTCTGAGTTCTCATGATAAAGCAGGAAGAGAAGTTTAAGGTGGTCAGGAAAAGGATGAAAGTAACCTGACGCTGGATGACCTATCTCATGTCTCTTTTTCTCTTCTCTTTCTAAAACTCGTGTATCCTTAGGCTACTCTCCGTAAATGATAAGAATACTCTTGGAGAAGATATTTCCTTTTTTTTTTTTAATTTTTTTCCCCACACCACACAGCATGTGGTGATCTTACCTCCCCAACCAGGGATCCCCAGTCTACACCCCCTGAAGTGGAGGCATGGAGTTTTAACCCCTAGATTACCAGGGAAGTCCTACATATAGAAGATATTTCTGATCGAGACTCTCCTTGTTCCATGAAATACCTTATCACTGTTTCCTCTAAACTTGATCACAGACTCTTCAGTAACCAACACTGCTCAAAAGCATAAAACCCCATAGAACAGAGAGCCCAGAAATAAACCCACACACCTGCGGTCAATCAATCTTCAACCAAGGAAGCAAGAATATACAATGGGAAAAAGAAAGTCTCCTAAGCAAGTGGTGCTGGGCAAGTTGGACAGCTGCGTGTAAATCAATGAAATTAGAACACACTGTCACACCATACACAAAAATAAACTCAAAATAGCTTAAAGACGCAAATATATGACATGAACCATTAAACTCCTACAGGAGACTGTAAGCAATAACATTCTCTGACATAAATCCTACCAATGTTTTCTTAGGTCAGTCTCCCAAGGCAGCAAAAATAAAAATTAACAAATGGGACGTAATCAATCTTACAAACCTTTGTGTGGCAAAGGAAACCATAAACAAAATGAAAAGATAACCACAGACTGGGTGAAAACTTTGCAAACAATGAGACCAACAAGTGCTTAATTTTCCAAATTTACAAACAGCTCATATACACCTAAAAAAAACCCAATTGAAAAATGAGGAGAAGACCTAAGTAGACATTTTTCCAAAGAAGACACATAGATAAATGGCCAACAGGGACATGGAAAGATGCTCAACATCACCAATTATTAAAGAAATGCAAATCAAAACTAGTGAGGTACTACCTCACACACTGGTCAGAATGTCCATCACTAAAAGGTCTACAAACAAATGCTGGAGAGAAAAGGGAACCCTTCTACACCACTGGTGGGGATACAAGCTGGTGCAGCCACTTGGAAAACAGTATGGAGGTTTCCCAGAAAACATAGAATTACCATGTGATTCAGCAATCCCATTCCTGGGCATATACCCAGACAGAAGTAAATAATTCAAAAAGACCCAGGCACCCTTATGTTCACAGCAGCACTATTCTCAATAGCCAAGACATGGAAGCAACCTAACGGTCCATCCACAGACGAATGCCTAAAGATGTGGCGTGTACGTACGTGTGTACACACACATACACACAATGGAACACTACTCAGGCATCAAAACAGAACAAAATAATGCCATTTGCAGCAACATGGATGCAACTAGAAATCAACATACTAAGTCAGCCAGAAAGAGAAAGACGAGAACCGTGTGATATCACTTATAGGTAGAGTCTAAAATATAACACAAATGAACTATCTACCAAACATAAACAGACTCAGGGACACAGAGAACTGACTTGTGGTGGCCAAGGGGAAGAGGTGTTAGCTGATGTGAGCTGTCACATATAAAACAAGGTCCTACTGTACAGCAAAGGGAACTGTATTCACTGATAATAAACCATAATGGAAAAGAATATGAAGAAATATAAAACTGAACCACCTTGCTGTACAGTAAAAACGAACACATCATAAATCAACTGTACTGCAATTAAAAAAAAAAAGGAGCAAAAAGTTCCGGTAAGAGTATTAAGAAGTAAAACAGCAAGAGAATGAAAAAGCTTCTAAAACACATAGGACAAGGCAAGATACACAGCCCCTCAGTCTTTGGTCTGGGTATCATTTAATAAATTGCTAGTTTCACAAGTCTATTCAATAAGCCATTTCAGAAATAATTATAGTATTAGTTTATGTTCTGGCTAACAGGGTTTTTTTTAAAAAGACTGCTCTACTGTTTCCATGACAATGCCATTTTCAAATCACAATTTCAGAAGTACCAAAGTTACTGTTGGCAAAACAAGGTATACCTGTCAATCCTACTCAAAATTACTCAGCTGTCACAATTTGATACATTAATTTTCAAGCTGACTAGAATATAAGATCATTTTGGGGGTCAGTTCATTTCTAAAATTTCAAAAGAATTATAAAATTAGTCATGAAATTTTTGATATTTTAAATTTGCCATTCTTTCCATTCTTTAAAACCACCATTTCTGATTTCACTGTAAGAATAATTGGCTGGAATTTCACAACAGTATATTTATATGGCTGAGAATAAATTTGGTACCTAAAGAACTACAAGATTTTGAGTTTCTTCATCTGTTCTTCACATGGTTTAATACAGACAGCACCACTCATCTGATACATTAAATAGATAATCTGCGAGGTAGGGTTGAGAAAATTAAAAAAGAAAAAAAAAATGGCCAAATGTATGAGAGGAATATGCTTCCAAAGAACACTGAATCTAGTGAAGGACATGTCTGTTCTTATAGTTAGTGCTGAATAACAAATGAGATGTAAAACGCAACAAAATGTGATACAAAAAAGCAAAGAACTCCCATTGGAGCTTGGGAACCACATTTTGATCTCCACTATCTTCCAGAGTTTGCTCAAATTCATGTCCACTGAGGTAGTGAGGCTGTCTTATCTCATCCTGTGCCGCCCCCTTCTCTTTTGCCTTAAATCTTTACCAGCATCAGGGTCTTTTCCAATATTCTCAACAGTCAGGATTTAAAGAGATAGGATTTTAAGGAAAATACTTGGGAAGGAATGGTGGAGCAGCAACAGCAGGGACTTGACAGGAGAAGAATATAGGACGCAATAGAAGAAAACTGAAGGAGAGACTAGGGAAAAAAAGAACATTGTAACCAGAAGCAAAACGAGAATGTTGCCTTTGGAAAGGAAAGAGTACTATTTCCTCTTGTGAGACAGAACCAGGGAATAGAAAACTGAAAATTGAAAATATAGAAACATTTTGAGACTGTAAGAATCAGGGAGGAGATCATCTGTTTAAGAGTAGGAGAAGCTGAATGAAAAATACAAAATGCTGCACTGGTCACTGCAGTAAGTCATGTAACGAAAGTAACACCAGGTAGCAGTGAAAGCTAGACAGCTTGAAAAGTACAGAGGATTCAATTTGCATTGTGTGACCTCTCCAGCAACTTTTAATAGAGAAAGAGGGGCCAGTTTGACAAAGGGCCAATGGGCAAGAAATTCTATGTCCCCCAGGAAAGCACTGGAAAAAGGGTTGCCTTCGTGGTACAGGCTGGATAGGAAGGCAGATAAAATTCAAAGGGACTAGCAGATCAGTCCGGAAACCAGAATAAGGGGTTTCACTAAACTTGATCTGGAAGCAGAGAAAACAGTGGTGGGAAAGCAGTGGAGTGACAGTCCTCCTCTTTGTCCTCTGAGGCCAGAGCAAAGCTCTGCTGTTTCAAAGAAACTGCACTCACTGTATGACCTCCAGACCTCTGTTTCCACACAACACTCACTACTAACTAAAGACATCCTTGCACAGAAGGATCCTTAACACAACCTGGAAAGAAATGCAGGTCTAAGTCTGAATACCACCCCGGAAGTCCACTGCCTCAAGCAAGAAGCATGACATGCTATCACATAAGCACCATCGCCATTTCTGCACACATAGGAACTACTGCTATTTGGAGACACATTTCAAATAAAAATGCTATTAAATGCTATATAAAAATAATTTTAAACTAGAAGGCAATAAGAATACCAAATTCAACATGTGCAAATGGTATCATCAGCAACTTCAAAAGTGAACTATGTCATATGCTAACATATATTCAATGTTCTTTAAAGAAGTCTGACAACAACAACAAAAAAGGATAATTCATCGAGGCTTCACATAAATCTATGGAAAGGCAAAAAGCAAAAAAAGTCCTAAAAAATTAAAACTAATGGTAACAGCCCTAGTGCCATGTGCAAATCTGAGGATTCTTAATAGTAGTACAGACGGCATTCTTGTTATAATTCCTAATTTGACTGTTAGGAAGAAATACCCAGAAACTCACTTCTTAAAGGTAGTAACATATCAATTTTCACTGGAGATCAAAGTACTTAAGCAGCTAGCTATAAAGTATTGCCAGTGCAAATAGGTTTTAATGAATGGAAAAATGAGCATTACCACACATAAAGCGATTCCACAGGTATAACTTAAAAGCCAAAATAGTACATTTCATTTCTGATGTTAAAATTCAACTTGGATCAAATTAAACACAATTGATACAAACAAGAAATACAGCACAGCGCTGAAAGGCTGGGGCTCTGGAGTTAGGGCAGACAGGAGCCCATGTCCACCACCTCTTAGCTAATGAACGTGAGACACTTAGCAAAGTACCAGGCAGCCAGTCTTCTCTTCCTCCTAAGAATCTGAAAATGACTTAGAAGCAGTCCTATTTTCATCGTTATTTCTGAACCTATCACTGGGCTATAGCTCTGGAATAGATGTATCCACAAAACTCAAAGATCTAGTCACAACTGCTCCTCTGTCTGCTCTAGTAAAAACAGAAAACAGAGAAATCTTTGCGTTTCTTAACAGAATTCCCTGCAGAGCCACACACTTGAACTCCTCACTTAGTTTTAAAAGGGTGGAGTAGAGATCTCCACCACCTCTCTGCTAGAAAATCACTGCAAAACAGTGACAGTAAGAACAAAAGCTTGATTCGATATGCAGCTCTGAAGATTAATCCATCTTAATCTTAAATGCTTACAGAGGGGGACAATGAGAACCCCAGCAAGGCATAAACTAGAAGCATGATGTATCACACCAGGTGGAACTGAGAAAGGGTATTTTAAAAAAGGAGACTGTCCCAAGAGAAGTCTGCCCTAAGGAGTATAACTTTGTCTTCCTGCTCTGTGGAATTTCAGCATTGGGCCTTGAAAACCACAGACCTTCCTAATTGCTGGTTAAAAAAAAAAAAATTCTCCCCAAGATAGAAAGGAGAAAATATTTCCTCATCCTACAGGTGCAGAAAAGCAGATCATGATCTGACTCAGAAAGCCATTCTCGCAAATCGTATTCCTAATTAGTCAGTCTTGCAAGGATATCAGATTTTGGAAATTATTGCTATATCCTATGAAAACAACCTTTAATTATAGCCAAAAAATTAATTTTGGTATCTTGCCTTCTAAATAACTTGTTACTCTGGTAACAGTAAGTGATGTCTCAGGTTTTTGAAGGGTCCAAATACAAGCACGCTCTAGCTGTTAAACCAGAAGAAGACCACTGACATGTGCTCTGTCCCAAAGTTAAAAACGCAACCAATGACCTAGAGCATGGGAACTCAACTACCTATCATTCCAGAAACAACAGAAGATGAGGGAGAATGGATACAGACTTCTACTTGTGCAGGCACAGACTTTCCACGGAAGGACACTCAAGAATCTGACTGAGACCTGTTGGCTGCTCCCAGGGCAAGTGTTGGCAATTCACACCAAGTACAATAAGAAATGTGTCCCCGCAACTGTGCAGAGGCCCTGAGGAAGGGAGTCCTGGGAAACCGGGAAATAAGAGCAAGAAACTCAGCACTGTATATCCTTCTGTTCTGTTTGACATTTGACTTCCGTAAATGTAGTCAGTCACAAATAATTAAAATAAAAACCTGTAAACTGCCTTAATTACTTGCAAATATCCAATCCTTCTTATTTCTTATTTTGTTACTAAATCCCACTCTTCTCCAGCAAAGTTGGCTTCAGGAAGTTACCTTAGCATTTCAACTTCCACATTTTCAGTGATATTATCAACTTACCCACAATTTGCTGACTTCATGAGTTATTTTTATTGTAAGACCCTTTAGAATCTACAGAATTAATGCTTAGCTTGGTAATTATCTGCAGTGTCTTATGATACTGATCAACTATTTCATGTTTGCCTGGCATATATACAGTCCCAAATAGTCAAGGGATCATCATGCTTTTTGTATACCATCAGAATTCAGTAGGTAGTCAACAAGTTCTTGAACAATTTGACAAGATCAAATCCATAGAATTACTCTCTTTTACCTATTCTGGCAATATATCTTAATTTACCAAACTGAAAATGTTAGGTATACAGTAAGGTCATTGAAATAACCTAATTATTTAAAAAGGTAAAGCATATCCAGTCAATAAAATATTACAAATTTATAAAAAGTACTGAATATGAACATAAAACAGAAACACTAAAAAATGCTTATGTAAAAAAAGCACAAGTGGGAAAGTATTAGGACACAAAACTATACTAGGGTTACAACTGTGTTTTTAAAAACTACCAAACATTAAGAGTGAACTATAGAAAATTATTTTACTTATATGCAGTTCAAAAACAGGTACAACTGATTAATCTATGAGGCTAGAAAGAGTTATTACGCTTGAAGTGAGGAGAGACAGTAACTCTAAGGATAACTGAGAAGAGTTTTGGGGATGCTAGTCATGTTGTTTCCTGACTTGTGTGTTGTTACCAAGATATTCATTTTGTGAAAATTCATCAAACTGCACCTGTAGGATTTGCACATTTATGTGTATGACACATCATTTAAGTTTTAAAACTTATCTAAAACAAAAGATAAAAATAAAACATACTGCAATGCTACTCACATTATATGCAGCAGCATTATATCATTTTTTATTTCCTCAGTTTTAAAGATTTTCTGAAATATGTTTAGGTTGCCTTAAATTTTTTCTAGAATAATAAAGAGTAAGTGCTTCCTTTGTGCCAGACCTTGTTCAAAATACTTTAAATACATGAAATCATCTAATCCTCATAGCAACCCTAAGAAGGAAGTGTGTTACCATTGTCATTTTAAAAGGGAAGAAACTGCCACCCAGAGGTTCAATAATACCCAGTGTAACACAGCACCTAAGTGGAAGAGCTCAATATGAACCAAGGTAAACTAGCTCCAAAGCTCAAATGCTGAGACATTATACCTACACCACCTCTCTAATAAAAGTTTACCTTTTTATAGTGAAGGGTAAAAAAAATCATTAAGAAAATAAGTTAATCAATCTAAATCACCACTACTCCACTACTTTATTAACTTTCTGTGCAGTTAGATGCTAAAATATAGGCGCAAAATTGCATGTTGTAATAAGTGGTATAAGCATATGGAGTGACTGGAAGTTACTTAGAGCTTACAAAAGTGTACACTTTTTTTTTTTAATATACCTCTCTTCTATTCTGTTCTTGTCCATAAGAGGCTGCTTAATCCACTGGTTAACCAGTCTTTGTCCTTGAGGGGTTTTGCATTTATTCAGCAATGCGGCCAGAGACTGACAGCCAGAAGTGTCCTCAACAGAACCCTAGTAAACAAAAGTAAAACAGGGAAGCGGCAGACTCATCAGCGACCCTACTATGCCATGAAAAAGGATTACTCAATTTTGGAACAAGAACACTTAACATTGGGTACTCTCTGGTAGTCCAGTGATTACAAGTCTAAGCTCTCAGTGCCAAAGGCCTGGGTTCGTTCAATCCTTGCTTGGGGAATTAAAATCCCACAAGCCTCATGGGAAAAAAAAAAAAACCCTTCACTCCCCAAACTTGTGACAACAACACAAAACTTAACATTCTTCAAATATTAAACTGAAATGTACACAGAAGCTCCTTATCTGAAAATCAGACTTTTAACATATTAATCTGATTTTTTGTTGTATATTTCCCCCAAAACAACACTTCATAATTATTGCAGTTTTAGACATAAAACTTCTTAAAATATAATTTTTAAAAACTGCTGTTAATATACAATTTACTCATAAAGTCAGGACAAATTATATTTATATAGTTTGCAATTAGAAAAATACAGTAATTCAAAGCTATTTAAGTATAATAATATTTCAAAATATTTAAGCTCCTTATTAAAAGTCTTATATTCTATATATAAAAGCAAATATTTTTAACTGATGTATTTTTTTTACCTGGAAAAGGTTAAGGGCTCTCACTGCTGCAATATCCAATTTCATGTACTGGCTGAAGTCAAAAGTAGTCAGTTCAAACTGTCCGAAGTTTGAGTCATCTGATAAGAGTTCTAAAAATTTGATTACTGCAGACAAGGAGGAAACTGCAACCTGAGATTAAGAATTCAAAACAGAAGATGGCTATCACTAGAATTCTAGAAATTTTAAAAAAAAAAAAAAATGGTAATATGAAAATAAATTTCCAACATTATCATTTTTCCTGGTATTTTCCCAATTCAAACCAAAAAAATCAGACAAAGTTTAAATAAACCTTTTTAAGGCTAGAAAATGATTTTCAAGAAGTGAAAACTTACTGTAATAGCAACACTATTTATAACACCCAAAAAGAGAAATTATGGTATTGTCCACCAAGAGATGGTAATATGAAAATAAATTTCCAACATTATCATTTTTCCTGGTATTTTCCCAATTCAAACCAAAAAAATCAGACAAAGTTTAAATAAACCTTTTTAAGGCTAGAAAATGATTTTCAAGAAGTGAAAACTTACTGTAATAGCAACACTATTTATAACACCCAAAAAGAGAAATTATGGTATTGTCCACCAAGAGTAAAAAGGGTAAAGCCTGGCATATTCACACTGCGGAATACTACATACAACAATAGATAAAAGCACAAACAATCCACAACACGTGACAGTACAGATTATCTCACAAACATGATACCGAATAAAGGAAATCACAAGAGCATGCTCTTTATGAGTCCATTTATATAAACTACAAAAATAGATCAAACTAATTCATACTGTCAGAGGTACTAATGGAGGTTAACAACTGGAAGAAAACATAAAGGGTCTTATGATCCCAGTACTATTCTGTTTCATGGGTGCTGGTTATGTGGGTATTTATAATTCATAAAAATTTAGTTATACACTTATAATACATATACTTCCTTGTATATATATTTAAATAAGAAAAGACTGTCTATATTACTACTATAACACAACATAAAGAAGCTAAGGACATTAAACTGATAGCCCAATGAAAATTCTACTTATATTTGGTACCAAATTCACTGTGAAGGTGCATATGTTTCCTAATTGATACACAGTCATCTATCTGCCTCTGCCAAATATATAAGTATCTCCTGTTATGTCACCGTCAGGGACAGATGGTAACAATTTTTAGTGGCCCTAAGATGCTTGTGTGCATGGTCAGTTGCTTAGTCATGTCTGACTCTTTGCAACCCCACAGACTGTAGCCCACCAGGCTCCACTGGCCATGGGATTATCCTGGCAAGAATATTGGAGTGGGTTGCCCTTTCCTCCTCTAGGGGCTCTTCCCACCCAGGGATCAAACCTGAGTTTCCTGCATTGGCAAATGGATTCTTTACCACTGAGAAACCTGGGAAGCCCTCAGGAGCATCTTCCAATTTTCAACACTACAGTAATTTTCTCTAATACAGCTTTTCCTTGACTTACGAGGTTACACGCCAATAAGCCTATCATAAATGGAAAATGCATTTAATACTGTTAACCTACTGAACATCATAGCTTAGCCTCATCTGCCTTAAATGTGCTCAGAACACATTAGCCTATAATTGGGCAAAATCATCTAACACAAAGCCTACTTTATAATATAGTTTAATAACTCAAAACTGTATTGAACACTGTACTGAAAGCAAAAAACAGAATGGTTCTATGGGTACCGCATGGCTGTAAGTGTATCAGCTATTAAGCCCTGTGATCCCACGGCTGACTGAGAGCTACTGCTCGCTGCCCAGCAACACAAGAGAGCTGTACCAAATACTGCTAGTCCAGGAAAAGGTCAAGATTCAAAGTATAGTTTCTACTGAATAAATATCACTTTTGCACCACTGTAAAGTTAAAAAAAAAAAATTGTTAGTTGAACCATAAGTCAGGGAATGTCTGTACTGGGATTATTACTCATACACAATAGCTTGTCATTCTGTCACACAAAGAAAGTAAAACAGATAAACTTAGTTTATAAGGATCAAACTATTATGTGATAAGTAATCACTGTAAAATCTCCAGATAGTAATAATAGTCTCAGTTTATTCTGGTTTGAAGTCAATTTTGAAAATTATAAGTAGCTATAACTTGCTCTTATTTAAATATACAAATTTTTATTTTACTTGTCAGTGATCCACTGACATAACCATTTGAAATAACCCTTCAAAGAGGTTTCTAATATTTTACATAAAAATATAACTCCCAAACCATACTTTCCTCAAAGATTTGAAAAACTGAAAATGAACTTCAACCGTCGTTTGCATGTTCATATCTAACACTGAACACAATCAGTGCCAATTTTTGAGCCAAACTGTTTAAATGTAACATTTACTTTGCAATTCTTATGCACTGTGTATATTTTCATCCTTATTACTTTTTAATCTCCACAACAATCCTTTAAGACATAATGAAGCTGAAGTAATTTATTTAAAACCTCACAGCTCCTATATTATAAAACTTTAATAGTACCAACTATGCTATCTCACCTACTTAGCTGACAGTAATCAGGCTCTTTCTGGTGAAACCAGTAAAACAATAATCTCTTCCTTACCCCAAGGATATATGTTGTGTAAATATAATGAAGTTATATTTAAGATTATGTTTGAATTTTTCTAGTCATTTTCACAAACTTCATCACAGATTAAAATAAGCTTAAAAATCGGTGATCCATTTTAGGCTTTGAAATATAGATGACAGAAGCAGCCTTCTAAAACATCACTATTTAGGGGTAAATTCACATTTGTAATCCACATACCTGGTTCTCCATTTCTGGCAACACAGCACTATTCATCTGTTCTCCCTTCTTGCCTTTCAACAACCGGTTGAGGTCCTGATAAATATCTTTTGTGGAAAAGTCAGCTCTTTTTCTTTCTGTGATCAAAATTCCTCCTCTCTGAATAACCTATTTTACAGGAAATATTTTAAATTACTAGGAGAAAACCAATACAGAAAGTTGTACCACTGACAAATATAAAGTAACAACAGTTTAATAAACGCTTATTAACCCACATTATATTGTGGGTTACATGCAACAATACATGCAAGAAAATGTTGGTAACATGTATTTTAAAAATCTATAAATAAAATTTTCGTGGAAATTCAAAGTTAGGTTTACATGAAGCTTTCAAAAAATAGTCTCAGTAGTAAAAACTATTAACAGAATAATACTTGGGGAAAGTTGCTAGATACTATCTATGCTAAAAATGCCCATCACAGATTTGCTAACTCTCAAGTAGTTCTTATCATATAAGAGGCTCACAAGAAAAATTTTAAAAATCTATAAATAAAATTTTCGTGGAAATTCAAAGTTAGGTTTACATGAAGCTTTCAAAAAATAGTCTCAGTAGTAAAAACTATTAACAGAATAATACTTGGGGAAAGTTGCTAGATACTATCTATGCTAAAAATGCCCATCACAGATTTGCTAACTCTCAAGTAGTTCTTATCGTATAAGAGGCTCACAAGAAGAAAAGAATCCTTAAAAATCTAAAATAATAAATCAGATACGTATACAAACAACAAAATCAGAACTTTGTTAAAATAAAAGAGGCTAAAGTTCTACTCAAACTATTAAGAAATAAATAATCCTGAAGAACTGGATCTTATTTGTTACATCTATGCTAAATATGGGCATAGTTTTTTATTTTTAAAGGCCTGACATCACCTCTCCCCTACCATGCATCCCTCAACTGTGAAAGCACTTCTTTTATTAACTGTGATCCCTTTAAGATGACACTCAGTTCAGAAGGAAAGAGAGGAAGCGGGGAGGGGGAAATGATCTGAGGGAGAACAAGTCCTAATAAAGATACAAAGTTTCTGTCAAAATATTGCAATGGTTCTGGCTTAAAGTTTTTCTTAAATAGAACAGTGTCCTGTTACTTTAGAGGCATTCCTAGCCTTGGCTTCTCTACCACAGACCCCATTCCCTTACCTGCCTCAGTTTCCCCATGTCTCCAGCAGTCTCCCCTCCTGGTATAACACACTCCTTTGGTCCAATCTGAATCAGGAGAGCCTCCAGATTGGAGAACTGATCGTTATCGGGGAACTCACACAGTCCCAGCTTCCTCTGTGTGGAGTCAACATACCCAACTCCGACCTGTCTTTGACCATCGACTGTAGACATTTTAACACCCACAACACCAATGGAAGCAGACATATCGTTGTTACCAAAGAGAATATCTTCAAACTGAGAAAGATTACCTGGAGAGGCCTAAGCAAAAATAAACAGAAATTTTAAGAAACTGTTCAATGTACTTTAATATTTCACTAGCAAACAAAAATTACCCAACCTAGATGAATTTTATTAACAAAACATTTTCTTACTAAACAGAAAATTACTTATAACCATGTATTCCAACTATTACCATATTTTCTATAAAGTATCCTCCCTAATTTTCCATAAGAACACTTGGGCACATCTCAAAACATCAGTATCAAAAGTGATTTTCAAAAAAAAAAGTGGTTTTCAGTTTGAAATGTGGCAGCTAGTTTACACTCACTTTGGGTTCATCAAGGAACCCAAAGGGATAACCCTTCTCAATGGTATGCTTACATGTCTACACTCTGCCAAACTACCTATTGGTTACACGTATTAGAATTTTCACTGAGTAGTTATACAAATATCGCATTATTAGCTTAAATATTAACCTTGGATAGTCTGCCGGGAGCCACCACGGGAGATCCCACCCATGACAAAGGTCATGTGGAGAAGATCTGACAGGTAAAGGCAGATCAGGACTCGAGGTGCTCCCTAGACCTGCTCGAGCATCTACCCCAAAACAAGAATCTGTCTGTCTTGCTATTTTATGTCTTTCACCAACTCTCCTGACATTAACAGGGGGCTATCCCCAACCACCTTTCTCTGGAGAAAATCAACATTAGGGCTCTAGCTAATAAATCTCTTGGACATGAAAGGAATATTTCAAATCAAACCCCCTCTGTTAGCATTCTAGCTTGCTTGGCAGGTTTATCCAGACTCTTGCAGCTACGCATGATTGTTCACAGCCTCCCAACTGTGAGAGGCACGGGAAGCCTAAAACATAGAGCCTTTCAAAGAGTTAAAAGTTATTAGAGTAGTGCTGGTGTAGGATTTCATTATTGGGCCAATGCTTGTTGCTAAGTTCCCATATCTCTTACCCACTGTGCACCTGGGAGTGCATTAGTTAACATAGTTGGAAAGTAAGAAAAACAAGTGTAGCCTTGAATTTAACATCAGACCTTTGAGCTAATTGGTTCTTTCTTGTAACTCATTGCACCTTTGCTCCATGAGAAATGTAACTCTGTTTAGCATTTTCTGAGGCTGACATAGATTAGAAATATAAAGAAAAAACATTTCAAGGGAAAATAAGTTTTCTGGTTGAGCAGCCTTTATCAAAAGAGGGTCATAAAATGTTCACAGGCCTCCAAGGCCAGAAGATAATGTACACAATATTGTTTATGGGAAAGGTATGCAGAAAAAATCCTGGTTTCGATAAAGACAAAACAGATGTAATGTTTGGGCTGACTCTGTANTAAGTTTTTTGGTTGAGCAGCCTTTATCTCAAGAGGGTCATAAAATGTCCATAGGCCTCCAAGGCCAGAAGATAATGTACACAACATTGTTTATGGGAAAGGTATGCAGAAAAAATCCTGGTTTCGATAAAGACAAAACAGATGTAATGTTTGGGCTGACTCTGTACGACTTTGCGCGTCTTTCATTTCCCTCTATGTACAAGTCAAGGTATAAAAGCTTCCCTGAAAAATAAAAGTGACGGATCAGGATCAGTTCCACGAAAGCCTGGTTCCCCCGTGTTTTTCTTTCCTTTCTTTCTGTCCTCTATTTTCTTATCTGCAACATTCTTTCCTTCAGTTCAGTTCAGTTGCTCAGTCATGTCTGACTCTTTGTGACCCCATGAATCGCAGCACGCCAAGCCTCCCTGTCCATCACCATCTCCCCGAGTTCACTCAGGCTCACGTCCATCGAGTCGGTGGTGCCATCCAGCCATCTCATCCTCGGTCGTCCCCTTCTCCTCCTGCCCCCAATCCCTCCCAGCATCAGGGTCTTTTCCAATGAGGCAACTCTTCTCTTGAGGTGGCCAAAGTACTGGAGTTTCAGCTTATCTTTCATTTCCCTCTATGTATAAGACAAGGTATAAAAGTACCTTTTAAAATAAAGCTATTGGGCCTCGCTTACTGAAGCAGCTTGGTCTCCTCGTGTCAATCATTTCCTCTCTCCCTCCCTCCCTCTCTTTTTTAGACTGATCCTTTGGAGCATAGAGGCTCCGTGCATTAACTTATCTGTCCGGGTTTCTGAGACCTGAATGGGAAGACGTTCTGCATCTTTACTCCCTCGAGAGACCGGGAAGGCACCTGTGGCCTCTGTGAACAGGGAAAACTTCTTGTCTTGAAGTTTTATTGGTTTTCTATGTAAACCAAGGAATATCAGCCTCTTTCTCTCCTCTATTTTCTTATCTACAATATTCTTTCCTTATCTCTCTCTAAATCATCCGCCGATGCCGTTTTTCCTTCATGTTCCCATGGATTCTGTGGGGGCTGGACCACAGCAACTATACAACGAAAATTTATCTGTTTATTCTATGTTACCTAGTTTATTAGCATTTAATTGTTTGTAGCATTATCTTACATTGCTCTGTGATATCAGTTTCAACCTTTTCTTTCACTTTTTGGTTTTATGTTCCCATGGATTCTGTGGGGGCTGGACCACAGCAACTATACAACGAAAATTTATCTGTTTATTCTATGTTACCTAGTTTATTAGCATTTAATTGTTTGTAGCATTATCTTACATTGCTCTGTGATATCAGTTTCAACCTTTTCTTTCACTTTTTGGTTTTATTTGAGCCCTCTCTCCATTTTTCTTTTCCCCCCCTTGGTTACTCCAGTTAATGACAGGTTAACTTATGTATCTTTTCAAAGGAACAATTCAGTTTAATTGATGTTTCACATTTTTTGTAGTCTCTATTTAATTAATTTCTGCAGTAATATTTATTATTCCATTATTTCCATTTTTCATTGTTTTCTGGCTATTTTCCTGATTCCTCTCCATTCTTTTCTTCTCTTTTCTTGCTTTTACTTAGCTTTCTTTAGTGTTATATTTGAATTCCTTCTCATTTTCATTTGCCCACTATATATANTACTGGAGTGGGTAGCCTTTCCCTTCTCCAGGGGATCTTCCCGACCCAGGGGTTGAACCCAGGTCTCCTGCATTGCAGGCCTATTCTTTACAGTCTGAACCCCACCAGGACTTACTGAAGGCTCAGAGGGAATGTTTTTTTCTGTCAAGGTCCCTCCCAGCTCCAATATTCCGTGCGGGACTGTATGGACTCTAAGTTTATCAAGAATGAAAGCGGAAGCACCCACATGAAGACTGTCTTCCGTCATCTGCTGGTTTATGCAGTAAGTTGCAGGGGGAGAGGGGGCCCCTTTCTCAGTTCCTTTGCAGGGACCCCGAGACAAGCTGGCTGGGCCTGGCAAAGGGGGCTGAGGGCTCTTTGTTCACCAGTCCTTCAAGGCTTCATAATCCCCAAGCCAGTCAGGGAATCCTTCCCTCCCTTGGGGAAGGAAGGTTCCAGAAATCATGGTGTGGTCTCCATCGGAAAAACTATTTGCTTCATCCCCAGAGTAGCAGCCTGGCACCTTCTCCTGAGGGGCTGAGCCAGCCAGAGTGGGAGCTGAAGGGGTTTAAAGATGTTGGGTCTGGCTGATTACTGTATTTCCACCTTTTTGTCATTCTCTCAAGAGACATTAAAAAAAAAAAAAAGAAATTAAAAGACGCTTGCTCCTTGGAAGAAAAGGTGTGACAAACCCAGACAGCATATTAAAAAACAGAGACATAACTTTGCCGACAAATGTCCGTCTAGTCAAAGCTATGGGTTTTTTTTTTCCCAGTGGTCATATATGGATGTGAGAGTTGGACCATAAAGAAAGCTGAGTACTGAAGAACCGATGCTTTTGAACTGTGGTGTTGGAGAAGACTCTTGAGAGTCCCTTGGACTGCAAAGAGATCCAACCAGTCTATCCTAAAGGAGATCAGTCCTGAATGTTCATGGGAAGGACTGATATTGAAGCTGAAACTCCAATCCTTTGGCCACCTGATGCGAAAAACTGACTCATTTGAAAAGATCCTGGTGCTGGGAAAGATTGAAAGCAGGAGGAGAAGGGGATGACAGAGGATGAGATGGTTGGATGGCATCACTGACTCAGTGGACATGAGTTTGAGCAAGCTCTGGGACATGAAGGATGTGAAGGACAGGGAGGCTGGAGTGCTGCAGTCCATGGGGTCACAAAGGGTCAGATATGGCTTAGCAACTGAACAGTAAGATATTGCAGTAAAGCCTCCAAGCGGCCTTGGAGTGATTTCCGGGTCTAAGACTGATGTTGCTTTGACTGGTAACTCATGCTGAGATTGACTCAGAGGAGGCGGGATGGCCTGGCTTGAAGAGAGTTACACCTGATTCCTTCATTTGCTCAGATGATCAATATTGTTTAAACTCCCAGGAAGCATCAGACCTTGTGCTGGGAATGGGATTCAGAGGTGAGGACAGGATAGAAGCAGTCCTTGGCCTCCTGGGGAGAACAGACACGGCTCCGATAGTTATGAATGGAAGGGAATGGCAGACTGAAGCGCTTCTCCGCCAAGCAGGGACTGCTAAGAAAACACAAAACGCGGGATGAGGACTGGTTTTGGGAGCTGGGGCTCTTTGAGTGTGATAATCGTTATTTTACACGTGGGAACACTGAGGCACAGAAAGTAAATTGTCCAGTGTATACAGTTAGTAAGTGGCAGGGTAGAGATTCGAAACCAGGCTCCCTGGCTTTGGAATCCAGTGTCTTAGTCACTTTTCTCCGTTTGTTTCTGGTGGACCAGGGGGTTTAACGAGGCAACGATGGGGTGGGCAGATGGAACAGAGCTACGTGGAAAGTGCCTTCCAGTAGCTGGCTGAGGTCACGTGCAGCTGGCATGAGGGACGGTGGCAGGGGAGACACAGGCAGGACCGGATTGCTCAGGGCCTGGTAGGAATGCTGGGGTTTAGGTCAGGATCCTGGTAGAATGAGCCCCACCCCAGGGCAGGCGCTGTGTCTGTTTTCTTCACCCATGAAGCTCTGAGCACATTGCCTGGCACGGAGTGGGAGGTGGTGAACGAGTGAACAGCCCCTCCCTGCTTGGCTTCCTCCGGTCTCACTGTCCATCAGAATCCCCAGGGATCTTGTTAAAAATATAAATGCTGCGGCTCCAGCCTGAAAAACGCAGTTTAGCAATTCTTGCTTGGGCCTTTGGATCTGTATTTTCCATAAGTTCCCCGTGATTCTGACTTTGCTTGGCGGTCCCCTGGGTACCCCCAGAAGCCAACAGTTCAGCTTGTAATGGGCGGTGTGCAGGGCCTGTCTCTTATACACATCTAGATGTGTATAAGAGACAGGCCTAAAGGTGCGTCTCAGAGAACATAGCAAACTTACCCACAGGAAAGAAAGATCCTACATAGTTAAGGTTCCTACCCAGAGGTGCTGCTCCGCTACGTGTGTTTTGATAAAAGCCGTCTTGGGCTTTCTGGTCACTAAGAGCCTGGTGGTCTTTATGACTGCCCCAGGAGGGTGCCCAACTTGACGGAAGACTCAGCTGTCTGTGGCTCCACGTGCCAAAGCCCTGGGCCGGTTTCTCTCGCTGCTCTAGGATGACTGGACCACCCTGGCTTCCAGGAAGGGAGTTTAGTCGCCCCCGTGTAGGTGGACAAAACAAACTCTGAGAAGGGAAGGGCCTTACTGAACTTGTGTTAATCGCTCAGCTGTGTCTGACTCTTTGTGACCCATGGACTGTAGCCCTCCAGGCTCTTCTGTCCATGGGAGTCTCCAGGCAAGAATACTGGAGTGGGTAGCCTTTCCCTTCTCCAGGGGATCTTCCCGACCCAGGGGTTGAACCCAGGTCTCCTGCATTGCAGGCCTATTCTTTACAGTCTGAACCCCACCAGGACTTACTGAAGGCTCAGAGGGAATGTTTTTTTCTGTCAAGGTCCCTCCCAGCTCCAATATTCCGTGCGGGACTGTATGGACTCTAAGTTTATCAAGAATGAAAGCGGAAGCACCCACATGAAGACTGTCTTCCGTCATCTGCTGGTTTATGCAGTAAGTTGCAGGGGGAGAGGGGGCCCCTTTCTCAGTTCCTTTGCAGGGACCCCGAGACAAGCTGGCTGGGCCTGGCAAAGGGGGCTGAGGGCTCTTTGTTCACCAGTCCTTCAAGGCTTCATAATCCCCAAGCCAGTCAGGGAATCCTTCCCTCCCTTGGGGAAGGAAGGTTCCAGAAATCATGGTGTGGTCTCCATCGGAAAAACTATTTACTTCATCCCCAGAGTAGCAGCCTGGCACCTTCTCCTGAGGGGCTGAGCCAGCCAGAGTGGGAGCTGAAGGGGTTTAAAGATGTTGGGTCTGGCTGATTACTGTATTTCCACCTTTTTGTCATTCTCTCAAGAGACATTAAAAAAAAAAAAAAGAAATTAAAAGACGCTTGCTCCTTGGAAGAAAAGGTGTGACAAACCCAGACAGCATATTAAAAAACAGAGACATAACTTTGCCGACAAATGTCCGTCTAGTCAAAGCTATGGGTTTTTTTTTTCCCAGTGGTCATATATGGATGTGAGAGTTGGACCATAAAGAAAGCTGAGTACTGAAGAACCGATGCTTTTGAACTGTGGTGTTGGAGAAGACTCTTGAGAGTCCCTTGGACTGCAAAGAGATCCAACCAGTCTATCCTAAAGGAGATCAGTCCTGAATGTTCATGGGAAGGACTGATATTGAAGCTGAAACTCCAATCCTTTGGCCACCTGATGCGAAAAACTGACTCATTTGAAAAGATCCTGGTGCTGGGAAAGATTGAAAGCAGGAGGAGAAGGGGATGACAGAGGATGAGATGGTTGGATGGCATCACTGACTCAATGGACATGAGTTTGAGCAAGCTCTGGGACATGAAGGATGTGAAGGACAGGGAGGCTGGAGTGCTGCAGTCCATGGGGTCACAAAGGGTCAGATATGGCTTAGCAACTGAACAGTAAGATATTGCAGTAAAGCCTCCAAGCGGCCTTGGAGTGATTTCCGGGTCTAAGACTGATGTTGCTTTGACTGGTAACTCATGCTGAGATTGACTCAGAGGAGGCGGGATGGCCTGGCTTGAAGAGAGTTACACCTGATTCCTTCATTTGCTCAGATGATCAATATTGTTTAAACTCCCAGGAAGCATCAGACCTTGTGCTGGGAATGGGATTCAGAGGTGAGGACAGGATAGAAGCAGTCCTTGGCCTCCTGGGGAGAACAGACACGGCTCCGATAGTTATGAATGGAAGGGAATGGCAGACTGAAGCGCTTCTCCGCCAAGCAGGGACTGCTAAGAAAACACAAAACGCGGGATGAGGACTGGTTTTGGGAGCTGGGGCTCTTTGAGTGTGATAATCGTTATTTTACACGTGGGAACACTGAGGCACAGAAAGTAAATTGTCCAGTGTATACAGTTAGTAAGTGGCAGGGTAGAGATTCGAAACCAGGCTCCCTGGCTTTGGAATCCAGTGTCTTAGTCACTTTTCTCCGTTTGTTTCTGGTGGACCAGGGGGTTTAACGAGGCAACGATGGGGTGGGCAGATGGAACAGAGCTACGTGGAAAGTGCCTTCCAGTAGCTGGCTGAGGTCACGTGCAGCTGGCATGAGGGACGGTGGCAGGGGAGACACAGGCAGGACCGGATTGCTCAGGGCCTGGTAGGAATGCTGGGGTTTAGGTCAGGATCCTGGTAGAATGAGCCCCACCCCAGGGCAGGCGCTGTGTCTGTTTTCTTCACCCATGAAGCTCTGAGCACATTGCCTGGCACGGAGTGGGAGGTGGTGAACGAGTGAACAGCCCCTCCCTGCTTGGCTTCCTCCGGTCTCACTGTCCATCAGAATCCCCAGGGATCTTGTTAAAAATATAAATGCTGCGGCTCCAGCCTGAAAAACGCAGTTTAGCAATTCTTGCTTGGGCCTTTGGATCTGTATTTTCCATAAGTTCCCCGTGATTCTGACTTTGCTTGGCGGTCCCCTGGGTACCCCCAGAAGCCAACAGTTCAGCTTGTAATGGGCGGTGTGCAGGGCATTGCTGACCGGCAGAGACTCACTGGGGCGCCTGTCTGGAACTCATTGCCTCGCGCCACAGTCTTCATCTACAACATTGTGGAGAAGAACCCTCTTGGGAGAGGGTCTTCCAAGGGCCAGCAGTCCTCTCCTCCTTTGGTGATGAAGATCTTAGTTCCCAGACAGAGCCTGGCCAGCGGACCCCCCCCGCCCCCCGAGAACATTGACTTGATCCTTGTTGTATTTCTGGTTTATATATTCCTACAAACCCCCTGGAAATCTGCTGGAAATTGAGAGAGTACACGCGTGCGCGTGCAAGAGAACAACCAATCAACTAAGCAGCAGCTGGTGAACTCAGAAAAGAGGAACAAGAGAGAAGGGTGGAGACAAGGGTGTGTGTGTTTGTTAGTCGCTCAGCTGTGTCCAGTTCGTTGTGACCCCACAGACTGTAGCCCACCAGGCTCCTCTGGCCATGGGATTCTCCAGGCAGGAATACTGGAGTGGGTTTCCAGTACTTTCTCCAGGGGATCTCCCTGACCCAGGGATTGAACCCTGGTCTCCTGCACTGCAGGCAGACTCTTTACCATCTGAGCCAGAGGAAGGTGCAATAGGAGAAGAGCTGGAGACAGACTGAGGATGGAGATGAGAGTGAGGGGAGAGAGGGGGAGGGTCCAGAGGACGGGGAAGAGACCGCAGCGGACGGGGCTGGGGTCCTGGGAGGGCTGTCCCGGCGGCAGCAGCTCTGGGCCCCTGACAGCCAGGCCGTTATCGGCGGGACTCTGCGGAGGTCGCCAGAAACTGTGAGCGCAGCTCACAGGCGTTGAGGGCGGTGGTGGGAAACCTCCTGGGGCTCAGGGCTTCAGCTGCTGTGAAAGGGCCCCCTCCCTTCAGCTTCGCAGACCTCAGTCAGTGCGGGGTGAATTCTCTGCCTAACTGAGCAGGCTTGGCTGGTCCCAGGGGCTCACCTGGACGCAAGGCCGCCGCTTCCTGGTGTGCATCACTCTGGCTTCCCCGGTGGCTCAGACGGTAAAGCGTGCGTCTGCAATGCTGGAGACCTGGGTTTGATCCCTGGGTCAGGAAGATCCCCTGGAGAAGGGAATGGTTCAGTTCAGTTCAGTTCAGTTCAGTCGCTCAGTCGTGTCCGACTCTCTGCGACCCCATGAATCGCAGCACGCCAGACCTCCCTGTCCATCACCATCTCCCGGAGTTCACTCAGACTCACATCCATCGAGTCCGTGTTGCCATCCAGCCATCTCATCCTCGGTCGTCCCCTTCTCCTCCTGCCCTCAATCCCTCCCAGCATCAGAGTCTTTTCCAATGAGTCAATTCTTCACATGAGGTGGCCAAAGTACTGGAGTTTCAGCTTTAGTATCATTCCTTTCAAAGAAATCCCAGGGTTAATATTCTGGCCTGGAGAATTTCAGGGACAGAGGAGCCTGGCAGGCTGCCATCCCTGGGGTTGCAAAGAGTCGGACACGATTGAGCAACCAACAGTGTTAAAAGTGCGTGAAACAGGTGAGGCTGGAGGTGACTGGGAAGGTGCTCACCCCAGGGACCCCCTTTATTTTATTCAGAACTCAAGACCTGATGTTTGGTGGCCCAGAGGCCCTCTGCATCAGGAAAGACCACCAGGCTATGAGCAGATGGACTGGCAGTCACTGAGGCCAGAGGGAGCCCGCATTGGCGAATGGTGAGGCCTGTCTCCCCAGTTACTAAATGAGGGTGTGGGACCAGAGATCTTACAGCTACCGACATGGAGCGCCCACCATGTGTCCAGCTCCTTTTGTACACATTCTAGGGCCCCATCCTGAACTGGCTATACTCACCACCTCAACCTCAGCCCTGCCCTTTCCACACCAATCCTTGTCTTCACCCTCACCCTCATAGACATCAAGCCTGTTGCTTCCTCAGGGCCTTTGCACATGCTGTCCCCTCTGCAGAATGTCTCTCCAGGTCTCGGCATGACCGGCTCCTTCTTGTCATTCATCCCTTCAGAGAAGCCTGGCACGTCACCCTGCCTCCAGCAGCTTCCCAGTCACATGCCATAATGTCAGCCAGCTTCATTGTTGCCCCTCTGTTCTCCCCACCCCCCTGGCATGTGCTGACCATTAAGGAGGGGACCTTGTTCTTTTTGGACTCCAGGGTATTCCAACCCCATCCCATGTCTACCTCAGTGCCTGGAGCACATAGACCCTGTGTATCCATCTTCTGAATAAAATGAATGAATGCATGCAGCTCGAGTAGTTGGTATTTAACTTGTGAGGTTTCATGTAGGTATCAGGAGTACTGCAGGCATGCTAAGTGGACTCACTCGTGTCTTACTTTGTGTGACCCCATGGACTGCGGCCCGCCAGGCTCCTCTGTCCATGAAATTCTCCAGGCAAGAATACTGGCGTGGGTTGCCATGCCCTCCTCCAGGGCATCTTCCCAGCCCAGGGATTGGACCCACATCTCTTCTGTCTTTCGCACTGGTAGGCGGGTTCTTTTTTGAAGTGGGATGTTATTGTCAGCGGTCTACACCTGAGGACACTGAGGTTCTGAGTGGTGAGGTCCCACAGCTGAGGCCCGGACCTGGGATTCTGCCTCTAAAGCTCTTAGTCTTTCCTCATCCAAGGCTGCTCTTTTGCTGAGCCAGAAGGAGACACCAGCAGTGGGAGGTGGGGGTTATGATTTGCGTTGAGAAGTGGGGAGGTTGGCTCAGGGTTAAGTCGGGCCATCTGGCCGGTGGCAGTCAGCATCTCCACCTACAGGCCTTTGGTGGAGTGACCTTCCCCCTGTTCCCTGTTTTCAGTCTCGAAGTTGTGTCCAGCTCTTTGTGACCCCATGAACTGCAGCACACCAGACTTCCTGTCTTTCATTCTCTCCTGGAGTTGGTTCAAACTCATGTCCGTTAAATTGATGATGTCATCCAATCATCTCATCCTCTGTCGTCCCCTTCTTCTGCCTTCAATCTTTCCTAGCATCAGGGTCTTTTCCAATGAGTCAGCTCTTCACATTTGGTGGCCAAAGTGTTGGAGCTTCAGCTTCAGCATATTCAGGGTTGAATTCCTTTAGGATGGACTGCTTTGACCTCTTTGCTTTCCAAGGGACTCTCAAGAGTCTTCTCCAACACCACAGTCCGAGAGCATCAATTCTTCAGTGCTCAGCCTTCTTTATGGCCTGTTCCTAGTTCTCACCTTTGGCAACTCTGTGATTCTGGGAGGCTCAGGGCAGGGTTGGGGGGAAGCAGCTGCTGCCTCCTCCTGCTCCTTGTTCCTGGAGGTGCCAGGGAGAATGCCCAGCCTGAAGGGGGTACAGGGATTAGGATAGGGCACTGCCCTCCAAAGCCATTTGGGCTTACCTTCTAGCCAGACCCTGCTCCATGTTCCAAATGGGGAGATCTGCTTTCTCCCCAGCGGCTCAAGGTGGCAGGAGGGCTCCTGCCTGCAGGGCACAGGCTCCTTGCCTCTGTGGACAGCAGAAAAGTATCCTGAGGCTGCAGGAGCAGGCTTCACCAGTCACCCAATGGCTGTGGCTGGCAGCTTTGAGAACTACCGAGCTGAGGTTCATCATGATCAAGAGGCACGGTCATGGCCTTCTGAACCACCCAGGTCTGAATTCAAGTCCCAGCTCTACCATTCACTGGCTGTGTGATGTTAAGCAAGTCTCATGACTCTCTGAGCCTCAGTTTCCCCATTGCACAAGGGACAGTGCTTACCAACGTGCCCAGCCCGCAGAAGTCACGCGAGCGGCATCATTTCCTTGCCACGAGGCCACACTCTCACGTCTGGCCACGCCTGGGCAGTTCCTCCTCTGTGCCTTTGCACACGCTGTTCTCTACCCAGATGCCTTGCCCTGCCTTGCCCACTGGCAGAGGCCTCACGGCTCTCCACAGCGGGCACCTCCTCAGGGAAACCTTCCTGGATACATTGGTCTGGGCTTTTCTGCCGCCGCCCTTCCTGGTGCTCTGGAGTGATGGGGTTGTTGGAGTCTGTGTCCTTCAGGACCTGGGCTCTGTTTGGTTGATCTGTGTCCCCAGCACCCAACAACAGGACTCAGCACGGAGCAGGAGCAGAAGGAATATCCTTTTAACAGACGGAGGGAAGAGGAAGGAAAGTAGGGATGAATCCAGGGAGCTCTGCTCACTGTGATACGGCAGCCTGGATGGGAGGGCAGTTTAGGGGAGAGTGGATACACGTGTATGTACGCCTGAGTCCCTTTGCTGTCCACCTGAAACCATCACGACATANAGCAATCTTGATTCCAGCTTGTGTTTCTTCCAGTTATTTCTCTCTAAATCTCTTCGCCGACGCCATTTCTCCTGAGGGTTCCCCTGGATCCTGCAGGGGCTGGACCCCAGCAGATAGTCATCTCTCTATATCAATATATTGTAAAACGCAGACTGTTCTAGATCATTGATTTCCAAATAAAGGGTCTTTGACCTATTTTCAATGTTTCAGAAAGATTAGAATCTCTTTAAGAATATACAAGGTAACTAAAGGGCTTTTTCCTTTGCTTTTGGCTCTACTTATGGCAAGTCGGTGGGTTACAGCAGTTCAACATGATCAGAAGCTGACAGCTGCCTGTTAACATGAGGCATTTCCGGGGCAACTGACGGACCACAGCATGAAAACTGACATAGTGAGAAATAGTACAAATGAGCAGTGACAACCAAACTTAGGTAACTCGTAACCATTAATAGTTCTTGGATGTCTTTAGCATCATAACAGTATCTTTTCGCAATATGGTTCTGAATATACTGTAACTCTGCATGAACCGATTAAAATCTGGATCAAAAATGAAACGGAGGGACTTCCCAGTAGTCCAGTGGTTAAGACTGAGCTTCCACCACAGGGAGCCTGGGTTCAGTCCCTAGCCAGGGATCCTGAATGCCTCACAGCTCAGCCCCAAAGAGAAAATGTTATGGAAAACTGTTATCTGATACTCAAATTGAAGAGCACTGATTCACTCACAAACATAAACACCATATTTTCACATACATGCTTCAGATTCACACACAGGTTATGAAGCAATATCTTTAAAAACCTTCAAAAGTGAACCAGTAGCTAATAAAAATTGAGTTTTTGACAGTCCTTGAAAATGTTAAGACTGGTAATCCCTGAACTAGACGGTACTAACGTCCCTTCCTGCTCTGAACGTACTACTGAGAACACGAGGGAAAAAGTCATTCACAGGGACTTCCCTGACGATCCAGTGGTTAGGACTCCAAGCTTCCGCTTGGGTGACACCGCTCTGATCCCTAGTCAGGGAAATAAGAGCACACATGCCAGGTGGTGCGGACAAAAGTTAAAAAATAAAGTCACAGAAGTCAACTACCCTAAATGTCACTAATACTTTACAACAGAATCGATAAGCTAAAAATTAAGATATATCAACTTTAGCAGCTTGTAAATCTTAACTTCTTAAAATGTCAGAATGAAGATACTACATTTTAACCTGATCAAGATACACACTTAATGTTCCCCCCCACCACCCCGATCTAAAAGCTAGAAGTTAAAAACAATTCATCTAAAAGAATTCTGATGACACAAAGGGGTGAGGTATGACGAGCTGATAAAACAGTTAATCACCTAAATTCATGATTCCACATTTTGGTGTTGTTACTGAGCTCTGTGAAGAGTGAGACAGAAAAACATCATGTTTTAGTACCCTCAATTTTCTATTAAAATCTTTCAAGATGTAGGATAATACTTTAAGTCTCACTTTTCCCAGTAAAGTAGCAATGAAAATTCTAAGGAAACTCCATCATAACGTGTGTGTGTGTGTGTGTGTGTGTGTGCGTGCGTGCGTGCGTGTGTGTACTCACGCTCAGTCATGCTCAACTCTTGGTGACACTATGGACTCTAGCCCACCAGGATCCTCATCCATGGGATTTTCCAGGCAAGAATACTGGACTAGGTTGCAATTTCCTCCTCCAAAGGACCATCCTGACCCAGGGATCACACCCGATTCTCCCGCACTGGCAATGGATTCTTAGTGCTGAGCCACTGAGGATAATACTCCCACTTTTCTCAGTAAAGTATCACTGAAAATTCTGAGGAAACTCCGAAACACAGGATGCTAAATTCTCTCAGATGTAATCTTCTGGAGATGTCTACATTTTCAAAGGTGGGGAGGTGGCAGCGGTGGTGGGAGGCAACATGGAAGGGATAGTGAAGAATATTATACTTGGGGCAGCACCAACATCACATGTTGAAATATTGCACACACAGAAACTTTCACAGGCCTTTCAGGTCAGAAAATATCTTGAAAACCTACTAATTTTATATTTATAAAGAAACATACAGGAGAAGGCTGGGAAATTTGCCAAGATCACCCAGAGGAGAAAAGAAATGAGATGCACCAACTGCAAGTCCAGTGCACTGCCCCCCGCTTACCACATGTTTATTCCCTTGCAAGGATAAATCTCAATTTCCCAACATTTTAACCTTTATCCAGTATTTATGCGCATGTATGGTTTAGTCACTAAGTTGTGTCCTACTCTTGCAACCTCATGGACTGTAGCCCGAATGCCTCCTCTGTCCATGGAATTCTCCAGGCAAGAATACTGGAGAGGGTTGCCATTTCCTTCTCCAGGGGATCTTCCTGACCCAGCAATTGAACCAGGGTCTCCTGCATTGCAGGCAAATCCTTTACCGACTGAGCTACAAGGGAATGTACTGTGTGTGAACAAAAACATGACTTTACAGACTAAAAATACAGTCCTTAAATAAAACAAGCTAGCACAATCATCTCCATGAAGGCATTAGAAGCGCAACAAGCCCTTCTAGACACACCTAGGAATATGATCAGCATTAAACAAAGTTCCAGACTTTAAAAAAATTACGGTCAAATGAAAGAGAAAGGAATACACAAAGAGCCAAATACATTACAAATGTGTATAAATGAGTTTCCCAGAACGTTGTGTGGTATTACTTTAAAACCAGTAAAAATCAAATTTTCTTTCATGCTGGCATTCAACTTTACATAAAAGCTATTAACTACTTGGGTTTCAGTGACAGTGACAAAGCTCAGAGTACTCATAAGGAGTTACTGAATTTCTCAATTGCTCTTAAACTGTGATTTTAAAAACCACATGCTAAAAAAAAAAAGGAAATAAAAAACACATGCTAAAGAATATTAAAGTCTCTCAAAGGATTTTACTATCACAACCTGGCTAAAATATTAAACAACACAGAATTCTCTTGCATTTTTATTTTTTCTATTCTTAAAAACACAACTAAATTTAAAAGGAAGATAATTACCTTAAATGCCAAATACCAATCATTCTCCTTGGAAGCCTTATTTCCAGCTCTGTTCTTATAAACTTCAACTCTGTACTGACGAACTAGAAGCAGATCTTTTACAAAAGACTCAAAATTCATTTTACTAAGCACAACACTCTCCAGAGTCTTTGCTCCTAAAGAAAAATATTAAAAATACAGGTTACAGATTTCAGGATTTAAAGTCATAAGTGTTCAAGACCTAAGACAATGCCTCCCCCCAAGCTATGATGTTTTCCCAGTGATTCATTCACTCAATAAACTATCAAGCACCTATTTCATGTCCCAGAGATTCTAGTACGTGAAGGGTATAATATGGTGGCTAAATATAGCCACCTACATATCAAAATAAGAAATTAAGAATAAAAAATGAATAAATATATATACAGCTGATGCTACTTATCCTTTTTCATCATCTGTTTTTAACAAGTTTGGATAAGTCTTATATAGTAACTATTACAATAGTTATATATATAATAATACAATAGTATTTATATAATTTTTTCAGAAGGTCCATAAAATAAATTACTAATTATGATAAAATGTTCTAGGTAACGTAGTTCAAAAATTGAAGGTTCAAAAGGTACATCAAAAAGGAGACGCCTTTTCACCACTGTCCCCTACACATTCAGTCTACCACCCAAGTGTTACCAGTTCATAGAATATATTTCCAAACACATTCTATGCACGCACACACAGGCAAATATAAAGCACTGCTTTTTTTTCTTTTCTATAACTCCACACTATACATACTGTTCTATATCTTTTTTTTTTTTAACTTTGATATAGTATTCTAAAAGACTGTTCCACTAATACATAATCAGATTCTTTCTGTTACAGCTGCAACATTTCAATGACCCTCAGGAAGTTCTATAATTAATCTCTTAGTGATGGACATATAGGTTTTTCCAATTTTTGTTATTACAACAGGTTACATGAATAATCTTGCATATGCTTCATTCTCTAAACATTAGAGTGTAACTCTGAGATAAAGTCCTAAAACTGGATTTTTTCAAAGGATAATACGTGTGATTTTTATAAATATTGCCAGACTATCCCCCTTGGTTGGCTATACCAATTAACACCACCATCTGTAAATTATTAATGCCATTTATTTTCACTATCCAGTCAACAGTTTTAAAACTTACTGGTCTTCATCTCATACCACTGGTTCTCAGCTGGGGAAGATCTTGCTCCCCTAGTGGCCACCATCACTGTCTGGGGGGATCTAAGTTGTCACAACTGGAGCAAGGGAGTAATAATGGAATCTAGTAGGTAGAGGAGGGGAAGCTGTTTTCCATGCACAGGCTAGCCCCTCACAGCAACAGATTAACTCTGGTCAAAAATATCAATAGTGCCAAAGTGAAGTGAAAGTGAAAATTGCTCAGTCGTGTCTGACTCTTTGCGACCCAGTGGACTGTATGACCATGGAATTCTCCAGGCCAAAATACTGGAATGGGTAGCTGTTCCCTTCTCCAGGGGATCTTGCCAACCCAGGGATCGAACCCCAGTCTCAGGCAGATTCTTCACCAGCTGAGCCACGTATTACCTAATAGTCTTAGATGTATAGTCTCAGATGGACTACAGGGGCTCATCTTAGTTTTGATTTATAAATAACAATTTCTTTATAAACTAAATAAAATCACTCACACCATCAAATGGAATTATAACTCAATATTCAAATAATACAGGTAATACCAATTATTCACTTAAAGGTAATTCAGAATATACTTGTAGGGACTTCCCTGGTGGTCTAGTGGCTAAAACTCCACGTCCGCAATGCAGGGGGCCCGAGTTTACTCCCTGGTCAGGTAATTAGATCCCACATGCTGTAACTAAATAAATCCCACATGCTGCAATAAAAATCACCATTAAGATCCAGTACAGTCAAATAAATGTCAAAAATAAACCTACAGAATATACATGCAGATTATTCTGACAAGTCTGGATCTTATGAGAGACTTAAATTTAACAACAGATTGTATCAAGCACAAATATTAAATACAAATACAAATTAATTAAATGACACAATACAATTATTTTGTATAGCAAGACACAGCTGATACTTTCAATATCATTTTACTAGTTACATAAGCAGTGGACAAGCACCCCCGCTGTCACAGACACCCTGAATACAGGCTCAAATCTTGGCTCTCTAAAGTTATTCCCTAGAACACTTCTTACGACCTAACCCAGGACCAGGTACAGCGACCAGGTGGGTATCAAACGAGCAGAGAAAGCCAAAGGAAGAACGCAACTGACAGGTGACAAGTGACCTCAAATGTGGGGACTGTGGCAAAATAAGGAAAGTACAAGGTCGAAGAAAGAGCTAGACTCACTAGGTCAGAGGGAGCAGCCCCTGGACTCAAGCTACTGCTAATCTGCCCAGTTTCCAACTATGCAGAATTTTCAAAAGAAGCTCAAAATCTGCATGTTTTCATGAAACCACCCAATCTTTAAAATACAGGCAATTAATTCAAACTTTTAAGAAAACATTATTTAGGTTGCCAGTTTTCAACTCAGCAAGTAAAACACAGCCACAGACTTGAATAGACTACCTTTCTTTACCTTGCATTTAGAAAGTAAGCTGCCTGAAAATTATGTCTACTCTGAATGTTACTCCTTCAGCAAAGCCTATACTCACATTCTCAAGAAGCGTATGAGAGATCTAAGGTCTATCCAGGCTGCAATAGTCTCACTTCTCCCAATTAAGACTTCAGGACCAGAACCTCAGTGGAATGGTAGGCCCCATTTAAACTATAGACTACCTTTCTTTACCTTGCATTTAGAAAGTAAGCTGCCTGAAAATTATGTCTACTCTGAATGTTCCTCCTTCAGCAAAGCCTATACTCACATTCTCAAGAAGCGTATGAGAGATCTAAGGCTATCCAGGCTGCAACAGTCTCACTTCTCCCAATTAAGACTTCAGGACCAGAACCTCAGTGGAATGGTAGGCCCCATTTAAACTATTTCCTATTTTTGCCTAGCATATAGGGTGACTACCTAATCCCACTTTGCCCAAAACTCTCCAACTTTTAGCACTGAAAGTCCAGCACCCCAGGAGCCCTTAGTCCCCATGTAAACCAGAACTATTGGACAACCTCATCCAGTTGAATACATAAGAAACATTATTTATGGTGGCTCAGACGATAAAGAATCTTCCTGCAAAGCGGGAGACATGGGTTTGATGCCTGGGTCAGGAAGATTCCCCTGGAGAAGAAAATGGGTAACCACTCCAGTATTCCTGCCTGAAGAATTCCATAGACAGAGGAGCCTGGTGGGTTACAGCCCATGGGGTGGCAAAAAGTGGGATATGACTGAGCAACTAACCCTACACTGACTATTATTCATATGACGAAATATTATCATAAAAAAATTTGCTCGTGGAAAGTACTGAATACAAATACAAAATTAGAGAGGAATTTCTCCCAGAGATGTTTATAAATGCCACTGTAATTATCGGTCAACAACTTCCAATAATTATCGGTCAACAACTTCCAATAAATAGAGCAATGAGCTTCAAAACAGTTATATCATCCTTTAATTTAGAAGGCAAAACATAAAGTCCAACTCAGCAAAAACAAGTCTGGGGAGAGAGAAAAAAAAACACTGGTCTGGCACATAATTCAGAAACAATTCTTAAATCAGCCTAGTAGGATGTGCCAGCATACTTGTCTGGCCAGCAATGATTTGGAATTTGAATGCTTAGCACACATGAACAAGCACTCTCAGATCCACAAGCCCCAACACTATTATTACTTCTATTTGCACATCAGAGTTATCTGCCTGGCCAAGGGCGGAGGGATCCAGAGCAATCCTGTCTTTCCATAGACACACTCAACAGGAAAACACATTCACAACAGCACTGCCTTATTTTGGCTGTATCAAGCAGCATGAGGGATCTTAGTTCCCTGACCAGGGATCAAACCTGTGTCCTCTGCAGTGGAAGCAGAGTTCTAACCACTGCACCACCCGGAAGATCCCCTGTGCAGACTTCTTTAAAGTGGAGGGTGAAGAGGCAAATGAGGTGATCCCCCTCCCGCCAAGGCCTCTCACACTTCCTCCATTACTAATCTCCAGATAGGTTGTCAAACCATCTCCAAAGATACTGTTATCCTCCAAAGATACTATTTCTCTCAAACAAGTGACACACTGATGTGGCAATGCATTTTAAGTCTTGTTTACAGATAAGCACCAGAGGTATAGTTACTCTATGTTTCTGGTGAAGAGTTTGACTGTATGTTTTAAGTCTGAAAGCCAGGAAGAAAAACTGAAGGGGAGCTGGAAGAGAAAGCTACCCAGCCTCCATCTGGCATAGAAGAAAAACCTCAGGTTGGTACAAGATTCTCCGCCTCAAGAATAACTTGGAAACCCCATCTTCATTTAGCTGATGTGTCTGCTACTGCCTGCAATGCGGGAGACCTGGGTTCAATCCCTGGGTTAGGAAGATCCCTGGAGAAGGGAAAGGCTACCCAATCCAGTATTCTGGCTTGGAGAACTCCATGGACTTTATAGTCCAAGGGGTCGCAAAGAGTCGGACATGACTGAGCGACTTTGACTCACATGTGGGCACTGTACCAGGGGCTGGGATTCAGAGGCAGAGACTGGTAAGGAGAAGGTCCTAAGGCAGGGAACACCTAAGAGGGGCAGCTAACCAGGCAGCCTTAAGATGGGAGTCAAGAAAGGCTTCCAGGAGGAGATGCCTTCTAAGCTGAGTTCTGACAGCAAAAGAGACAAAGGATAAGGAACTTTGTTTTCTAAGGACTCAGATTTCTCATCAATAAATTGAAGCTAGGTAATAACACAATTAGCAAGGCTTTATAATAATAATGTATCACTAGTTGTTTTAGAGTCAGAGAAAAGCAGACAAAACGATATGAAGAAAACTAAATGCCAACAGAATGAACCAGACAAAGAGAAGAAATGATCAACAGAAAGCCATCTGTGAGAAGAGGAGATGGGATCCAGACCACAGCAAAAGGCTCCACAACAGGGAAGGAGAGAATGGATACAGATGACATTAAAAATATAAGTTCAAAAAATATTCCAAATATGGCTCAACTAACAGGTGGATTAAATGAAGTATGGTACATCCATACAACTTGAATATTTGGCAACAAAAAGTAATGAAGGATTGATAACACAGATGAAACTTGAAAATGTTAAGTCAAAGAAGTCACTCAACACCAATGTTTCTAGAGAGAGAGAAAGCAGATGTGTGGCTGCCTGTGTTTGGGAGGACTGAGGGGAAAGGGAAAGCTCCTGCTGAGGGGAACAGGGCTTCTCAAGACTCAAGAGAAATTCATCCTCTCTTATAATGCCTCTTCTGCCGACTACAGTTTTTGGCAACCCTGTCTCCGCCTCTTCTGTAACTTGCTCTGCAGCATCTTCCACAGGTCTTCAACTGGAATGAGATTTTTGCCTTGCTCTCCACCAAAGGGGGCTTCCCTGGTAGCTCAGAGGAATCCGCCTGCAATGAGGGAGACCTGGGTTCGATCCCTGGATTGGGAAGATCCCCTGGGAGGGCATGGCAACCCACTCCAGTACTCCTGCCTGGACAATTCCCATGGAAAGAGGAGATTGGCGGGTTCAGTCCATGGGGTCGCAAAGAGTCCCCAGCGGGACTGAGCGACAAAGCCTAGCACATCCAGAGACTAAGCATACAAACATCCACTAGAGGGAGCTCTGTGAAGGTGGGGATACTGCCTTTTGATCTATGTACTCCCAGTGTCCAGAACCCTCCCTGACAAGGTAGCAGTCAATAAATGTCTACCTGCTGAATTAAACATCTTTCGTCAGTAACATCCATCTGCACATGGCAAAGGCAGGTCTAAAGCCTGCAACTCCTTACTCCTCCTAGAATGTTCATTCACAAAAGAGTCAGGGATAAAAGATTAAAATAAAACAAGATGTTTAGAACATCTAACTCACAAGAGGGTGAGAAGTTTGTAGTAGCTTTCCAGGGAGAGAGAATGCTAGAGAAATGGGGATGGGTTACCGAGGGCGCTGAATGCCGAGCGGAGTCACAGACATCCGTGACTAACTCAAGGACACACAGCTGGTAAGAGGAGGGGCTAAGACTTGGATCCAGGCAATTTGGCTCCAGAGTTCAAGGTCCCGACCACCAATACTGCCTAGCAACTGCAGACACTGTAATTCCCTGCGCTGAACAGCGATATAAATCACGTTCGGCCAAAAGGTAAAAACACGTTGGTGACATAAAACGGTCTCCCTAAACCCCTTCTATTCTAAATTTCAATCCTGGACTGGCATTTGCGATAACGAGGATTGGCAGCGTTTGTGATGAGATCCACAGCGCCAAGGCGGGGGCTGAGAAGCAGACACCCACATGGACTGCAAAAAAAAAAAAAANCTCAGTCCATGGGGTCGCAAAGAGTCCCCAGCGGGACTGAGCGACAAAGCCTAGCACATCCAGAGACTAAGCACACAAACATCCACTAGAGGGAGCTCTGTGAAGGTGGGGATACTGCCTTTTGATCTATGTACTCCCAGTGTCCAGAACCCTCCCTGACAAGGTAGCAGTCAATAAATGTCTACCTGCTGAATTAAACATCTTTCGTCAGTAACATCCATCTGCACATGGCAAAGGCAGGTCTAAAGCCTGCAACTCCTTACTCCTCCTAGAATGTTCATTCACAAAAGAGTCAGGGATAAAAGATTAAAATAAAACAAGATGTTTAGAACATCTAACTCACAAGAGGGTGAGAAGTTTGTAGTAGCTTTCCAGGGAGAGAGAATGCTAGAGAAATGGGGATGGGTTACCGAGGGCGCTGAATGCCGAGCGGAGTCACAGACATCCGTGACTAACTCAAAGACACACAGCTGGTAAGAGGAGGGGCTAAGACTTGGATCCAGGCAATTTGGCTCCAGAGTTCAAGGTCCCGACCACCAATACTGCCTAGCAACTGCAGACACTGTAATTCCCTGCGCTGAACAGCGATATAAATCACGTTCGGCCAAAAGGTAAAAACACGTTGGTGACATAAAACGGTCTCCCTAAACCCCTTCTATTCTAAATTTCAATCCTGGACTGGCATTTGCGATAACGAGGATTGGCAGCGTTTGTGATGAGATCCACAGCGCCAAGGCGGGGGCTGAGAAGCAGACACCCACATGGACTGCAAAAAAAAAAAAAATAGAACAATGTGTTCAAACGCCTCGCATGAAGCCAGGCACATAGCGATCGCTATTAGTTTTGATCCGGGGCAACTGCCGAGGGACAAATTTAGGGCGGAGGCAGGGCAGGGGGCTGGTGGCGCCCCTCTCGGCCAGGCAGGGACCGGAGCACGCGCAGTACCCCCACGAGACACCAGCGTCCCCGCCCCCGGGCCTCCCGGCCCGACACCCTACCACTTCCTGAGAGGAGCCACTCTGCGGGGTCCCCCTCGCCCCGAGCCCGCGCCGTCCCCGCCCTCACCTGCCGGCCCCATATACTTGACCACCCCCTGGGTCTTGAACACTTCGCGGGCGGCCAGCAGAGCGTCCTCCTGGTGCGCGGTGTAGAAGTCACCCCGGTCAAAAAGGCGCACTGTGGTGGTCGGCTTCTCCGGCATGCCTTGGAAGAAGCGCACAAAGCCGACCTCGGCCGCGCTCTCCAGCTGCAGTGTGTCTTTCGGCTGCACCGCCATTTCGAAACCTCTCCGCCAGCCGCCCGAGAGAACTGCACTACCCTGCACCCACCAAGATGTTTCCCGCCTCCCCTTCCTCGCCCCCTAAGGGCGTCTGGCCTCTGCGGAGACACCCAATCAGCATCCAGCACTGCGACTCGGTGGGTGGGAGTACACCCCGACAGCCAATCATAATCGGACGCGGCCCAGCTTCCCGCGCACGCTGGTGACTCTGTATAATACGCATGCGTGAGCCTAGGTCGCGCGCCGACCCTGGCAGACGCCCATCGTTGAGTTAGTTCTCCGGATGTTTTGGGCTGCACAGGCGTGGGCACCAGGTGGAGAAATAGCTAGATTAAGAGGTCAGGTGGGAGGTTCCGGCTGGTTTTGAGTTTATTGTGTACCCGTAAGCAAGCGAGTGAAATCAAAAAGAAACTTGAAACAAGGAAAAACTAGCCTTCCTATTTTTTTTAAACCTATGCCCCTCTCCTTCCACCTGCCTCCGTTTTCTTTTTTAAGCAAATTCCATCCTAGCCAAGACTTCACTCCTTGATTGCTTCATTCATTCAAAAACAGAAAACTTGCTTTGCGCCAGACATAGAATCTGAGGATTGGTAAAGATAAGAGAAAAATCACAGTCTTTGTTGAGCTTACATTCTAGTGAATGGATTCAGATAATATACTAAATAAACTTATAGTTGACTTCCCTGGTGGCTCAGATAATAAGGTGTCTGCCTGCAATACGGGAGACCCAGGTTTGATCCCTGGGTTGGGAAGATCTCCTGGAGAAGGAAATGGGCAACCCACTCCAGTATTCCTGCCTGGAGAATTCCAAGAATGGAGGAGCCTGGTAGGCTACAGTCCATGGGGTCGCAAAGAATCGGACAAGGACTGAGCGACTTCACTTCACAAACTTATAGTAGGGCTTCCCTGGTGGCCCAGTGGTAAAAGGATCCGCCTGGTGATGTAGGAGATGTTGGTTCGATCCGTGGGTGGGGAAGATCCCTTGGAGAAGAAAATCGCAATCCACTCCGGTATTCTTGCTTGGGAAATCCAGTGACAGAGGATCCATGGGGTCGGAAAAGAGTTGCACACGACTTAGCAAGTAAAACAGCAGCAAACTTATAGTAAGTAAACTGTTAGAAGTGTTTAGGTGTAAAAGACAGGGTGGGGAGGGTTGGGTTTGTTTGTTTTTTTTTTTTTTAATATTGAGCAAAGACTTGAAGGAAGGAGGTCAGGAAACATCCTGCACAGTTACCTGCCTAACAAAAGGTATTGCACTCTCCTGTTTGATCACCCTTCCCCCATGAAAGCTGCCCCAAACCCTGTTTCAAAGCTGCATAATTACCCCCAGGGGCTTTTAGAAGGTGTTCCTGGGCCCCACCCCCACCTAATGGGTTGGAATTTCTGAAGGTGGGTTATTGGGATCTTTTAAGAAAGCTCCCTGGAAATTCTTGACAATCAGCTCAGTTTAGAAACCACTGACCAACATGGTAAAATTCAAATAGTTTCAAAAGTAGCGAAAGTTTGAGCTATCAGACTGCTGACTACATCTTCTACTTGGTGTAGTGTTCCCTCCTTTCACACCAGCTCTTCCAGCTGCAGAAATAAACTTCCCCTTACTTTTCAATACCTAACACAGACTTGCCCCTCCGCTCTGGAACAGTCCTTCCCTGCCCTTTGTGTAGCAAACTACTGGTCATTCTTCAGTGCCCAGACCTGAAAGAAGCCCATTCCCTCCAGGTGTAATTAGTTATCTTCTGAAGTATCATCTTATACATCAGTTCAGTTCAGTCCCTCAGTCTTGTCCTACTCTTTGCGACCCAATGGACTTAAGCACGCCAGGCTTCCCTGTCCATCACCAACTCCCGGAGCTTGCTCAAACTCATGTCCATCCAGTTGGTGATGCCATCCAACCATCTCATCTGTCGTCCCCTTCTCCTCCTGCCTTCAATCTTTCCCTTATTCATACCCATATTATATTTGCTGCATTGNCGCCAGGCTTCCCTGTCCATCACCAACTCCCGGAGCTTGCTCAAACTCATGTCCATCCAGTTGGTGATGCCATCCAACCATCTCATCTGTCGTCCCCTTCTCCTCCTGCCTTCAATCTTTCCCTTATTCATACCCATATTATATTTGCTGCATTGTTTTAGAAATAACTGTTTACCCGTCTCTTACCAAACACTTGGAAAGAACACAGATGAGTATTATATTTATTTATAGTTAATGATAATGGTCAATGTTATCAGCACTTTATTAACTTTTCTTTGCTTTTACGTTTTAATTTTTGCAACCCTAAGCGTTAAGAACTATTGTTATTCTTATTTTACAATGAGGAAACTGAAACTAGGAAATGTGAAGTAGCTTACCCCAAAATCCAGAACTAATAGTAAGTGATTGAGCTAGAGTTCCATCTCCAGATTCTGTAAGTTTAACCATCTATGTGCCAGAGAGCCTGGCACATATGAGAAACACAGGAAATGTCTGTAAATGAATAAACTGTATCACAACAACCACTCCTTTTTGATAACCTTAGCCTAAGTGCCATCCATCTCTCCCCTTTCCCCATACACATTTTAAATAGTGAGTGCAGAGGAAGGCAACGTGATAATAACCTCCAAGGGTGATGTCAGGATTAAATGAGATAATAGCTTTGAAAATATTTTACGTTTTTTTAAAAAGCCTTTACACTGTTTATCATCACATTTCCCCCCACCCAGACTGTGTCTTTCACTTATTCACTGAATTATGTATTTGTTTATCAGTTGAGGGCTTCCCTTGTAGCTCAGTCAGTGAAGAATCTGCCTGCAGTGCAGGAGACCAGGGTTTAATCCCTGGGTAGGGAAGATCTCCTGGAGAAGGAAATGACAACCCATTCCAGTATCCTTGCCTGGAAAATCTCATGGACAGAGGAGCCTGGTGGGCTACAGTCCATGGGGTCGCAAAGAGCTGGGCACGACTGACCGACTGACACTTACTTACTTACTGGTTGTTTTTAATGGGCATAAAGTCTAGAAATTCATCTACAANCAACCCATTCCAGTATCCTTGCCTGGAAAATCTCATGGACAGAGGAGCCTGGTGGGCTACAGTCCATGGGGTCGCAAAGAGCTGGGCACGACTGACCGACTGACACTTACTTACTTACTGGTTGTTTTTAATGGGCATAAAGTCTAGAAATTCATCTACAAGGCTATCAGCTTTGGCAGAGCAGGATAACCTTTCACCAGACTTTAAAGATAGCTTATGATTTCAGAGACTCTTTGTATCCAGACTAATAACAATGATCCAGAGGACTTTTTTCCCCTCCAAAATGTCTGCAAGAAGAGGGACCTTTAAATTACCCTGCCTAGAGACAAGCTTGAAGTAATACTTTGAAATGTGTTTGTAATCAATTTGCCTAATAAGTTGGGGGTTTTTTGTTTTGGTTTGTTGGGGTTTTTTGGTTTGTTTTTTATGGCATACCATGTGGCTTGCAGGATCTCAGTTACCTGACCAGGGACTAAACCCCAGGCCATGGCAGTGAAAGCCCAGAATTCTAACCATGAGGCCACCAGTAAACTCTCTTAAGAAATTGTTTTAACAGCATCTTTTCTTTAAAGCCTTGTGCACAGATTAAATATTTATGATAATTTTGAAAAGTGAAAGTCGCTCAGTCGTGTCCGACTCTTTGCAACCCCATATTATACAGTCCATGGAATTTTCCAGACCAGAATACTAGAGTGAGTAGCCTTTCCCTTCTCCAGGGGATCTTCCCAACCCAGGGATAGAACCCAGGTCTCCCTGAATTGCAGGCAGATTCTTTACCAGCTGAGCCACAAGGAAGCCCAAGAATACTGGAGTGGGTAGCCTATCCCTTCTCCAGGGAATCTTCCTGACCCAGGAATTGAACCGGGGTCTCCTGCATGGCAGGCCGATTCTTTACCAACTGAGCTATGAGGGAAGCTGATAATTTTGAAAGTTATGTGAAATAATGTATCTTACAGAAATTTTATATATTTTCTAGCCCCACTTAGGGAACTATGAGTTTCTGAAAATAACGAATGAGGGACTTTGCAGAAGTATAACTGGAAGACATCATATGCTTGATAGGGTGCAGTGCTGGTGGCTCAGAGGGTAGAGAATCTGCCTGCAGTGCGGGAGACCTGGATTTGATCCCTGGGTCGGGAAGATCCCCTGGAGGAGGAGATGGCAGCACACTCCAGTACTTTTGCCTGGGTGGCTCAGAGGGTAAGAATCTGCCTGCAGTGCGGGAGACCTGGATTTGATCCCTGGGTTGGGAAGATCCCCTGGAGGAGGAGATGGCAGCACACTCCAGTATTCTTGCCTGGAAAATTCCACGGATAGACGAGCCGGCAGGCCACAGTCCATGGGGTCACAAAGTGTCGGACATGACTAAGCAACTAACATACGCAATAAAACCATTACCCCCAAATGGTTTTTACTTTTCTCATATTTATCAAATTCATAATGACTATTACTTATTTATAATCAGAATAAGTATTGGGCAAAAAAGCACATACACCTAACAAAGAGGCTCTTCAAAGAAGTAGTAAGATTTTTAAACAACCAAAAATAGAGAAATGTTTAGTAAATTTTGACGCGTTTAACTTAATCTTAAAAGTAAATTACTGTCAGTTCAGTTTTCTATGATAATATGCCCATGAGAAATTCAACACCAATTTTGCCACCACTCTAGTTTCTAAAATTTTTGTAATTTGGTTGTATTACCCCATTATTAAAAAGAGTAAGTGAAGTGCTGTCAACCATGTCACTGCAGTTTTAGAGAAAGGAGGATTTAAAAGGGCCCTTGGAGCTGAGTATTCAGACATCTTTTTCTTTTTTAAACAGCTTTATGAAAGCATAATTTACATACTGCACAATTCATCCATTTAAAGTATATAACTCAGTGAAAGTATTAGTCACTCAGTTGTGTTTGACTCTTTGCAACTCCATGGACTATAGCCCTTGAGGCTCCTCTGTCCATGAAATTCTCGAGGCAAGAATACTAGAGTTGGTCGTCATTCCCTTCTCCAGGGGATCATCCTGACCCAGGGATCGAACCAGGGTCTCCTGCATTGCAGGCAGATTCTTTACCATCCGAGCCACCAGGGGAGGCCTGCCCTGGTGGCTCAATGATTTGGGGTATACTAACAGGGTTATATAACCATAACTGGACTTCCCAGGTGATGCTAGTGGTAAAGAACCCGCCTGCCAATGCAGGAGACACAGGAAATGTGGATTCAATCCCTAGGTAGAGAAGATCCCTTGGAGGAGGGCATGGCAACCTACTCCAGCATTCTTATCTGGAGAACTCCATAGACAGTGGAGCCGGATGGGCTATAGTCCATAGGGTCACAAAGAGAGACACAACTGAAGCAGCTTAGCACACAGGCAAGTATAACCATAGTTACAATCTAATTTTAGAATATTTTGTCCCTCCACAAAGGAACTGCATACCAATTAGCAGTCACTCCCTATTGCCCTTCCTAGCTCCTGGCAACCACAGATCAACTTTCTGTCCCTATAATTTTGCCTTTTCTGGGCATTGCATGTAAATGGAATCATATAAGACAGGATGTTTAGTGATGGGCTCCTTTCACTAAGTATAATGTTTGAAGTTCATTCACATCATATGTGTCACTCCTTTTTATTACCAAATAATATATCATTCGGAGAAGGCGATGGCACCCCACTCCAGTACTCTTGCCTGGAAAATCCCATGGACGGAGGAGCCTGGAAGGCTGCAGTCCATGGGGTCACAAAGAGCCTGACTCGACAGCGATTTCCCTTTCACTTTTCACTTTCATGCATTGGAGAAGGAAATGGCAACCCACTCCAGTGTTCTTGCCTAGAGAATCCCAGGGACGAGGGAGCCTGGTGGGCTGCCGTCTATGGGGTCGCAGAGTCAGACACAACTGAAGTGACTTAGCAGCAATATATCATTGTATGACTATACCACATTTTTTCTATTTATTCATCAGTGGACATTTGGATTGTTTCCACATTTCAGCCATCATGAATAATGCTGCTATGAATGTTCGTTTATAAGTTCTTATGTGGATATATGTCCGTTTTTATTTCTATTGGATATATACCTGAAAGTGGGATTGCTGGATCACACTTTTTAATATATGTTTAATTGTAGTCCTCATGGTAAACTAAAACCCGTATGTTTAACCTGCTATGTTTAACATCTTGAGGAATTGCAAAACTGTTTTCCAAAATGCCTGAAACATTTTACATTCTCTTCAGCAATGTATAAGGGTTCTAACTTTACCACATCCTCACCCACACTTGTTCCTGTCTTTTTGATTCTAGCCATCTTAGTGGGTATGAATGGTATCTTATTGTGGATTTGATTTTCATTTCCTTAATGACTAATGATATTGAGGATCTTTTCATGTGCTCTGTATCTTCTTCTGAAAAAATATTTGGAAATTTTATATATATGACAAAGGATTTGTATCCAGAATATATAGAGAAATCTTACATCTCAATAATAGATAAATAACCCAATGTAAACGTAGGCAAAGAATCTGAAGAAGTCTGTTTTTCAGAAAGCTCTTTGGTTGGTTGATATAGGCAACAGAGACTCTGTGGTTTGAAAACACAATGTACTATTTCTATTTAAGAAGCTTGATAAAAGGAAAAGAGAGAGGAATGGCAGCTTCAGGGTCAGTAGGAATTGTTAGCAGGCGGGGGCATGTTTTAGGATGATCGGAAATAACTGAAATTATGTTGTATCTACAGAATGTGTTGTGTTTATTGAGGAGGGAAAACTCTCTTTACTCTCTTAAGTTCAGTGACTGGGAGAATGTGAATTTGAGTTAAACTAACAATAGACAGATTAACGGAGGGAAAGGCACAATTTTTATGAATATGTACATGCACAGCAGTTCATAGAAATACAAATATCAAAGAATCAGTTGTGTATATATATATCCTCAAGGTCTTATATAGTCTTTTAACAAAGGAGAGGATTTGTCCTTCCAGAGATGATAACGTTTTCAGGAAGCAACCACGAAATATATGGGAGAACTAATGGAGGATTGGGATTGGGATTGGGGGCAGGAAAAGGGGACGACCGAGGATGAGATGGCTGGATGGCATCACGGACTCGATGGACATGAGTCTGAGTGAACTCCGGGAGATGGTGATGAACAGGGAGGCCTGGCGTGATGCGATTCATGGGGTCGCAGAGTCGGACACGACTGAGCGACTGAACTGAACTGAAATGAATGGAGGATAGGGTTACTGTAGTAGGGTCTGGTTATGCAAACTCATCTCAGTGTCAACTCTCCATCTCTGGTTCAAAGGATGATTCAAGGGGAACCACCTTCACAAAGGGAAATTTATGTCCTGATTTCAGGCAGATAAGAGGTGAGTGAAGAATTTTTTCTGCATCTGTTGACTGTCATTTGCCTTTGGCAAAAAGAACCCTTACACCAAAGTGGCATATTTGGGGGTAGCATATCCTAACCTCCTTTGTGTTGAAAGTAGAAAGAGCTGAGGCTAAAGTGTTAAGAAAGCTGTCATGAAACGGGATCATAAGCTGGGCCTTGACTAAGTAGAGGATACTGCAGATGTAAGAAACAACATAAGACTATAACCTTTAAAAATTGTGAATCACTGTGGTACACCTGAAAATTAGGTAACATTGTACATCAGCTATACCTCAGTTTTTAAAAAATGAAAAGATATGGTCAAGCCCAAGCAAAGTATAAAAGGACCTGGGAACAGGAACATTTGAGGAATGGAAAGAAAAATTTTGCATATAGCAAAGTTGGATATATTGGAGTATAATGGGAAATAAAATATATTTTGACTGTGTTGTTCTGGGAATAATACACAGGAAAGACTGGGAGTGAAGAGAGCTTTGTATTAAGTAGAATTATACCTAGGCAAGTGGAATGGAGACAAAGGAGAAACCAAGGGAGGCCAGGCAGAGTGACCTTAGCTAGAGGACTAGATGCCATTCAGGGACCAGTCCTATGTATGCCATTGGTCTCACCCCACCACTGCCCATGAGAGTTTTCTCAACTGTTTTCCCTTTATGTCACAAGATTTCAAGTCCTAGGTAGGAATGCCTGTGCCCTAGATGCTCAGGGCAGAGGGAACATCACTGCTCTTAAACTACTGCAGAGGGAGGTGAAGAATTGGCTCCCACCAATAACATACACAGGAGAATTCTCCCCATATGGAAGAGGGGATGGGATGCTGGGCAGCCAAAAGGGGAAGGAGCACCCAGTGCAGGGACAGACTGGAGGAGGAAGGGGTAGAAAAATGCTGTGATCAACTTTAGGCAAATTGTTCTGGGAGCAGTGTAGCATTTGGGCTAGAAAGGGATTAGATTGGTGGCAAAGCGTGTGTGTGTTAGTCAGTCATGTTTCTTTGTGACCCCATGGATTGGGGCCTATCAGGCTCCTCCATCTATGTGATTTTCCAGACAATACTGGAGTGGGTTGCCATTCCCTTCTCCAGGGGGATATTCCTGACCCAGGGATCAAATCTGGGTCTCCCACATTGCAGGCAGACTCTTTACCATCTGAGCCACTGATCTGGGCTAGAGAGGGCATAGACTTGTGGCAAAGAGATTAGTATGTGTTAAGAGAAGGCAGATTGGAGGTAGACTTATTCCTGAGGGAGAATCTCAGGGACTGATGACCAAAACGATGGAGAAGGTAAGAGAGAAAAAAGAATTTAGGACTTGTTACATGGTGACAACGTCACTAACTGATTCTAAGGATATAAGTAATGGACTAAGTTTTTGGAGGAAGGTGATAAGGTCATTGGGCGCTCCAAGCGGCACTACTGGAAAAGAATCTGCCTGCCAATGCAGGTGATACAAGAGACCTGGGATCCATCCCTGAGTCTGGAAGATCCCCTGGAGAAGGAAATGGCAACCCATTCCAGCATTCTTGCCTGGGAAATCCCATGGACAGAAATCAAGATTGCCGGGAGAAATATCAATAACCTCAGATATGCTGATGACACCAACCTGATGGCAGAAAGTGAAGAGGAGCTAAAAAGCCTCTTATGAAAGTGAAGGAGGAGAGCGAAAAAGTTGGCTTAAAGCTCAACATTCAGAAAATGAAGATCGCGGCATCCGATCTCATCACTTCATGGGAGATATGAGGAAACAGTGGAAACAGTGTCAGACTTCATTTTTGGGGGCTCCAAAATCACTGCAGATGGTGACTGCACCCATGAAATTAAAAGACGCTTACTCCTTGGAAAGTTATGACCAACCTAAATAGTATATTCAAAAGCAGAGACATTATTTTGCTGACTAAGGTCCACCTAGTCAAGGCTATGGTTTTTCCTGTGGTCATGTATGGATGTGAAAGTTGGACTGTGAAGAAAGCTGAGCGCTGAAGAATTGATGCTTTTGAACTGTGGTGTTGGAGAAGACTCTTGAGTCCCTTGGACTGCAAGGAGATCCAACCAGTCCATTCTGAAGGAGATCAGCCCTGGGATTTCTTTGGAAGGAATGATGCTAAAGCTGAAACTCCAGTACTTGGGCCACCTCATGCGAAGAGTTGACTCATTGGAAAAGACTCTGATGCTGGGAGGGATTGGGGGCAGGAGGAGAAGGGGACGACTGAGGATGAGATGGCTGGATGGCATCACGGACTCAATGGACGTGAGTCTGAGTGAACTCCAAGAGGTGGTGATGACCAGGGAGGCCTGGCGTGCTGCGATTCATGGGGTCGCAAAGAGTCGGACACGACTGAGCGACTGAACTGAACTGAACTGAACCCAAATGTCCATCAACTGATGAATAGATGAACAAAATATAACCTAACAATGGAGTATTAGTTGCCTGTAAAAAAGAAGGAAGCACTGATACACGATATCTTAGATGAACTTTGAAAATGTGCTCTATGTCAGCAAAAACCACATGCTGTATGACTTCCTTTCACATGAAATGTCCAGACAAATCTGTGAAAGCAGATCAGGAGTTGCTGAGTGGGAGGAGGGAGAAATGTGGAATGACTACTAATGAGAACAGGATTTCTCCTTGGGGTGATGAAAGTGTCCTGGAATTAGGTAGTGGTGAGAATTGCATGTCATGAATTAGTTAAAAGTCACTGAATTATATATACCCTTAAGGGTAAACTTTATGATGTGTGAATTATATCTCAAAAAAAAATCGGCACTAATAAAAGTGCAGTACATATCACATGAAACCACCGTGTAAAATCCTCCGTCGCTTCCTGTGTTTGTTTCCTATTGCCAGCTGTGACAAATGACCACATCATAGCTTAAAAAGCACAAATTTATGATCTTCCATTTCTGTAGGTTCCAAGTCCAACATGGCTCTTGTTGGGCTAAAATCAGGCTGTCAGCAGGGGATTCCTACTGGAGGCTCTGGAAAAGTGTCCACTTCCTTGCCTTTTCCACCTGCATTCCTTGGCTCACAGTCCCTCCATCTTCAAAGCCCACAACGCAGTGTCTCTGACCCTATGTCATTGCCTCTCTCTCACTGACCACAGTTGGAAGAGTTTGTCTACTTTTAAGAACACATGATTAGATGTAAATCAGCTATGTATGTGTGTGCGTGTGTGTTCAGTCATGTCAACTCTTTGCAACCCCATAGACTTGTAGCCGTCCAGGCTCCTCTGTCCATGGGATTTTCCAGGCAAGAATCCTGGAGTGCAATGCCATTTCTACTGTACTTCAATTTGAAGAAAAAAAAGGACACATGGATTAGATTGTGCCCGTGTGTGTAATCCAAGTTAATCCTTCCACTTCAAAGTCGTTAACATCAGTCTTCTAGAGAGTTCTTTTTCTCTCAGGAGGCCTGGCGTGCTGCAATTCATGGGATTGCAAAGAGTCGGACACAACTGAGCGACTGAACTGAACTAGCAACAAAACAAGCTCAATTTGCCTTTTGTGCCTGCTCTGAAGCTTTGCCAGAAGAGGGTGCTGGAGCAACACTGCAAGATGAAAGGGTATTGTTTCCCTTGTGGCACCCACCACTTCCCCCCAGTGCCCAGCTGTGGCAGGACCCAGGGATTCTGCAGCCCAGGGCAGCTGATGGCAGCTTCCCTGAGCACCACACCCCAACTGTAAAAGGCAGCTTTGTACATTGCCTTAGGTGTCAGATCTTTCCCTTAGCACCCTAGAACAGGGGTCAACAAACTTCTGTAAAGGGCCATAGTGAGGCTTTACTTCCCATTAGGTCAGTCTGTCACAATTAGCTGCCCTTGTAGTGAAAAACAGCCACACTCAACACATGAACAAGTGAGTGTAGCAGTGCTCCAGTAACTGTGTGGACACTGAAATTTTTATTCCGTATAATATTTTACACTATTTTACATATAGTGAAATATCCTTTCCACTTTTCTTCAACCGGTTAAAAATGCAACGACCATTTCTAGCTCCCAGTTTTGAAAACAGGTGATAGACCAGGCTGCAGGCTGTAGTTTGAGGACTCCTGTTCTTGAGGGCAAATTTTTCCAGTAAATTCCAAGAGATTTTCGACAAGTTCTGCCGGTGCAGCACCACAGGAACCTCTGCTCTTCGTGGAGCCACAGGTCTTTCATCAGCCCCTCCCAGGTCTGAACTCCAGCCCAGGGTGCATACGGTTCTTCTCTGGGTGCCGTCTCAGAGCTAGGGTAATGCTGTTCCTTTTATCTGCTATTTTCATATTTGTCTATTTGTCTTTAAAGTTCTCATTACTTTGGAGGACTGATTTTTGTTGCTGCATAACAAATTATGACAAATTTAGCATCTTAATAAACATGTATCACTTCACTTTCTGAGAATGGAGTCCAAGCATAGTGTCTTTTCATCAGGGTCTCAAGACTGCAGTGAAAATGTCACCAGGATGCAATCTCATCAAGAGCTGTAGTCCTCTTCTAAGCTCGTTTGAGAATTCACTTCCATGGTTGAGCGACTGAGGCCCTCAGCAGCCCCAGTTGCTGAGCCATTTCCTGATAGGCGACTCTCTCCAAAACATGGCAGTCTCCTTTACAGTTAACAAGAGAGTACATCTATTTCCGTTTTTTGTCTCGTACTTTTAGGCACTATTCTGTAATCTCCCTTTTGAGTCAAGTGAAGAGGGATCATAACTGCATCTGGAAAATCCCTTCGCCTTCGCCATGTAACTGAATCTCGGGAGTTATCACCTTATCATATCACAGATCTTGCCCACACTCCAAGGGAAGGAATTATATAGAGCATATATATCATGGGTAAGAAATCTTAGGGGCCATCCTAGAATTCTGCCTACTATGGAAGGGATAAAAATCGTAGGTAAATGCTTAAATACAGTTTTAAAATTTTCTTTTCATAGTATTTTCAAAAGTTTCTTATCAAAAAGCAAAATATTTCAGGATACTTTAACGTCATATAAAATGTGTTTGTACCATAATTATTCTGTTGAAAAACTGGTGCTTCTAATACAACCAACCATGGAATTCACATTCCACAACATTGTCCATCAATGCAGCCTTAAGGTATTAGTCTGCCAAAATGCCACTTTGTCTGAAATAGAATCTTAGATGGATTCAGAATAAAATTGCTTGTTTTTTCTGTGTAGAAGTTATACATTACATTATTAATTTTATATTGAGTATACATGATTATCTGGAGGAGGAAATGGCAACCCACTTAGCACGCATACAAGCACACATCCGTGATTATAGGAGTCATGTAAATTCTAATTTGTAGCTAGCATTGAGAGCATTTCTTAACCTATTATCTTATGTGTATACTATGAAATTTGATTCAGTGTGATTCAAAAGTTAGGAAACTTTTTTTAATGTTTATTTCATAGTTCATAAAAAAAGTTTATATGTACAAGACTCAAAGTAAATAAGAAAGCAGCTATTTAATCACAAATGGACAAGACAGTAGTCATTCAGACTACTGTGGAAGCATATTTAATGCATGCCCTTCAATGTTAGGCATAAATAATTCAAACTATCAGTCCGAATTCTGGGTTTTAGATCTGTATCTATAGGACACTTGTAGTCAAATTTTAAGATTGGTAAAGTCAATTTCAAACTGTTTATATTTTGAGTACAGGTTTAACTAGTACAAACATATGATGTTAACTAACAGCACAACGGTGGTCCTCAAAGATCTCTTTGCCCCATGCGCATGTTTATAATCTGAGTCTGTTTACTAATTTCCCTTCTTGTAGTTATTCTTCAAACTAGTGTTATGCATTGAGTTCCCTATGCATCTCACCCATCTCCTTTATCTGAAATAGAGGGGAAAAGAGAAAAAAAATTTTAATAATTTTTCAATTTTTTGTTCATTCTGAAAATAGCTTAAAAAACAAAAATCAAGAAAATTCTCTTCCACATTTATGACATTTACATTTTTTTTAAAGTGTACTACAAGGAAATATACATTGAATACATGATCCAAATTGCTTTTTAGTGATAAGATGGCCAGTCAGAGAGAAGTTAGAAGGTAAGCTAAATATTTAAGGAAGAACCATTTTCTATTATCAGTCTTTTTTATGGGTGAGGGAATTGAACTTTAAAATTAAATTATTTTTGTCTCAGGTTGCAAAATTAATCATAGACAGAACCAAGACAAGGTAATGACAACTACTCCAGATGGCAAACACCTTGCTGTGTGGCAAGCGTGGGACTGACACTTTATACAGATCACTCTATTTAATCCTTACAAAGCGTCTGTACTATCATCCCATCTTACAGATAAAGGAAACACGGAGGCTTAAAGGAAGTTAAACAACTCACCCAGCTATTAAGTGGTCAGAATTCAATATAATCTGGTCTGTACTGTGAGATTCTCCCTAAGATCCTAAGGTCTACACTATAGGGACTCAAGTGTAGTTGAGATCCATTAGTGTCTGGAAGGTATAGTGATTATGAGGAATAAGAGATTAAACAAGGGCCTTTTAATTAAATAACCCACTTACCTCAGCTTTCTCATACTTTGTCATGCTTTTCTTTCTGGACACAACCTAAGTGGAAGAAAAATGATTACTATTTGAGGATTGCTAAACAAAAAGTTAGTTTAAATTGACATACATACTTTTAATGAACACAATTCTGATCTGAACAAATTTAATTTTAAAATCCATAGATATCATTTTTAAATGCATCAAGAAAACAATTTCAGTGAAATTTAACAGCCTAGTGTTCATTCTTCCATATCTTGTTCCATCCTAATACAAATATAACATGTATGCATGTAAGTTTTGGGGGTCTAAAAATGGGACCATGCAATATAATTTCACTCTTTACAAAGCCTGTATCCACATCACAGGAATTCTTCCAGATCAAAAGCTATGGATAGAACTCTTTCTCTTTAGTAGCCATTTTATTCCACAGCATGGATGCCCAAGAGTTTACTTATCCATTCTCCCCTGGATGTATACTCAGGCTGTTTCCAGATTCATCCTTACTAGCAACACAATACATGACCTTGACCATGCTTCCTTATTACTTGTGCTTTTATTTCTATAGGACAATTCGATTCCTATGATCAACCTTTCATCTATTTATTTGCCGTCTGGAATTCCTTTTCTGTAAATTGTCTACTCACCCCTATTACCATTTCTTTCTTTAGTTTCATCAGTTTATAAGAACTCTTTATATATTAAGCATAATAACCTTTTTTTATTTTATTCATAGTGATTATTTTCCCTGAGCCTATCATTGATATACATTTTTTTTTTCACTTTACAGCATCTATGCCATACAAAATACTTAATTTCAATGAAGTCAAATATATGACTTCCTTCATGGACTCCAGATTTCCCACCTTACTTGGTTTCTTTTACTACAAGGTTGTACAAACATTTCATAAATTAATTTTGAGACTTATTTCACTCTTTAACATTTTGAACCCATCCAGAATTTGTGTTTGAACACAAGTGAACTGGCCCACTCCTTTTGTGCTGCTGTGCTTCAGAAGGTGCTATTCACACACAGCTGAGCAATGTGGCCAGCTCTGGTGGGGTGAAATAGGAATCCATCTTTTGTTTTCTTCCAGATGGATAGCAAAAAAATGTAAGCTGTCGTATACCCTCAAATCTATGTCTTTATTCTGTCACGTTAGTAAGATTTCCTTACATATCTACAACAAACCCTGCTTCCTCAGATGATATGGTCTTCTTCTGAAGCACTGCTAAGTTCAATTTACTACTCTTTTATTTAAACTGTGGCTTCATGTTTTTCTCTTTTAACTCTTTTATGCTAACATTGTGTTTCAGTGTTAACATGTGTCCACAATGTGTTCAATGAAATGGCAGTTTCATCTCACTGAGTGGTTTGGAAATTCAGATTATTTTGCCTGGCAAGAGTGTTAAATTGTACTCCTGTGTGCAATGAGGACAACTAAAGGACACTGGCTACTCATTGGCAACATAACCAACCTGTGAAGGCTCAGCTACAAGCTTTTCTCAGATCAGCATCCTTTCTTGCTTCATAAGGCTGACTATCTTACAAAAAGGGACCAGAAATGCAACAGATTCATTCAGCATAAAGGAGTGCCACAAATGAAGATTTTTTTCATTAACTTATTTTGAACATGGTTGGGGCTCTTTGATATTATCACCATTTCTTGAAAGAAAAGATCCTTAAATGAAATTTTACTTGTTCCAAACTCACCAGCACAATGATTCCAGCAATAATTGCTACTACGACAACCACAATGACGGCAATAATACCAGCTTGTAGACCCTGCATTGAAAATTCAGGTGGTTTTTCATCAACATAGTAAATTGAAGTTCGACCAGGATCCAGATCCAGTAGTTCCCCATTTACTTTCAGGTCCATCCTTTTGGAATGAAACAAGGATTCATCTTTAACCTATATTGAGGAGAAAAGCAATTTAAAACAGTTAAGAAAAACCTACCACAGCCATGAATTATGTGCCAATTATGTACCAAAAGAACTACTGCCAAGAATCTTTATGGTTTTGGTGATAACAGTCTCACCCATTGAAATTAAAAAAAACTTTATGACAGGAAATTTCCAAACATATATAAAAGTAAAAATTATAGTATAATGAGGTCCATATACCTATTATTCAGGTTCAATAATATAAACACAGGGCCAATCTTATCTATTCTTCCTTCTCTCCCAACCCCCTAGCCTCCCCTTGGCCTGGGTACTTTTTTGGTTTTCTTGGCTACACTGCACAGTTTGTGAGATCTTAGTTCCATGACCAGAGATTGAACTTGGGCCCTTGGCAGTGAAAGCACAGAGTCCTAACCACTGGATGGCCAGGTAATTCCCTAGCCTGGTTATTTTGAAGTGAACCCCAAATTTCATCAGAAAATAGCTCACTTTAGTATATTAACGTTTAAACAAACATTTTAATCCTACCAGTTAAACAGCAATTTTTACAGAATCTCTTGTTCATAGAAATTATAGTAGGGAAGACTAGACTCACAAGCTAAATAACTGCCAAAGAGGTAAGAAGAATCATAAGAGAGAAGATATTCCAGGCATAACAATTTGATAAAAAGGCATAAATATACGAACAAGTAAAGTGTATAAGAAAGGTGCATGTGAACGAAAAGAAGGAGCAAGTTAATTGCCACATGAGAACCATTTGGAGAATATTTATTCATAATGGTTGATCTAAAAGTATAGAAAAAGATGAAAGACATTTCTAAAACAGGGATAAAATAAGAAAGATTATACTCACATCTTTTTCAAAATAATAAGCCACATCAGCAATATCCACATCATTCTGAGTTTTCTGAGAAGAATTTTGTACCAGATCAATAGTGATAACATCATTCTCATACTGGGGCGGGGGGAGAAAAAATACAAATTAATCTTACTATAACAAAAACTGTATGAAAATATCATTGTTCAACAATCAGAATATTCAGTGTTTGATTGTCTGTAACCTGCACATGCTGGTGTTTCTTGTCATTAGTGGATAATTTGGTTTATCATTAACAATAACATCAAAATCTTTGGAGGGTTTTAAATCAATCCAAGGGATAGAATAAAATAGCAATGCAAACAAAAATAATTACAGTTTGTTTTTTTTTTTTAAAAGAGAATTTTCTTTTCCTGAAAAGATTTTGAACAAGATATTAAAGTACCTCATTTACTAAAATGCTAAAGAAATGCAATCCAAAAGCATTTACCATGTTCTGCTTTTAGGAAGGAAAAAAACACATCCCTACCAAAAAGTCTTTTAAAAAAATGATATCAATTTTTTGCCTTGAAAGAATTCCATCACACTATTTGAGCATTTTTCAAGCAGAGTTGAAAGAGTTAAAGAAGGGCTAACTGGTTAAAGACTAGCTCCTGAAACCAAAGACAACAGAACTAAGTAGCATCCTAAAGTAAGTAGTCAATCCTAAAGCAACCAGTCAGTCCTAAAAGAAATCAACCCTGAATATTCACTGGAAGGACTGACGCTGAAGCTGAAGCTCCAATACTTTGGCCACCTGATGTGAAGAGCGACTCACTAGAGAAGACCCTGACGCTGGGAAAGATTGAGGGCAGGAGGAGAAGCGGGTGACAGAGGATGAGATGGTTGGATGGTATCACTGACTCAGCAGACATGAGTGNCTGAATATTCACTGGAAGGACTGACGCTGAAGCTGAAGCTCCAATACTTTGGCCACCTGATGTGAAGAGCGACTCACTAGAGAAGACCCTGACGCTGGGAAAGATTGAGGGCAGGAGGAGAAGCGGGTGACAGAGGATGAGATGGTTGGATGGTATCACTGACTCAGCAGACATGAGTGTGAGCAGACTCCAGTCGATAATGAAGGACAGGGAAGCCTGGCCTGCTGCAGTCCATGGGGTCGCAGAGAATCAGACACAGCTGAGCAACCGAACACCAATAACAACAAAAGTAAACATTGCCAAAAGCAACCAGAGAGAGAGATTTTCCAAGGTAAAAAGACTGGCGTGTGCTGGGGAAACTAAGAGACACTACCTTTTCTGTAAGGGTAAACTGAGGTTTTTCAAGAGTATGGAAGGAAAGCAATAACGGGGATTCTTTAGATTAAGAGCCCAGGGCTTACAGTGTTATTCAAATACAGTTCAACCACTATCAAAAATCATACCCAAACCAAACTGTCCAACCAACTATCTGTTTAAGCCCATCTGCTTCAAAAAAAAAAATCGTACCAGAATATTTGTGATATATTTTGGATCCAGTTGATAACGACTTGTGATTACCTCCTTGAGTGCACTGTAAATAGAAAAAAAAGTATGCCATTTTGCAACTATCATCAAACTAATCCATATTCCAAAAATAATAATTCATATTGATGCAAAAACTGTTTTGAGTTCTAGTTTTAATAGAAACAGGACACTTACACAGTATCCAAGTACCTGCCCACAGATTATATTAATTACAAAGAAAAATGGTAACTCCACAGTGGAGAAACCTGGTGGACCCCGACCACAGTTAACATCACTAGTGAAGGCACAAGCTGACCCTGTGCACCTCCCAGTGTGAAGTACTGAGAAGGACACAAGGTCATTGTAAGTAGTTTTTTTGTCAATGCATTACTTGTATTTAACTATGAGGAAACATGAGACCAATCCAAAATTAAAGGACAGTCTATAAAATACTTTGGCCATACTCTTCAAAAATATCAATGTCATGGTTTATAATCTGAATATTAAAATTTTCGATTTTACTGGAAAGACAAAGGCCAAAGCAGTGTTCCATATTTAAAGAGACTGAACGGTCATAACATCTAAATGCATCATCATAGACTGGGTTCTGAGTTAGAAGGGAAAAATTTGCCACAAAAAATACTGGGAAAACTGGAACGATGTGGTTTAATGTTAAATTTCCTGAATTTGATACCTGTACAGTGATTATGTAAGAGAATGCCTTTTTTTTCCTAGGAAAAGATGCACGATAGTATTTAGGGATCAGGATGCATGTTATCTAGAATTTGCTCTCAAATGATTCTGCAGAAATAATATTTATACACACTAAGATAGACACAGAAAGTACACACACACATGCATACTCATATAAAATATGGCAAAATCTTCGCTGGTGAATCTGAGCAAAGGTTACTGTATAAGAATCTGTACAATTCTTGTACCTCTATCTTAAATATAATGCATTTAATAGCACTTACGACTGCAAACTTTGAAGATCATAAGGTTTTTCCCTTGTTTTGTGTTTTAGTTCAATGATGATCCAGCTATAAAGTAAAGAGACAGAATTGATTAAACATAACAACTCTGCCTTTTATATTATTTTCTTAATAAGCTAATACCAAAATTCCCACATGGAATTACAAGGAAATTAACAGAAAAAGGATCTATACTATAGATATGCCCTTCATTTCTTCCTTGGCCCTCAGACATTGTTTATAAAGAACTCAGCCATTCTAACATCAACCTTCTGGCCACCACAGTCAAGATCACATAAAGCCAAGGCTTAGCTGGTCATGTTGGGCCACATTCAAGTGAAAACACAAAAGGCACTGAGAGAAAACAGAACAGTGGCCACAGGCCTCCAGAAGACAGAAGTGGAGAGAGTGCCTGCCTTGGCCGTGATAACTTTCCAGTCTCAGTCTCTTCCAATAAAATCTTTTTGGCTTAAACTAGCTGGAGTGTGTTTCCCTTCCTCTTCATTACATAATCCCTAAAACAACCATATCTCACTTTAAAATACAACAAATAAGCAAATATATGAGTAGCTTAAATTGTTCACGTATACTGAACACCAATCCAACTTTTAAAATATATAAGCAAAAGGAAAAACATATAAAAATAAGATATAATACATTGCTAGTAAATTCACAGATCTCTGGAAGGTTATGGCATGTGACATGAATTCTACAGAAGTAAACTGAGCAACTAGGGGGTTGAGATGGGATAGGATTGAGATGGGATTGTCACTGTCCACTCTTTTCTATCTTTTGAATTCTAAATCACAAAATCACATTACATATTCAAAAGTACATTTAATTAAATGAATTCCAAAAGCATGAAAACAAGTAATATACAGGCAGCCCAACTCACTAGGTCCTCACTGGCTCGGAGCAGGAGATTTCACTGTCCTTATCGGTTCTTCTGACCCCAGCAGTGTTCACACACCAGCACATGGAGGTGCCGTTGCACTGCTTGGCTTTAAAGAGCCCTTTGTCGTCACACTCAGGATCATAGAGCCCGTCATTATTCTGGATGGCGCCCTCTGGTTTCGCTCTTCTCCCGGACTTTGAGCGACTCATTTCTGCCTTCATCACCAAGCATTTAGTAGCCACTGAAAGGAAAGTATCATCCCAAACTGAAAAATAACTGCAGTTTTGTGTTTAAAGAAAAAATTTAATTCACTCCAAATTCCCAGGGCCAAAGATTATTACAGATTTTTATAAGTTTTCATGTTCACTTTCTAAATCGTAAGAAACTTCAAAGATGAGATAATGTTGACAAAATAGCATGATTCAGATCTGAGCCAATTAAACACTTCCACCTCAAGACATATCAATTAAAGAAGTATAAATCAAAAAAACTTAAAGGCAATGAGGATATTCTACTCACATTTTGTGCAAATGACGGAATGTTGTGTACCAACTGAAGTACACTGGCACTGACCGAGCGCGTTCATAGAGCAGTTTGTGGTCAGTTTGTAGTTTTCACACACACATCCTGGTGGGGGGAAAAATCCACTTTAAAAATGAGGATGTAACTATCAACTCTGATGTTGAATCAGCTAAGTTATGTTCTGACAATAATCCCCAAGTTACGGGACACACAGCCTTAAAGAGTGGTCCTGAATGTTTAACTTTTCAGCTACAATTGACGTGGCTGCTGCTGCTACTGCTGCTAAGTCGCTTCAGTCGTGTCCGACTCTGTGCGACTCCACAGATGGCAGCCCACCAAACTCCGCAGTCCCTGGGATTCTCCAGGCAAGAACACTGGAGTGGGTTGCCATGGCTGACACAATGCTAAATAGGCAGTCTAATTTGCATGCTTTCCTACTTTTCTTTTTTAAATCAAGAATAAACCCTCCAAACACCAGATTCGCTCTTCTCCCGGACTTTGAGCGACTCATTCGGCTTTGCCTTCATGATATTCCCAGATTCAGCTTCTTCCCTCCTGTCCTGCTAAACACTCGCCTGCTGGTCATGACTCTTCCTCAAAATCAACAACACACTACTATATTTAAAATAATCAATAAGGACCTACTGTATAGCACAGGAACTCTACTCAGAATTTTTTAATAACCTATATGGGAAAAGAATCTGAAAAAATGGATATATGTACCTATATAACTGAACCTCTTTGCTATATATCTGAAACTAGTATGTTATAAATCAACTGGATCCCAATATAAAATAAAAATTAAGTTTAAAATGCCAATTCTAAGGATCTATGAATAACTCACCTTACTTCCCTCCCCCGACCCTTTAATTAATAAGAGATACTTCTTCTGAGACTTAATGGAAATGTACTCAATCCCTGGACAATTTTGTGTCTTGGAAAAATTATATTTTCAATTGAATTGGGAGGTACCTCTTTCCTAACTAAATTAAATCCTAGTATCTGATTTTGAAAGTGCTATTAAGCAGCCCATCCTGGATACTGATGTCAGTTTAATATTTATATTTTTGACTATCTCAAAAGCTCATTTTAACTTCAAACTGACAAGTCCATTTAATTTCTTTTATTAGTCTAGATAAGGGAGTGAGAGATTATAAACAAACACTAACAGGCTGAAGAACTGATATATTGAAACTTCATATCTCAAGTTGTCTTTAATTTTTCCCTATTTAAATTATAATCAACATGAACCACCTATATAATCTGTCCATCACTAAACTCAGTATTGGGGTCACAAAAAGAAAGTCTAGTGGCTGTCCTCAAGGAGTTAAAAATCTTACACTGCACTGTGCTATATACCTGCTCAGAGAACAAAGTTATGCCTCAGTTCAGTTCCGTTCAGTAGCTCAGTCGTGTCTGACTCTTTGCGACCCCATGAATCGCAGTACGCCAGAAAAAGGAGAGTGAAAAAGTTGGCTTAAAGCTCAATATTCAGAAAGTTATGCCTAAACATCGTGAAATTTTAAAATGACAATCAGGCACACACTTTCTGAACATACTCCTACAGCAGCTGTTATCACTTTAAAGCAATTTGTTTTGGTCCTGCCGCAGGGCATGCGGAATCTTAGTTCCCCAACCAGAGGTCCTATCCAGAGCCTTCTGCAGTGGAAGCATTGAGTCTTAATCGCTGGACCGCCAGGGAATTCCCACTATAAAGCAATTTAAAATTAAGTATGGTCGCAAAGAGTCGGACACGACTGAGCGACTGTACTGAACTGAACTGAAGTCTCAGACTGAACTTGAAATAACATGAGTTGATTAAACTGCATTATTTTGAAAGCGTAATGAATTAGGCCGAACCCTGTTGGTGAGACTATAAAAATAAAAGCCTTTCCAGAAATCTGGTTAAACGACACCTCACTGCTAGCCACCACCTTACAAATAAATCAAGAGATGGCGGCCAAGATGTTTATTCCAGAGTAAGAAAACCTGGAACCAAATTACACGTCCAAGATTAGGATAATGATGCGACCTTCCCGGCTACAGGTTGTTTTATATCATTTTGTGGTTTTCAAGACTAAAGGAAAGGGAAAACTGAATACAATGTTGGGGGTGAGGAAGAGGGGATCAAGACCTAAAACAATGTATTTAGGTTTAGGGTAATGTTTAGAGCAAAGTCTGAAAGAAAAATATATCTAATTATTAATTACAGGATTCTTTTTAAAGGGTGGCATTATTGTTTTAATTCTTTACGATTACCGATATAGCTGGATTTCATACAATAAACTTGGCATTACTTATAGAATCCTTAAAGAGAAAATAATCCATACACCGGGTAGTCAAGGCCCAGGAGGANGACCCTTCTTTTTCACCAGTGAGAGCACCACTCTGAAACCTGGAAGAAATGGGGTCTGGAGGAAAGAGTGAGGGAGCAGGGAGGAGGAAGGTGGACCGCGAAATGGAATACAAAGAGAAGCGGGAGAGCCGTCCCAACCTCCCTAAAAAGACCTCTGACTTTACCTGGCGGTTCAATTGTAGGCCTGGGAAACGAAAAAAAGAAAAATCTCCCTAGCTCTCAGGATGACAAACTCGTGTTCCTTATAATTATTCTCAATGTCTTTTCCATTTCTTATAAGCCTTTTTTAGCATTTGAAGGTTTAAGAGAAGGTGTTCTCATAGAGGGGAATGCTGGAAACTGAAATTATCTGGGTCGATTAATGTTAGAGAACAATGCTGATAAGTATTGCAAAAATATAGAGAAGCGGAAACAGGACAATTATTTCAGCGCAAATGAATTCAAATGACAAGCTGTCAAAATAATTGCTGTGATGTGAAACTTTCAATAACTATTAAAGTATTAAGTGTATTTACTGTTATTTTTATTAGCTGCAATATCATTATGACCTATTTTTAAGTCTTTTTTCTGGCTTAAATTATCGAAGAGTTCAAAAGAGGAAAAGTGAAAAGACAATTTAAAGATTCAAATAATTTTGATTAATTTTTACAAATATATATAAAATCATGGATTATGCTTTTATTGAGCAATAATTTAAGTGTGTTGTGAACCTGGTGGGCTACACTCCTTAGGGTCACAAAAGAGTTGGACAAGGCTTAGGGACTAAACAACAACTCTCCTAACTTTCCTAATGTAAATAATTACATTGTTGAAGTAAATACCAATATAATGTGAATTTTACTGGGACACTAAGTTATTTAATTATTTGATCATTGACATCCTAAGGAAATTCTATCAGTGTTTTAAATCTGAAAATCTGAACTAGACCTGAGTTCTGGAACTTTGTGATCTTTTCTTCAAATGAAAAGACTATTACTATCAAATCAGGAACAACTATCAGCCAGATTTTTGTTATCTTCTGCATTTGGGCTGTTTCAGGAAGTTACACACCGCCAGGCCCCAAACTACACACACTTTTCCCAAGAATAACTGGTTATTGTGGCTTTGTTTGCAAAATAGTCCATTGCCAAGTCTGAATCTGTTATCTACCTAACCCAGAAAAATCAAATCTTTTAAAAGCTTGACAGCTCTTTATTAAATGTTCATTTCATTAAAGTGCATTGAGTATACATGACTATTAAATAAATGACAAAATGCCGCAGTAATCTGACTTGTAATATTTGAATATACATCCAAGATATTGTTTCTTTTTATGGGTCTTAACTCATTCTCAACTTGTCACTGCTCACAATTGCTCTCATTTCATACTTTGTGAGTCTTTTGTAGCTTCAGTGCTGTATTTAAGAACATTTCTTAATAGTTTCCTACACAAGTGTACTCTTTAAATTATTCTTCAGTTTTACAGGTGTTGCTCTTTAATTTTCACAGTAGTCCGTTTGATATCTACTATTTTACTAAGAAAAATATGACTTAAAATTTGTATCTAAACTTTCCTGACAAAACTCACAGCCCATCAGTTAAGAATCCAATTAAAAAACCAAAGTCAAAGACAAAGAATGGATAGAAAGAGAAACTGGTTAAGAAAGATATAATGGGTAGTGCAAAATATTGCCATGATAGGGATTTGGGTTGTGACTTTCCCTTGAAATAAAAAAGATAATGATAAATATAGTTTTGGAGAAAAGTTAGTATCCTGTTCTTTAAAAACAAGGGTGCTGTTTTAAGAGAATTACTCATTTTATACTGAATATTCTATAGTACAGTTTCTTCACAGAGATTTTAGAGTGTGTGTGTGTGTGTAAAATTTAATGAAACCTAAAATGGGATGAATGTTTTCCTTGTAGATGGCTAGTGCAGGGGTCCCCAAACTCCAGGATCTCATGCCTGATGATCTAAGGTGAAGCTGATGTAATAATAATAGAAATAAAGTGCACAATAAATGTAACGCACTTGAATCATCGCAAAACTACACTCCCACTCCTATCGGTGGAAAAGTTGTCTTTCATGAAACCAGTGTCTGGTGCCAAAGAGACTGGGGACTGCTGAGCTAGAGGAAAGTGTAATGTGTAGATATTTGCTATAAAGGGCTATTAATTCTTAACATTTTAGTTATTTCATGAGCAATACATTAGTAGAAAGCAAAAATACATGACATAGAATGAAGAATGAAAGCTCTTTCTGACCACTCATCAGCGAATCCCTCTCTCTACTAGATAATACTCGTTAACAGTCTGGTAGTCATACAACTGAACACAGCAATTCATACAACTGTATTCTTCATACATTACTTCTCCCATATACTAAATAACCTGGTTTCATGGAATGTACTCTGCAGAATGGAGGATATTACTTAGTTTGGTTTAGGTTTATAAAAATAACCTGTATAATTCAGAGTCCACTTTAATACATATACATAATTATTTGTGTATAATTTTGATCAAGCATCATTATATTTGTCATTTAAAAAGTGACTTTGTCTCCAAAGGAGAACGCTTGACCCTTAGTCGTAAAGCCCTTTCCATATCTTTCTACCCTTGAAATCATTTTATAAAATATAAACACTACATTATAAGTACTTAGTACACTATTTAGTGGGCTATCCAGGTGGTGTAGTGGTAAACTATCTGCCAATGCAGGAGACAAGGGTTTGATCCTTGGGTCAGGAAGATACCCTGGAGAAGGAAATAACAACCCACTCCAGTATTCTTGTCTGGGAAATCCTATGGACAGAGGAGCCTGGCTGGCTACAGCCCAGGGGGTTGCAAAGAGTTGGATGTGACTGAGTGTACATACCCGCTATTGAGTACATTCATATAGTAGATGCTTATTAAGTGGTGTGTGACTTCGGCCAAGAATTCACTGGCTGTCCAGTGTTTATGACACCACGCTTCCACTGCAGAGGGCACGAGTTCAATCCCTGGTCAGAGAACTAAGATTCCACAAGCTGCATGGCACAGCCCCCAAATATAAAATACAATGAAATAAAATACAATCCCTGCTCCCTAAAGGAAATCCCAACTCTGACTTTTTCTAGCATAAATTAGTTTGCCTAGTCTAGCACTCAAGGCCAGTTTCATGGACATGCAACCTGCACAGTCATATAGGACCCCATGCTTACTTAGAAGGGCCCTACACTTGGTATAGTGCTCTGCCATAACAGTCCTGAAATTCTTAATATTTTAATAAGGCATCCATATTTTCATTTTGTACTGGGCCCTGGAAGTTATATAGCCAAGACAGTGTGAGAAATAGGGTAGTAAAATGACAGACAAGAGGGCTCAAGGAAAGATCTTACAAATGTGAAGGATAATACAACATATTTATGTGGTGATGGGAATGATCCAGAAGAAGGGAAGATCGATGAAGCACAGGAGATGAGAAATTAACTGGAGGAGGGACAACGTTGAGAAAGGGAGAGAGGAGGATGCCATCCAGAGTGGTGGGTGAGCCCTTGAGACCAGCAGGGACAGGTTTCCTATCGTAACAGAGGGTAGAAGCAGATGCTAATGAGGTGGTGGAGAATGAAACAGTTCTGACCCTTTTATGTTATCAAAGAGGTATGAAGTGAGGTCACCAGTGCAAGAAGAGTGTGAGGATGAGGAAATATGAGTTATTTTTTTTTTAATATTTATTTATTTAGCTGGGTCAGGCTGCAGCACAGCAGATCTTTTATCTTCCTTGTGGCATGCAGGATCTGCATGTGCAATCTAGTTCCCTGACCAGGGAATCAGCTTGAGCCCTCTGCATTGGAAGTGTGGAGTCTCAGCCACTGGGCCACCAGGAAGGTCCCCCAAGAGTTATTATTTTAAATTTAATTTTGAAACTTTAGATTTTACAGAAGAGTTGAAAATGTTCTCATATGTCCTTTACCCAGTATCCCCTAGTGTTAGCGTTTAACATAATCATACGAACTTAATGGTGATACAACATATTTACTAAGCTGTTGACTTTACTGGGAATTTCCCAGTTTTCCCACTAGTGATCTTTCACTGTTCCAGGATTCAATCCAAGATCGCGTATTGCATTTAGGCATCATATCTCCTTAGTGTCCACCAATCTGTGATAATTTCTCAGTCTTCCTTTTTCACTCATGACCTTGACACTTTTGAAAAGTATTTTGTACAGTTTAGTTTTGATGGAATGTCCCTCAGTTGGGGTTTGTCGGATATTTTCTTGTGAGTGGACAGAGTTATGGATTTGGGGAGGTAAAATGTCACAGAAGTGTTACACCCTTCTCATTGAATCAAGTCAGAGGGTACATGATATCAATATGATTTATTACTTGGGTACTTTATTATTTGAATTCATTGTATCACTTGTATATGGTGGTGTTGCCAGGTTTTCCCACTGTGAAGTTGTTATATTTCCATTTTCATAATCTTCATTTGAGTCTGTCACTATATTCAGCCAACACTCAAGGAGAGGGAAGTTAAGTATCACCTCTTGAATAATGAAATATAAAAAGAAACTGTGGGATTTCCCTTGTGGTCCAGGGGTTTATTATCTGCCTGCCGATGCAGGAGACATGATTTGATCCCTGGCCAGGGAAGATCCCACGTGCCTTAAAGCAGCTAAGCCCGTGCACAACTACCGAGCCCACACTCTGGAGCCCATGAGCCACAGCTACTGAAGCCCGAAGGCCCCAAAGCCTATGCTCCACAAGTTAAGCCACTGCAGTGAGAAACTCAACTGCTAGAGAGTAGCCCCCGCTCTTGGCAACTAGAGGAAAGTGCAAAGCAACAAAGACTAAGCACAGCCAAAAAATGAGCAAAATTTAAAAAATAAATGGAACGGTGGATATATGTTAAAACCATCAGAGTTTTAATAAATATTCTGGAGGAGATACTTTGAGGTTATATAAACATTCTATTTTTTCTTAAAGCTTTGCAGATTTTGAGGAGGAAAAAAAGAAAAATGGAAGAAGTCATTTTAGAATGGGCAGAAAACATGATAGTATTTGCTGGGGAATATGCAGTTAATTTGTTCATTTGAGGTTCAGGATCACCAATTCAAAGTGAAATCCATCAACTACATTGTGTGATTTACTCCAACAACAACCAGCTGTTTGGGTGCAAGCCAAGGTAAGAAGTTGGGTTCAACCAGAATGGTTTATTTTAGGCCAATATGACAGAAGAGAGAAGGACAAGATTGTTAGGGAAGATACTTGCAAAAGTGGGATGAAAATGCTGGGCCATGAGACCTAAGCAGGGTTTGGAAGTAAAGACAAGAGAGAAGAGAGAAGCAGCTGCTGAACAAGGTTGAAGATCTGTGACAGTGTGAGTTCTTGAGTAAGGGAGCTGGAAGGACAGAAGATGATAGGAGGGACTTCAAAGGAGCTGAATGTTTAGGTGGAGAAAAGGAAAGTGGTTGGAAATGGCAAGCGGCACATATACTATCCAGCAGCCAGGCCCTCAGGTGCTCAGGATGTGAGTGCCTTCTACTTGAGTGGTCTGCTTAGGAGATGGGATGATCAGGGACCGCCAGCTTCACTTACTGTCACAGATTGAGGGACTGTTCAAACGAGAGGTGGCTAGCCGGATGTTTGATGGTGACGGCCTGGAGTAGCAGAAGGCACAGTTGGGGTGGAAGAGTTTGGGGAGAGCAGAGAATGGTTGGATCAGATTAGGTGATGAACCCAGGAATTGTGGGATGAGTGTCCAGTGTTTTGGGGTTTTTTTTAAATTAATTAATTAATTTATTTATTTGGCTTCCCTGGGTCTTAGTTGTGGCACTCGGTATATTTAGTTGTAGGATATGGGATCTGGGTTTCCCTAGTGGTTCAGCTGGTAAAGAATCTGCCAGGAGACCTGGGTTCAATCCCTTGGTTGGGAGGATTCCCTGGAGAAGGGCATGGCAACCCACACCAGTATTCTTGCATGGAGAATCACTACAAACAGAGGAGCCTAGTGAGCTACAGTCCACGGGGTCACAAAGAGTCGGACACGACTGAGCAACTAAGCACAGCACAGCATATGGGGTCTCAGCCCCCAACTAAGGATCGAACTGGGGCCCCTTGCATTGAATGAGGAATCTTAGCCACTGAACTGCCAGGGAAGTCCCAAGTGTCCAGTGCTGGGTCACCTAGAGAGCTTGTTTTTCTGGCAGTGACTGAGGCAAATGAGATATAAAACATAACAGGATTAGCCTGACAAGCTCTTGAAGAGAGATGGGAAATCAGCCTGAGTTTGTGGATTTTGAATAGTTGGTGGAAGGTCCAGGAGCTTCAGGATGACTGCCCACACTCGCAGAGTGTAGTGGTGGTGGCAGTCTTGTGGGGTGCGGTGGCCTTGGTCTCTCTGAGAGTTATAGTAATGTAGGGGCTATGGGGTGGTCATCTTAGTGAATAGCCACCTGAATGAGTCGTGACCATTAATAAATATTGGGCATCTATTTTGTATATGAGTTAATTCAATAGTGTAAAAAGAATAGTGTTCTTCTTAAACATAGCTGAGAGAGGAATTAGGTGGTTCTAGAAATTGTATTCTGGCCTAGACAGAAGGAAATAAGAGTAGCAAACACAGATGGACCTTAACCTTAGCCTTATCGGGATTAGAAAGGGGTGAGGTCTTTATGATAGCTCATTTATCGTGTTGGCAACAGCCCTGATGCAACCTGAAAGCTTTTTTTTTTCAAACAGTATTCGTGTTTAATGGCATCTCTGAAGCAACCAAGTATACACACACAATTGTGAGGAACTTCTTTATCCTGGTAACTACTGGACAAGGTCCAACAGGACTGTGGCCTTGGGTTCTCATGTGGCTAGTTGAGAACAAAGGCACTGGCAGCTTGCAAGGCATGATAAGGAAACAACAAAGGAAAAGAAAAATTCACACCTAGATTTGCTGTCCTTTCTAGAATTATCTTTATCTCCCAATAGGGACTTAAGATGTCCCTAGAAAATCAAGATGTGTGATAAGAATGAACTAAATGTCACAAACTTAATTTCATTGCTACTCCTACTCAGGATGAATGAATTATCAAGTGTCATAGTCCAAATGAACTATACACAATACACATCAATACATTCAATACTGACTCAGAATGTACTTGGTTTGATAATGTTCCAGGAAGTCTGGGCTGTCTTGTATCTTAGTGCTAAGGATCAGTAGTCACTGAGGACTGAGTGAGGAAGGTGCGGGGAGAATGATTGCCTTGAATTGGTGGAAGGAAGTGAAAGAAGGAAATAACAAATGTGGATAGAGGAGGAGGGAGGGAGGACATGATGCATCTTCATTGGTTCCCTGTTTGTAAATGGAAAAAATAAAAATAAAAAAGAAGGGGAACTTCCAGGAGTTTGTAGGGAAATTCTGTGATAAAGTAATGACCACATTTCCGTTTCCACACAGGATTTATTAGGTGATCTAGTAGCAGGTTGTAATAGGAGCGGTGGTGATGATGATGATGATGATACAAAGTCCTGTAGAGAGCAAATCTACAGTTAGCATTTTCCCCCATGGTTAGCAACTGACAGAACCTGCCAGAATATAGCTAGGACCTAATGTGTGGTGAGTTAAGTCACTTAACACAGTTGGAGCACTGTTAGGGACAAATTCCTATCTCCTCTTTGGTCAAAAAGACAGCCCAGAAAAAAACAGCTTGTGGGTCTAAATGCTGCAAGTTCAAAGAATATCTTAGACTCATGAAGGGTTAGTAAGCCATCTGGACATGAAGGACATCACACTTTGCTTCTATCCTGAGAAACAGCAGGCTCTGTAGGAGAAAGTTGCAGGTGCGTGGGATGGAAATTGCTAACCAGTGGAATTTCACAAGTATAGATAAGTAGCTCTATTTCACAAATAACTCAGTTTGTATGTCACCCCAGCTAGTTCACACCAACAGAAAAATCCATCTGAAAGCAGGGGTAAATTCATTCAGGGGCTTAAAATAAGGGCAAAGAAGGTGACAGTTGGCCTATGAGTAAGCCTTCAGTTCAGTTCAGTTGCTTAGTCGTGTCCGACTCTTTGAGACCCCATGAATCGCAGCACACCAGGCCTTCCTGTCCATCAACAACTCCTGGAGTTTACCCAAACTCATATCCATCAAGTCGGTGATGCCATCCAGCCATCTTATCCTGTGTCGTCCCCTTCTCCTCCTGCCCCCAGTCCCTCCCACCATCAGGATCTTTTCCAATGAGTCAACTCTTCGCATGTGGTGGCCAAAGTATTGGAGTTTCAGCTTCAACATCAGTCCTTCCAATGAGTATTCAGGACTGATTTCCTTTAGGATAGACTGGTTGGATCTCCTTGCAGTCCAAGGGACTCTCAAGAGTCATTTCCAACACCACAGTTCAAAACCATCAATTCTTCGGCGCTCAGCTTTCCTCACAGTCCAACTCTCATCCATACATGACCACTGGAAAGACCATAGCCTTGACTAGATGGACCTTTGTTGGCAAAGCAATGTCTCTACTTTTCAATATGCTATCTAGGTTGGTCATAACTTTCCTTCCAAGGAGTAAGCATCTTTTAATTTCATGGCTGCAATCTCCATCTGCAGTGATTTTGGAGCCCCCCAAAATAAAGTCTGACACTGTTTCCACTGTTTCCCCATCTAGTTCCCATGAAGTGATCGGACCAGATGTCATGATCTTAGTTTTCTG
>SJYX01000424.1:136473-198170 GCA_006410675.1 Oreotragus oreotragus | reverse complement strand
GCATCACCGACTCAATGGACATGAGTTTGGGTGAACTCTGGGAGTTGGTGATGGACAGGGAGGCCTGATGTGCTACGGTTCATGGGGTCGCAAAGAGTCAGTCACGACTGAGAGACTGAACTGAACTGATGAATTTACCAGCCAGGAAGAGAAGAAAAGAAAACTGAGACTGGATCTCTGGGAACACAAACTTGAGGGACAGATGAAAAAACCAGAGTTCTTCAAAAGTTACTGTGAAGAGGGACTTCTCTGATGGTCCAGAGACTAAGACTCCAAGCTCTCAATGCAGAGGGGTAGGTTTTATGCTGGACGCACTGCCTACATGGACCCTGACTTCTAGTTCTTCCTGAATCAATTAGGATCTGAGCAGAGAAGTCGAAATTTTATGAATGGTACAGAATAGAGGATGTATCATAAGGCTTGTATGGAAGTACGTGGAAACTGGTGGAAGACAGCAAGGCTGTTGCCAGTACACCTAGTGTTTTCCCATCAGTCTCTATGGGTCAGCAGGCTGGGCTTCCCTGGTAGTTCAGTTGGTAAAGAATCTGCCTGCAATGCAGGAGACCCCGGTTTGATTCCTGGGTCAGGAAGATCTGCTGGAGAAGGGATAGGCTACCCACTCGAGTATTTTTGGGCTTCCCTGGTGACCCACATGGTAAAGAATGCCTCAAGAATATTATGCTAAGCAACAAAAGTCAGATAAAAAGAGGACATACTGTCTGATTTCCTTTATGTGCAATTCTAGAACAGGCACAATCAATCTAAAGCGATAGAAATGAGAAGAAAGTTGCCTTGGACAGGGGTGGAGTTGGGAGGGGAGTGACTTGGAGAGGAAATTTGGGGAGTGAAGTTGGGGGAGGTAATGGAAATGTTCTTTATTTTGATAGGGGTATGAGTTATACTAGTATATGTATTTGTCAAAACTCTTTGAACCTTACCCCTTAAATGTGTGTATTTTATTGTTTGTAAACTTAATCTCAGTTTCAAAAAAATGGAAAGTAAAGGAAAACGGTATCCTTAGAGCTGATCACAGACTAATAGGCCCAAGGTACTCAGTGGTAAAGAATCTGCCGCCAATGCAAGAGATTCAGGAGACGGAGGTTCAATCCCTAGGTTGGGAAGTTACCCTGGAATAGGAAATGGTAACCTACTCCAGTATTCTTGTCTTGAAAACTCCATGGACAGAGGAGGGAACCTGGCAGGCTACATACAGTCCAGGTCACAAAGAGCTGGCCACCACTAAGCACAGCAATAAGCCACCAAAGAAAATATATGACATGTTGTTTCCTTATATCTGCTTACTGGGCTGCTTACGAGAAACCAGTCTCAGCAAGGGACACCCTCACTCTAAGGCTGGAAAAGAATCAGAAATGCCCGAAACTCCAAGATTCCTCTCCTGCAGCCAGAAGAGAAATCAGCGGGTAAGAGAGCAGGTAGGAGCCCAAGACAGAACAACTAATAGAAATAGTAGGCAGATAAATTCAACATCAAGTTGGAGAACTGGGATTTTTATTCCTTTTCTCCAAAGTATAAATTCGTCGACTGTAGAACCAGTAGAGATCTGATTTCTCAGTGTGTTTGGGGTAAGGGCTGGGGAAGAAGAGAGTGAGAAGGAGAAACACACAAACCCTCCAAATACTGAGTATCATCACAAATTTGAAACTAGATGACATAGTTTCACTGTATCCAGAGGAAACACTCCACAGCCACGGGGGAACCTGAATCTCTGTCTGACTTTCCACAAGGGTTCTAGTCTGCCTCATTATCATGATGTTTTCATTTTTCTAAACAGCATCAAATAACAAAGAAAGGTCTCCTTTTCCACCACTTGGAGGTTTGGTGACACATTTATGCAGTATCTCTTCGGTAACGCAGTCAGCCTGTGCACAGGCAACTTTAGGCACTAACACTCAGCTGGAGGAGACAGAGCTTTGCCCAGAGATGCCGGGCAGGTGGGAAGGAGACCCTGAGGGAAGGAGAGACCTGAAAGGAGGGGCCGGGGGCTTGAGCTTATCTTGAAAGCTTTTCCCCTGTGTTCTCTGGTCACAGTACTATGGAAACTGGAGGCGCAGGGACCTGAAAGGTCCTTAAGCCTTTACAGACTTAAGTCCTCTTACAGGCTTGGGTTAATTTTTAACTTCCTTGGGGTGAGATCAAAAACAAAGGCAGAAGCTCTCACCCCGGGGCTGGTTCTACAGCTCTTTGTCCTCAAGTCAATCTCCTTTGTCTCCAGGCACCGGGGAGGCTGAGAGAAGGGTCACGTGGCCCAAATGGGGCCTTGTGCCTGGCAGTCCCCTGGGCTCCCTGCAGAGACCAGGATTCCCAGTCTTTCAGGCGACAGCCTCGTTTTCTCATTTTTTGTTTCTGTTGTCAATGTGGCTGTGTGTCCACAACCTTGGGATTCCCTCATTCTCAAACTCCAGTATCCAGCTTCTAAGATTTCAGTGTTTTTAAGGTCAGTGGAAACTTTTTTAAAAAGCAACATCAACCTAATATATTCTTACTGCAGAAAGGAAGCTTTGTTTTATTTTTCCATAAACCTGACACTCAGCAGGAGTTTTCAGATCTTGAAAGATAGATACACTATTTACCTGTAGAAAATGCACCAGGTCAGGTGATTTTCAAAACAACCAGTCACTCAGATCCTTCCCTTTCTAGGATGATAGCACTATTTTTAGGTGGCGCTAGTGGTAAAGACAGAGAAGGCAATGGCACCCCATTCCAGTAATTTTGCCTGGAAAATCCCGTGGACGGAGGAGCCTGGTAGGCTGCAGTCCATGGAGTCGCTAAGAGTCGGGCACGACTGAGTGACTTCACTTTCACTTTTCACTTTCATGCATTGGAGAAGGAAATGGCAACCCACTCCAGCATTCTTGCCTGGAGAATCCCAGGGACAGAGGAGCCTAGTGGGCTGCCGTCTATGGGGTCGCACAGAGTCGGACACGACTGAAGCGACTTAGTAGCAGTGGTAAAGAATCCACCTGCCAATGCAGAAGACTTGAGAGACACAGGTTTGATTCCTGGGTTGGGAAGATCCCCTGAAAGGCAACCGATTCCAGTATTCTCGTCTGTAGAATCCAATGGACAGAGGAGCCTGGCAGGCTGCAGTCCATGGGGTCACAGACAGTCGGACACGACTGAGCAACTACACAGGCATCAAATATCACCCAAATAACTGAAGCATAAAGAGTTGTTTCCCTGGGATGTTGTTTTTACAAGGGTGAAATTGCATGGCACGTAATTCATTAACACTTTTTCTCCTTTTCAAGACTGAGACTCCTTTTCAAATCTTGGAGTCAGCCTGGGTAATATTATATAGGAAAATGGCCCTTTGCCACTGTACTTTCCTGTGCTAAGGGGCCTGGTAGATGTCAGATAAATATTTAGGAATGAATAAAGAACAGTGGGACAAAAGAGGAAGCTGGTGATACCTAAAATGGGAGGATTCCTCCTAGAATAATCAAGAATTGATTGTGTCAATGAAGGTGCACCTTTCCTTTTTGCTTAATTAATTACTGGGGGAGTTTTCAGAGAAAATTGTTACTGGAAGTAGAGGAAGTTTTAGGAACCTGAAAAACCTTTAGACCCCAGAACTGCTGGGATCCCAGGCCTTACAATGCAGACAAGGATGTGATGTTGAACCTGGTCCACCCAGCTCACAGGCTCAGAATGGACATAGTGACTGATTATTTTATGTCCAGAAGAATTAATTAAGTGGCTGCAGTGTTCTCAGTTTNTAGGAACCTGAAAAACCTTTAGACCCCAGAACTGCTGGGATCCCAGGCCTTACAATGCAGACAAGGATGTGATGTTGAACCTGGTCCACCCAGCTCACAGGCTCAGAATGGACATAGTGACTGATTATTTTATGTCCAGAAGAATTAATTAAGTGGCTGCAGTATTCTCAGTTTAAAATGTTGTCATCAACCTGGGGAAGGGGTGTTCAGAACCCAGTCAGTCCTGACTACCACTTTCTGCTCTGAGCAAGAGGGAAGACAGAAACTTTTGGTAAAATGTTGCCCAAAGCATCTCTCCTAGACTCCTGGCTGCTCTGGGGAAATAGTACTGTTGCTCTGTTGACCTCACAGACCTAAGTTCAAATTCTGTCTGTGTCCTGAGGTATGTAGTCTGATAAAAGAAATGTAGACACCGTGAGGCACAGTGTTGAGCTCTAAAGAAAACTCGGCCAGTTAGTCTAATCTTGGAGATGCAGTTGAATGATAGCTGCTCCTGTGAAGATGAAAGACAGGGAGAATGTGGGAGTGGTGGCAAAATTGCACAAGAAAATTTGGCTAATGGCTGGGCCTCAAGTCCACTTGTTGAGGCTGATAGGACAGTCCCAAGTTCACCATCAATTTGTTTTTCTGCTGATACTGATGCATATTTTTCTGGAAGCAGTCACTATGGGTCCTTATTTAGAAGCCCTGACTGCCTGGGACTTTGTACTTTCCTGGCTCAGCATCCTGCAGCAGGCAGGTCCAGGGGCACATGTTCGGGATGTTAAAATTCACGTATCAAACACTCAGCAGTACTGATATTGGGGGCTGGATCATTGTTTTGGGAAGGCTGTTCTTTGAGTCAGTCAGTCGGTCACTAGTTGCTCAGCTGTGTCCAACTCTTTGCCACCCCATGGACTGCAACCTGCCAGGCTCCCCTGTCCATGGAATTCTCCAGGCAAGAACACTGGAATGAGTTGCCATTTCCTTCTCCAGAGGATCTTCCCAACCCAAGGATGGAACCCTGGTCTCCCATGTTATAGGCAGATTCTTTAGGGTCTGAGCCACCAGGAAGGCCAGGATTGTAGGGTACTGGGATACTTTGTGACATCCTGGCGTTGTCCAACTGTGACAATCCAAATGTCTCCAGATAACACCAAATGTCCCTCAACGGCAAAATCATCCCCACTTGAGAGCCACTGCCTCACACAAGTTACCTTCAGTGAAATTCTTCATATAGGCTATTGTGATGACTGGTATTCATTCACTCAGCTACCAGAACAAAACTGAGAAACTTACTATCAGCTCATGTGGAGTTTACTCACTGCCACTTCTCCCTTAGACTTGAATAAATCTAAGGGTCAGTCAGCTTGGGGGTCCCAGGCTTTAGAGGGTTCTACTCTAGTCATGTCCCTTCCCATGGCGCCAGGGATCAAAAGGGCCAAGAGAATGTGCCCACTGGACCCATTGCTTCCCTTCTGGACCACATTATATCACATCAATATTCCTTTCTCTAAAGGGTCAAGTCTGCTTTCAAAGCTGACACAGTCACTTCTCCGGGTCCCGTTTCCAGACCTGTGGGCCATGCCACTGAAGAAGCCCAAATGGGCCCAAGGAATGTCACTTATTGGCTGTGTGGATGGAGCTTGGACAAGCAGGCTGTATTCTTCACCTGTAAACTGCGAATGTCAGACAAGGGTCTGCCCCCTCCTTCTTACACCACCAGCCCAGAAACAGAATGTAGTGGATAGAGGAGCATGAGCAGTTCCGCATCCTGCCACTCCACCCCACACTTTCTCCACACCCTCTGCACAGGGTGGTGAGGAACACGGGCTTTAAGTGGACAATCAGAAGGAAAAAGAAGAGAGAATCCCAGCCGCCCAGAGAGCGGCCGGCCTGCTCGAGCAGGGACTGCGCAGCTTTATTCTCTCCCCTGGGCGGAGAGCACTACCTAATTGTTGGTGACACACTCCCGGAAAACACCAGCATTCTCGGCAGCACTGCTTTCCTCTGTTTGCCTCTCATCAGCTCATAAGACGGGTTTCTCCTCTGGGCTGCGGACTCCACAGTCGGGCATTATTTGGTTGCCGGCCTCTCCTCCACCCTCAGCCCCTTCCTCTGAGAAGCAGTCTGGTTGATCCTCCTCCAGGTGGAATGAATCACTCTCTGGATTTTGAGTCCCTAAGGCCTGTTAGTCACACTCTGACTAAGCACTCATGTATTCTATTACACCTTGCACAGGCGAGTCCTAGTAGAAAGCACTCCTCAAAGCCAGAGGACAGCAGACTCCTTTAGCTTTTCCCCAGTGGGCCTCGAGCAGGGCCTCACACACACCTCTCAGCTGCTCAGGCCCACTCACTGAATCAATTAACTTTAAAAGTTGACCTGATTGGGACTAAAGTCACTGAGTGCTATGAGAAAACCAGTCCAACCAGTTTCCTCCGCCATGGCTCTTAGATCCTGAGGCTGTTTATTTTGCCAACTTAGATCCCTTCTTTCAACATTCACTTCACAACTGGGCCCCCAGAGCTTTTTAACCTTGTAAAGATGGAGATATCAGAGAAAAGAAAGTTTTAGGGTTATATTAATTTCCTAGGACTGCTATACAAAGTACCACAAACTTGGAGGCTTAAAATAATAAAAATGCAGAGAAAGACAAATATATCATATCACTGATATGTGGAATCTAAAAAAAAGGATACAAATGAACTTATTTACAAAACAGAAATAGACTCTCAGGCATAGAAAATTCAGACATAGAAACTCGTGGTTCCCAAGAAAAACAGGGGGGAGGGAAAAATTGGGAATTTGGGATTAGCAGATACGTACTGCTGCTGCTGCTGCTGCTAAATCACTTCAGTCGTGTCTGACTCTGTGCGACCCCATAGACGGCAGCCCACCAGGCTCCCCTGTCCCTGGGATTCTCCAGGCAAGAACACTGGAGTGGGTTGCCATTTCCTTCTCCAATGCATGAAAGTGGAAAGTCAAAGTGAAGTCGCTCAGTCATGTCCAACTCTTAGTGACCCCATGGACTGCAGCCTACCAGGCTCCTCCGTCCATGGGATTTTCCAGGTAAGAGTACTGGAATGGGGTGCCATTGCCTTCTCCAGATTACATACTACTATATATAAAATAATCAACAAGGACCTACTTACTGTATAGCAGAGGGAACTATGTTCCATATCTTATAATAACCTGTAATGAAAAAGAATCTGAAAAAAAAACTTATACAGTATTATAACTAAATCACTTTGTTCTACAACTGAAACATTGCAAATCAGCTATACATAAAGAAAAAAAAAGAAAAAAAAATAAATATATTATCTCATGGTTCTGGAGGTTAGAAGTTCAAAATCAAGGTGTGGGCAGGGCCACACTCCCTCTGAGGATCACAGTGGATGGTCCTTCCTTACATCTTCCAGCTTCTGGTTGTTGTGGCAAACCTTCCTGTTCCTTGGCTTATAGATGTGATCTCTCCATTCTCTGCCTCTGTTATCACATGGTGTTCTCCCAGTGTGTCTTCTCTATATGCGTTCAAATTTCCCTCTTTATGACACTAGTCATTGGATTTATGGCCCACCTAATCCAGTCTGACCTCATTTTAATTTTCAAGTAAGGTCACATTAACAGGTACAGGACTTGAACCCAAATCCTAATTTAGGGAATATGAAAAGTGAAAGTGAAAGTTGCTCAGTCCTGACCAACTCTGAGATCCCATGAACTATACAGTCCATGGAATTCTCCAGGCCGGAATACTGGAGTGGATAGCCTTTCCCTTCTCCAGGGGATCTTCCCAACCTAGCAATAGAACCCAATTCTTCCACATTGCAGGTGGATTCTTTACTGTCTGAGCTACCAGGGAAGCCTTTAAGATACTGCAATCACACATTTTATTGTACTTTGATATATGTTATAAACCTCATAAGACATCATTATTATTTTTTACCTCAAATAATATCAAACTTGGAAAAATTTTGGTGAGTCTTTTTTTTGTTGTTTTGTTTTATACTGGAATATAGTTGACTTACAATGTTGTGTTAGCTTCAGGTGTATGACAAAGTAGTTCAGTTATACATATTTCCATTCTTCTTCAAGTTCTTTTCCCATATAGATATCATAGAATATTGAGTGGAGTTCCCCATGCTATACAGTAGGTCTTTGTTGATTATTTGTTTTATATATCATAATTTATTATTTTTATACTTTATTTTGTATTAGAGTGTAGTTGATTTACAACAGTGATTCTTCCTTCAAATATTTCTTCTGCCTTCCCTTATTTTGGAGTGGCTTCCATTATGATAGATCACTTGATATTGTCCCACAGATCACTGAAGTTCTGTTCAGTTTTTAAAGTCTCTCTCTTTTTTTTTCCCCTCTGCCCCACTTTGGCTGGTTTCTCTTGCTGTGTCTCAAGTTCAGTAATCTTTTTTTTCTTTTTCGGCATCTAGTCTACTGTTAGCTTCATCTCTAATTCCATTTGGGTTTATAAAAAGTATCTTCCATTTCTCTTCTGAGTGTTCGTGTTTTTATGGAGTTTCATTCTATCCGTGTACATCCTGTGTGTGTGTCCATATGTGCCAAGTTGCTTTGTTCGTGTCACTTCAGTTGCTCTCTGCACCGCTATTTCTTTTTCCATAAAACAGAGCCAGTACTTTCTATATCTCAGAGATACTGTGAGGGTTACATGAGATAATACACGCTTACAGTTTTAGCCGCCTTTTGCAGGGTGTTCGGTGGCCTCCACAGTGGCTCAGTGGTAAAGAATCCTCCTGCCAATGCAGGAGACCTGGACTAAACCCCTGGCTCGAGGAGCTCCCCTGCAGGAGGACATGGCAGCCCACTCCAGTATTCTTGCGTGGAGAATCCCATGGATGCAGGAGCCTGGCAGACCACAGTCCATAGGGCAGCAAAGAGTCAGACACGACTGAATGGCTGACCACACACGAGCACACTAAGTGTCCAGATGCGCCAGGCCTCACCCTAAGTACTTTATGTTGAATGTCTCACATATATTTGAACTTCACAACACCTCTGAGTGGGAGACATTATTAATCCCATTATACAGATGAGAATGTTTGAGTAAATTGTCCACGGTCAAATAAGAGATAAAGGCAGAGCTGGAACCCTTCTTATTTCAAAGTCATATAAAATTGAGGGTTATAAGAGCTTGGAGCAGTGCCTGGGGCTCATGGCAGGAATCTGAGAATTCAAATGTTAGATTCCCCCTTTATTATCCTTCCTGATACCGGGCAGCGCAAAAGATATAGAACTATAATAGATGCCAAAGTTTATATTGGGAAATCCAATTTCTAGTCTCAAATTCTTTCTCTCCACATCTCCCTTGGGATATTCTCTCTTAAATGTATCTCAAATCCATCAGCTTTCTTTGCTCCTCCTCTACCCTTCAAGTCCAGGGGACTGTCCCTCGCCTGGATTCCCTGCACCTACTCTAGCCTTTCTAACTTGTAGTCCGAGTGATTCTTTCAAAACACAAACCGAATCAGGTCTCTTTCCAGTTCAAACTCTTTGGAGAACCATTAGATAAAGCAAAGTCTGAAAGTCACAGGATGTGCGCAGTTTGGCCTCCACCTGGTTCTTCAGCCACTTCTCACACTGAACTTGCCCTCGGTCTCCTGGACACTCATTGTCTTCTTATTTCCTTAATATGCCATCACACATCTGAGTTCTTACCTTTCTTCCGTCATGTGTCTGTATGATAACAAACTGTCTCCCCCGCTCCCGCGCCCCCCACTCCCACTGCTCTTAGTTACCTGATGAGGGGTGAACGCAAGCCTGCTGTAGTGGAAGCACAGAACCTTCACCACTGGACCACCAGAGAAGTCCCTGAGTTGCCATTTCAATAAAAATGCCTGCTGCTGCTGCTGCTGCTAAGTCACCGCAGTCATGTCCAACTCTGTGCGACCCCATAGACGGCAGCCCACTACGCTCCTCTGTCCCTGGGATTCTCCAGGCAAGAATACAGGAGTGGATTGCCGTTTCCTTCTCCAATGCATGAAAGAGAAAAGAAAGTGAAGTCGCTCAGTCGTGTCCAATTCTTAGTGACCCCATGGACTGCAGCCCACCAGGCTCCTCCGTCTATTGGATTTTCCAGGCAAGAGTACTGGGGTGGGGTGCCATTGCCTTCCCCGGCTGCTGCTGCTAGGGTTGTTCTAATTTCTGTTTTTTACCTGAGACCCTCTGATAACACCCCACAGCTTGCAAGGTTTAGGTCTGGATGGCTATCCAGGCAAGCTATGAAGCCTTGGTCTTTATGCTGATCCCAGACACAGAATTCAGTATTCTGATTTGCCTCCTTAACTCAGTAAGAAAATCCTGTCTGCTGAGTGAGGATTATCATCCTGCATTTGCAAATTTAACAAAATGGCCCAAGAATTATTAACTAAAAATATTGTCTATGAACCACAGATTCGTGGCCATGACTAACTCTTTTCTTATATCAGAGAAGGCCCAGAAGTTTCTTCCAGTCTGTTCCCAGATAGAATGAATCTTTTCTTCTACCTTAAGGGCTCCTGTGGGGGCGAATGAGACAGGCTGCATAAATGGTTGAGTTCCTTGGTGAGAGCCAGTGTGTACATAAATATTACATGCTGAAGTTTGAATGGGAGTGTGTCATAAAGTCTGAAAGTCTGGCATCACCCTTTCAAGCATGCAGTGTTGCTCAATGGAGTGGCATTGTTGAAGTGACCCATTAAAAACCCATGAGAAAAACAAGGGGCAGGAAGATAGCTCCTGGGAGGAAGGAGGGGAGTGGAAAGCTCCATGAGGGATCACGGGTTCTTTACCTGTACCCTCTCCAGAGTTCAGCCCAATGTGGAATATTTAGGAGCTGCTCAGGATAGAATGAGCTCAGGATCACATGCCAAGGTTATCAGAGATGATAATGTGCTCAGAACAGACAACAGAGAATGCAGCCTCTGTGATGAGATCACCGGGGTACTGTGAAAGAGACAGTGCTTGGCAGAGGCGGTTACTTCCCAAACCTGACTGGGTGTGTTTGGCCCTGTATTACCTGGTTAGATACAAGGCTGGCTTCAGTGAGGGGTTAAGAGACAGCTTCCTGTACAGTGGTCTGGACTCCTCCACTTAAATATGTCTCCGCCCAAAGCTAGGAGTCCCACTTTTAGACTTCAATTCCTTTGTGTATTTTCCCCTGTTCAAATATGAACACCTTGTCACCAATGATGAACTGAGAGGTTTTTTCCTCCCAGTAGAGCTTCCAGTGGAGAACCACACTCGACCAGGTAGGAGATGCAGAAGGAAAATCCGAGGAAGGCAGACGGGGAGGGAATAATTTTCTATCTTAGCCTGTGAAAGGGCATCAGTGCCCAGAAGGAGCCCAGAAGGCAGAGGAAAGGGCAAGGAGGACTCACAGCCAAGCACTAGCCTGTATTTGGGGCAAGATGTGGCTAACTGTGGATGGGGGTGGGGCGAAGGAAATTCTCTGGTATTCATGAGGCAAGTTCACAGTACGTTTAGTTACAGGCATGATTAGGAAAGAGTTTGGAAGCTATGGCTGTCACCACCTTGGGAAACTGGATCCAGGTGTTTCAGGGACCAGAGATTCAGACTCAGATTCTGCTTGGCTTGACCTTCCTTCAAGGTATGACTGATGTCAGGTGTGTTGGGAAGCCTCGCTACCCCCCTGGAATGTTGTCCCCACTGCTCACTGATGCCTGACATTCCTTTTAATAGGGAGCTAAGCCTCACATTGGGCCATCCTGGTAACTAAGCAGTAAAGCATCCACCTGCCAATGCAGGAGACTCGGGTTCTATTTCTGGGTCGGGAAGATCCTGTGGAGGAAGAAATGGCAACCCACTCCAGTATTCTTGACTGGGAGATCCCATGGACAGAGGAGACTGGCGGGCTCTAGTCCATGGGAGCACAAAGTATTGGACTTAGCCACTATACAACATAAAGCCTGGCATTACAGAACTAAAGAGCAAGCTTTAAATGACCATGAGAGGGGAAAGAGAGAAGCGATGACATTGAAGGAGATAGAGAAAGTCCCGTTGGCCTTGGCCTGGGGGCAGGCGGTTCCTGATGGTGGTGTCTAGGATGGTATAATTCTACTCAAGGCCAGTCCCATGAAGAAAATCTTTTTTCCCTCACAACAGCCACAGAATCATTTCAGAATTTAAGGTTTCTGAGAATTAGAAAACAGAAGAAAACAAGACCTTTCTTTTAGACAAGTAACTAAGCATATGAGGTGGGTGGGGAGTGAGGAGGGGGCTCAAATTCTTGTAATAGGTCTCAGACTGCCCCCTTTGAAATGCAGTACTCCCCCCTGCTGGCTGCAGTGGGTATAGCTCATCAAAACCAAAGATGACGGACTTCCGTGGTCGTCCGGTGGTTAAGACTCTGTGGGGTTTTCCATCCTTGGTTGGGGGAAATTCCACATGTTGCCTGGGTGGCCCCCCCTAAAAAAAAAAAAAAAACCTGCCAGAAAGCCAAAGATGATTCCCAAATCTTTTCCCCACAACCTGGGAAAGACTGAAGCATTTACTCGCCACAAGAGATGGGAGACAAAGCAAATGTGGGCTGGTTTTCCCACCACCACTGCCCCTCAGAAATCACCCCTTAGAGTGTCTTTTGGGTTTGAATTTAAACAGGAATATCTAGCTTCTCCAGCCTAATGCTCAGCCAGTTAGGTCACATTGGCATAAATGTTCAAAGAACAGTGGTTCCAAACTCCACCCGCCTGATTGCAGGGCCTCCCTCAGAGCCTGGGCAGTGCTCTCAGCCAGTGGAGGCACACGGTCTGGGGCGGTGGGCACCAGGAAGAGTCCACCGTGCCCTTCTCGCTGGCCCTTGGGCCTGCCAAGGCTCTTGGCTAAGGAGGCCCATTGAAGGGACATTCCTGCTGCGCTGCTGACGGGCCCAGGCAGCCCTCTTGTGCCTGCCAGTCTGCTGATGCCAGTTTCAGCACAGACGTAGAAAGCAGGGGCCCAGCAAAGATTTGGGATTTATTCAGCTATGCTTGTATGACCACATAACTCAATTTCGACGCTCTCAGTTGCCTGGTGTTATGTTTGGGTTATTAAGCTGCTTTGCTTAGGGACTTCTTTTCATTCTTAGGAGGAATTTCCCACAAATCAATTCTGAAATCAAAATGAAAACTTTCCTAGTATTTTCTCTCTATTACTTTGTTAACGTTTAACTGGGAACCTGCTTTCCTTTTTCGTCACAGGCCTTCAGGACTTTGCATAACGAAGACTGGGTGCATATTCATCAAATCCCTTAGGCTGAGAAATGGCGCCTAACAGAAAAGATGTTCCCAGTATGGCTGTCCAGCAATCAGTGGTATTAAGTACTAGCGTTAAAACTCACCTCAGGTGGTGGGGGGTGGGAAGAAGGAAAGTGTTTATGGTTTATAGACTTGTCTCAAAACATACTGGCAATCATGAAACATGGGTCTGATTTCAGAGGCTGGCGAATGGAAGCATATCCAATTTTAGAAAACAAATAAAATGCAAGTTATTACTTCTGACACAAACAGTGAGACTCCTAAGACCCTGAGGTGCCTTTTAACATCTGGAGAAAGATGATGAGGTGGCAATCATCGGAATCTGAAGATGTTCAACCACACTCATCACCTTTGCCAATGCTTTAACATTACCGTGGGGAGCTTTACGCCTCTCCGAACGCTAGTCTCAGGAACCTCAACTCTGATAGGATCAAGTAGGGCAGGAGACTTTGCTGAGAACCCCAGTCGAAAGATGTGTGTGTTGAGAATTGTAGCCTTGGGTGGGTAACCAACTATGGTTATGGTCACACACACTCAGAAGGGCTCCAGGCTCAAAAGGGTCCTACACTTAGAGTTAATGCTCTGTGGCCACTATCTTGACAGTTTTACCTTTAGTCATTTTAAGAATTATTCAAGAAGATAATTTTAGGAATACTTTCACCATTCTTTTTTTTTTCTTTCACCATTCTTAATGATGTTATCTTTGAATTTATGTCTTATAGGTGAAGTCTGAAGGGATAGTGAAGCATGTGCTCAGGCTTGGAGCCTCACCTGTGCATAGTTTGCTTCTCGATGCCTCCCTGCCTCCCTGTGATAGGTCCATGGCGTCTGTTCCCTGCCCTCTGGCTCCCTGGCTTCTCCCTGCCTCCCTGTGATAGGTCCTCGGCCGTTTGTTCCCTGCCCTCTGGCTCCCTGGCTTACCCCTGCCTCCCTGTGATAGGTCCTTGGCTGTCTGTCCCCTACTCTCTGGATCCCTGGGCCCTGCCTGGCTTCCCCCTGCCTCTCTGTGATAGGTCCTTGGCCGTCTGTTCCCTGCTCTCTGGCTCCCTGGCTTCTCCCTGCTTCCCTGTGATAGGTCCTCGGCTGTCAGTTCCCTGCCCTCTGGCTCCCTGGCTTACCCCTGTCTCCCTGTGATAGGTCCTCAGCCGTCTGTTCCCTGCCCTCTGGCTCCCTGTCTTCCCCCTGCCTTTGCCTCTCTGTGATAGGTCCTCGGCCGTCTGTTCCCTGCTCTCTGGCTCCCTGGCTTCTCCCTGCTTCCCTGTGATAGGTCCTCGGCTGTCAGTTCCCTGCCCTCTGGCTCCCTGGCTTACCCCTGTCTCCCTGTGATAGGTCCTCAGCCGTCTGTTCCCTGCCCTCTGGCTCCCTGTCTTCCCCCTGCCTCTCTGTGATAGGTCCTTGGCTGTCTGTCCCCTACTCTCTGGATCCCTGGGCCCTGCCTGGCTTCCCCTTCTCTGCCCACACTGCTGCCTCCACCTGGGTACAGACCCAGGGAGAATTGTGGTTGAGCATGTGTCCTGCAGCTGCCCCTGCCCTGGGCTGGTGGTGTCATGGTGCGTTTGATGGGTAGCAGCAGAGGTGAGCCTCTCACTCACCCCGATCCAGGTACCAAGCATGTCCTGGCACAGAGATTCAATCCTCTGGGGCTCTCCCATTCACCCTGGATTCTGCCTGCAGCATGGCATGTCTGTCTGGTGGCTGGAGGCAGAATCCCAGAATGGAGCCATCATGGGGCAGCCCACCCACCCCATCCGAGTGCCTATGAGGGTCTGTACTCATCCTACAAATAACCTGTGCCCCAGGAAGAAGCAGAACATTATACAGAAAGTAAGAGTGGCTCAGTGGGTAAGGAATCTGCCTGCAGTGCAGGAGACCCGGGTTTGATCCCTAGCTCAGAAAGATCCCCTGGGGAAGGAAATGGCAACCCACTCCAGTATTCCTGCCTGGAGAATTCCATGGACAGAGAAACCTGGCTGGTTACAGTCTGTGGGGTCACAGAGAGTTGGACACAACCTAGCAAGTAAACCACTACCACCATGAGAAGGCGAGAGAGAGAGAGACCATGGAATTCACTGAAATATCTTGACTCTCTAGAACATTTCCTGGTGCATAGTAGATGCTCAAACAATATGTGATGAATTAAAGAACATGTTCAACAGATTTTTATTTATTTCAGTTGAGGTGTCATTGCACAGTGTGTGACTCTTGAAGGCTGCTTTCTCTGTCAGGGTCTGAGAGACTAAGGGAGTAACTCATTTCTATCTAATAATTAATGCAATTTGCTATGTACTCATCTGAATTTCTGGAGAGTAATAAAGACTCACAGTCAGTAGAACCTGTGTACCTTCATGCTCCAGGCTCTGTTGGCTCAGTTATTTAGGGCCTGTTCTGGGGAGACCAGAGTCACATGTCCCCTCCTGTTGTGGCTCGTGGCACTCAGTCTGTTCCACAGTCCAGCTGGAGCACAAGGGTAGACACAGACTGAGAAAATGTGGACACACCGAGAGGAAGCATTTGTGCAGATTTGGATGTTCGCTCACTGGTTCCCTCCACACCAAAGCACAGTGTCCTGCAGGAGCCCCGAGGGGAGGAGTGTGTGCTGCAGAGGAGGTGGGAATTCAGGGGGACTCGGCTTTAAGGGTGGTGTTGGCAGGAAGAACATTCCAGGTGGGAAGAGCTGGCCACTGGGGTGACTCTCAGGACTCTTATAACGCTGCGTAAGACCTGATTCCTCTTTTTCCTGGGCACACTGACAACCTGACTGAGGCATCTGGCCACCAGGCTTGGGGGTCAGGCTGCACAGAGAGGAGGGGAGAGCCTAGGGAGCCGCAGGTGAAGGGAGCTAGACTGACAAAGAGAACAAACCTGCGGTTAGCAAAGCGAAGAGGGAGGTGGGGGAGAGATAAATTAGAGGCATGCTATTAACAGACAAGAGCTACTGCGCATCAGACAGATAAGCAATCAAGATTTCACTGTATAGCGCCAGGAAGTATACCCATTATCCTGTAATAGCCTATAATGGGATATAACCTGTAAAAACACCAAATGCCTGTGCTGTACACCTGAAACAAACACAATGTTGTAAATCACCTATTTATCATTGCTGTTTAGTCACCAAGTCGTGTCCAACTTTCGCGACTCCGCGGACTATAACCTGCCAGGGTCCTCTGTCTGTGGAACTTTCCAGGCAAGAATACTGGAGTGGCTTGTCATTTCCTACTCCAGGGGATCTTCCCCACCCCAGGGATCAAACCCGTAAATCTTGCATTGGCAGGGGGATTCCTTACCACTTAGTCACTAGGGAAGCCCTAAATCAACTATACTTCAATTTTTAAAAATTGAAAAGAAAAAAAAAAGAGCCAAAGCACATTACCTCTGCCCATCTCTACAGATTGTGTCAGCAGCTGACCCCCAGGAGAGTGGAGGTGGAAACTAGTTGGCGTTATCAGCTTGTACCAGAAGCCCAGGGCTGAGCGTCTTGCCTTCTAGTGCTAACCGAGGGGTGAGTCCGAGCTCTCTTGTAGTGGAAGGAGAGCCGTCAGGACGCGGGCATGGCCCAGCCCCCTGTGCTCTGTAACCACGAGCAAGACCAGAGCGGTACTGTCCTCTCAGCAAACAGCTGGGAGCGCACAGATTGGACAGGAGTGGAAGGGATTAGGAGTCTGGTCCCAAAGAAGGAATACGAAAGTAGAAAAAGTTTCCCTTAAAAAGACAACCCTTGGCTCCCACCAAACAGAGCTTCTCTCAGGCTCTTGGCTTCCGAAGTGGGCTTCCTGGCTTAGCTATGGCCAATAATCACTGAGAAGCTGAAAACAATTCCTCATTTGAGAGTCAATGGGTAGATTTTTTGTTAATGAAAAAAGAAAATTACAGTCAAAGTCCCTCTTCTTTCTGTTTGTTAGGACCAGTTCCGGATGTTTTTCTGAGAACTTTGCAGGAGAAGTCAATGCTTAGCTCTGAAGGGCGGACCTGGAAAGGCCTTGAAGGTGGAGAAAGAAAAGCAGAGGACACAGTGGCCTAAGACTTGGCCCAGGCAGCTGGGAGCCGGTGAGCTGGGCTGGGAGGAAACCAGCATGATTGTCACGCTGGCACTGGGATGCACCTTGAATCTTTGCTGTTGCTACACACGTTATAGTATAGAGACCACGTGCAGTGTGTTCAAGACACACACAGCCAGGTAGTGGCATAGCTAGTGGTTAAACCTAAAGTCTGACTCCAAGATGCCAAGATGGGAAGCCAAGAATCCAGGCTGTGACCAGCAGTCCAGGCAGCGAGGCTTGTGAAGGAAGACAGGAATACTGTGGGATTGCAGAAGCTTTCTGGTTCCTTTACTCAGGAGGATTGGGGGTTTCATAGACTAGTAAATTCCCCTGCACACTGAGTAGTTACCCTTTAGCAAGTAAAAACCTTAAAAAAAACCCTGCCAACGTCATTTCATAAAATATTAAAGTAAATGTAATTTCAATGCAAAGAAGGAAACAGTTGCAGAATAAAGGCCACACTTTAAGTTGAATAAATCGCCATTTGTAAAAGCCTCCCTCTATTGTCCTTATTTTTCTCATCTCCCTATGCTTGTGTGCTAAGTTGCTTCAGTCGTCTCTCTTTGTGACCCCATGGACTGTAGCCTACCAGGCTCCTCTGTTTATGGGATTCTCCAGGCAAAAATACTGGAGTGGGTTGCCATGCCTTCCCTCTAGAGGATCTTCCAACCCAGGGATCGAACCCACGTCTCTTATGTCCCCTGCATTGGCAGGCAGATTCTTCACCACTAGCGCCAACTGGGAAGCCCACTGTGGGCTGGTGAAAATGTTCTCATGGATGCTACATGTCTCAGGACCCTCACCTGGGACCACTACAAGGCCTCGTTTGATCCTCATAAAGTAGGCAAAGAAGGCAGAGAAAGTCTTGCTAACCTTCAGTTTATTAATGAAGAAACCATAGTCCAGAGAAGTTAAGAAGCTTGTTTCAGGATGTACAGTTAAAATATGGCAGGTCCAGGCTGCAAACCCAGGTTTTTAGACTCCAGGTCCAGGGGTCCTTGCCTGCGTATCTCAAGTCATTAACCAGATGAACTGATTGCCCAGCAGACTGACTCCTGTGTGAGGACCTGAACATTCAGAAGGAGAAAGAGGGCATTGATAAGTGCAGTTTCCATGGATAGGGCTCAGATGTGAGTGTCTAGCTGAGAGGCAGTCTCTGGCCTCAGGACAACATGAGAAGCCCTTTCAGGGTAAGGAAGGAGTGTATTTTCTCCTCTGTCCCCAGGCTCACCTTACCACTGGGCTGGGCACACAGGGCTGGCAGGAAATCCTTGCAGCTTAAAAGCAAGAATATGGCTTTGAATTTAGCAGGATTTTACTATGGAACGTGGAGGGGAAGAAAGGAAAGGGAAAAAACATCTCAGACACGGTTTGATAGGATGCTGTTGGGAGGAGAAGAAGCGGGATGGGCTCTGGAAAAGACTGGATGACGGTCCCCTGGGCAGTGATGGGCAGAGGGAGGCAGCAAGACAGGGCTCATCTCCGCTAGTCTCTGGGGTAGGCGGGGTGTGTGGGCGAATGGCAGAGGCAGGAGCAATGAATGGGGTTTCCCACTGCCCTGATCAAGGCTGCACTACTGATATGGCTCCAGTGCCTGGTGGATTTCTGGGCACTAAAGTTCTCCATGAGATCCTACCTCAGAACCTTTGAACATGCTGTTCCTGCTTCTGGGAATGCCCTTTTTATAAATCCAACACTTACTAAAGCCTCTTCATTCACTGATGACTTCCCTCACTCCTACCAGGTGGAGGGATAGACAGCCCCGAGCCACAATGGCCCACCTTCAAAAGCAGTGAACATGTATTTATTTTCGGCTGCCCTGGGTCTTGGTTGCTGCGTGCAGGCTTTCTCTAGTTGCAGCAGACAGAGGCTACTTTCTGGTTGTGCCTGGGCTTCTCACTGTAGTGGCTTCTCTTACTGCGGGGCACAGGCTCCAGGGCACAAGGGCTTCTCAACTGGCACACGTGCTTAGTTCCCCCTCGGCATATGGAGTCTTCCCAGACTAGGTAACAAACCCACGTCTCCTGCATTGGCAGGCAGATTCTTAACCACTGGACCACCAGGCAATTCCAGACATTTAAATGTATGCTATATGCACAGAGCCTAGGGGTAGCGCATCAACCAGCAGGGTGCTTGTGAGGCCCATGGGAGCAGCAAGGAACACACTTCATCTTGTCTTCGGTGGGGTCAGCACCTTGAACCTTTCCTTCCTGTCTTTGCTACAGTCTGTAACTATGTATCCGATGATGTTATTTCTCCACTTAATAGCCAGCACCTGAGGTCAGGGCTTTTTTTCTTTGTGCTGACCATTGTAGCTACGGCTTAGCCCTGGAGCCAGGGGCCTGGATGGAGCCTTCGATGTGTTTGTTGAATGGAACCCTTCCTGCCTTGTTTTCTTTGAGGGCTGCCTGTCTGTGCAACTGGCATTTTGCTTTCAACTCACAGTTCTCAGGGGTTGGGTGTGAGGGCTTGGAGGTCATGGTCATATCTGCTGCTAAGTTACTTCGGTCGTGTCTGACTCTGTGCGACCCCATAGCCGGCAGCCCACTAGGCTCCCCCGTCTTGGGATTCTCCAGGCAAGAACACTGGAGTGGGTTGCCATTCATGTCTAGAAAACTGTTATCAGGCTACTGAAAGTTGTGTTTTCTTCCTTGCTCATGGTTCCCACTAGGTTTGAGGTCCTCATACTGGGGACAACTGAGCCTGTCACTTGCTGGTGAGCATGCAGCGTGGGCTCTTATGAGAGGTGTATCCTGGATGGGCCTGAGTTGTCAGCTCTGACTGGGTAGGACTAAGGAGACTTCTGACCTGTGGGGTGTGGGGTGGGTAGGAGCAGGGCCCTGGTACCTGGAGGATCTGTCATTCCCCATTTCGCCACCAAGAGGCACTGTTGCTCCATGGGGAAGAGCCAAACTGGCCTGCGCTGGCCCTGTAGAGAAACCAGGTTCAAGTGATGACATCAGCTGGTATTTCCTGGGCACCACAGAGGTGGTAGGCACTTAGAATGCTCTAAATCCTTAGTCATGAAACAGGTATGATGAAATCTATCTTACAGACCAGTTAAGGCATAAACAGGATCAGAGAGATTAAATGACTTTCTCAATGGACAAGTCAGAATTCAAAGCCTGACTAAATCCAAAACCCAGGGCCTTCCTGCCCCTCCCCTGCCCCCCACTCCCTCAGCCATAATGCCAAATCTCATCAAGCCTGTCCGCATAGCAGCCACCTACCAGGGCTGTTGCCCACAGCCCAGGCTTCTTTCTTTCAGTTGACTCAGTTCAGTCAATTCTGATTATCCAGATTAACACAGGGGACATGGACGGGGGTGTAAAATTTTAAATTGGGTTATTGAAATGCTTTACTTGAATCCAGAGACCATTACTCTGTGTGTGAGTTTGGGGGCTGAGGGTAGTGAGGGGGTGGGGACAACGGATTTGCCCTTCTCCTGTTATGCTAAAACCCCTCCTCCTCCCCCTACCAGCCCTCACATGGCTGTCGGAAAGCTTTCCTGCAGATTTGATCAGATGCCTCATCTCACTATCATCCTTCTGTGGCCCCTGTAGCTTCCAGAAAGAGGTCCCATTCTTGAGCCAGCACCAGAGGTCCTTTTTGCACGAGCTGGAACTTTCCTTAAGCCCCCTACTCACTCACAAGCATGTACCCTTAGCTCCTGAGCCCTAGCCCCTCAGGGGTGCCAGCTCTCTGAAGTAAGCAGGAACAACTGGATCTCACACCAGGTGGTTGGGGAGATGAAATGACACCTGCGAAGCTGCCAGCACAGGGCTGACTAGTTAGCAACTGATTAATATTCCTTGTCTTCCCTTTCTCAGTCCTGGGAAATGTCTAAGGAAAACACAGCCTGCAAAGGCAAATTTAGGTGTATAATGAACACTCCACATGGTGCCATCCCAGGGTAAACATTTGCAGACACAGGCAAATGTCATCAGGGTGGTATTTTGCTCAACCTGATGCTAGGGAAGGTATTTCCTGTACTGTTTTTTTTCCTGTGCCCATGGTGCCCAGCTCCGAGGTGATTCAAACACCCTCTGATGCTAAACTCCTTGAGGGCAGGAGTAGGGCTAAACCTCAGAGTATCTTTTTAGGCCTAAATAACACCAGGTCTTAACTGGGTCTCCAAGAATGCCAGTTGGCCGATTAATTATTGACTAGGTGAGAGCAAAACTGGAGGGATGGGCAGGTTATTTCAGGGCATCATTGTCTGAAACAGAAACGGCATTGTTTTCAGAGGCTGTTGAAGCCTGGAAGACATAGTACTTTCTTCTTCCTGTTGCAGAAGCTGGTGGTTGAAAACCACAGGGCTTCTATTTTTCAAAATTAATTTTTATTGGAGTATGGTTGATTTATAATGTTGTGTTAATTTCTGCTGTACAGTAAAATGAATCAGTTATATACATACGTATATCCATTCTTTTGTAGATTACTTTTCCATATGGGTCATCACAGAGCATTGAATAGAGTTCCCTGTGGTATACAGTAGGTCCCTATTAGTTATCTATTTTGTATACAGTAGTATGTCAGTCCCAATCTACCAATCTGTCCCACGCCTCTTCCCCACTTGGTAACCTTAAGTTTGCTTCCTACATCTATAACTCTATTTCTGTTCTGTAAAAAAGTTCACTTGTACCATTTTTTAAAATGATTCCACATATAAGCAATATCATATGATATTTATCTATCTCTAGATGACTTACTCGGAGAAGGCGATGGCACCCCACTCCAGTACTCTTGCCTGGAAAATCCCCTGGACGGAGGAGCCTGGTTTTTCTGAGCTTTCGCTAGGAAAAAATCTTACTTTTGTAGGAATGCATCTGTCTTTTATACACATGGCTACTGGACAAAAGAAAGTATAAAGTAGTCCATTGGATGGTTTCTAAACTTTTAGAGGCTGCGGAAATGGAAGGATATTTTCCTTTAGTCTCAGACATAGAGAGAGTCTACCAGTTTCTTGGTTCATTTTTAATGCTGCTAATGAGCTTGTTGTCTTTTATACACATGGCTACTGGACAAAAGAAAGTATAAAGTAGTCCATTGGATGGTTTCTAAACTTTTAGAGGCTGCGGAAATGGAAGGATATTTTCCTTTAGTCTCAGACATAGAGAGAGTCTACCAGTTTCTTGGTTCATTTTTAATGCTGCTAATGAGCTTGTTCATTTTGCTATTCAAATAAATATTCAGTTCAGTTCAGTTCAGTTGCTCAGTTGTGTCTGACTCTGCAGCCTCATGAACTGCAGCACACCAGGCCTCCCTGTCCATTGCCAACTCCTGGAGTTTTCTCAAACTCATGTCCATTGAGTTGGTGATGTCATCCAACCATCTCATCTTCTGTCGTCCCCTTCTCCTCCTGCCTTCAATCTTTCACAGCATCAGGAGCTTTTCAAATGAGTCAGTTCTTTACATCAGGTAGCCAAAGTATTGGAGTTTCAGCTTCAGCATCAGTCCTTCCAATGAATATTCAGGACTGATTTCCTTTAGGATGGACTGGTTAGATCTCCTTGCAGTCCAAGGGACTCTCAATATTTTAAAAGCGATTGTCCCATAAAGATAAAAATTATCCCTTTCCTCCCATTCTCATATATGCATATCAATATGGATGAAGATAGCAATCGGAACTATGACAATGTTATTTTGAAGCATTATATTTCTTGTGGCTTCTAATGACAAAAGTGCTTATTTATTGAATGAAACATGGAAGTTGTAGAATAAACTAAGAATGAATGGCATCCTTTGGTTCTAGAAAATTTTCCCCACTCTTTGCTGATGGTCGCCTTCTGGCTGTTTTCTTTGTTTTCCTTTCATAGTTCTGTGAAGACCTAGACTTTTCGTTGTTTGATCTTACGACTCTACTATTCCTGAGGGTCTTGGAATCCTCTTATTGGGATCTCTGAATCTGGCGAGGGAGGGTCACCTTGGGGGATTTTAATGGGCCAAACCTAGAGCTGGGACATATCATTACATTCATATTTTATTGGTCAAACTCTGTTATAGACCATCACACCTAAATGGAAGGCAAGTTGGGAAAATGTAGTCTAGCTTGTGCCTGGGAAGGTTTTGTGAACATTCAGGAGTTTTATGATTGCTTGTTCTGTTGGTACTTAGGATCTGTCTCATATTCCTCCCATGTGTAGAACACGTCATCCAAGGCAGACAACCTATCTGATTGCTGCATCCAGTTCCAAGTTTGAGATTTCTGGGTAGTATGCAGGCCCTTTCTGAGGGCTGGATGTGACAGCTTCTAAGCTGTAGATATATGACCAGGGAAGGAAACTTATCTTTCCCTTCCCACTTAGTGATGGTGGAGCAGGCACAGGATAAAGAAAGAAAACTCTACTGGGAAAAGAAAAGGATGGGATACATGGCAATCTCTGGTTCATAGATTCTGAAATTCTATAAAACAAGCGTTCTTAAGGGTTTCTAACCTGAGGTGGAAGAAGTTCTTTCCTTGGCCCTGATTCTGCTTTCAGAGAGGAATTTCCTTGATCACTGTTCCACACAGTCCTTGGGTTTCCTTTTGGGGAGTTCTCATCTATTACCCTTTATATTCACATCAGATACAAACTTTGGTGAGAATGCCTTTTCTGGGAGTTTTTGTAGCTTCCGCTGTCCCTTCCTTCCTGAGGGGTTGTGATATAACTTTTCCAAAAGAGGCATCTTTAAACCATCCTCCTGATTTCTTTGGTAGTTCCACCAAAATTCTGACAGTTTTTAATCTATTCACTTTCGGTAAGTTCCATATGCTGGTTACCAAGCAGATAGATTTTGCCTATATATAATTCTTAAGCTTTCCCTGTCTTCACTCATATCTCTCAACTGGAGAGTGGATGCCGTAAGTCAGGGTTTGGCTGGGAAGGTGGCACTCTTATTTTGATGCCTGTTGCAAGGCTGAGTTACTTTGCCTAGCTGAGAAGTCTCATTGGATCTTGTTGTAAGGTGTCTAAACACCTTCTCTCTTCGTATTTGGGCTTCTCTTGTGGCTCAGCTGGTAAAGAATCTGCCTGCAATGCAGGAGACCTGGGTTCGATCCCTGGGTTGGAAAGATCCTCTGGAAAAGGGAAAGGCTACCCACTCCAGTATTCTAGCCTAGAAAATTCCATGAATTCCATGGACTATGAGCCCTGTTGCTCAAGGGTTAAAGCGTCTGCCTGCAATGTGGGAGACCTGGGTTCGATCCCTGGGTTGGGAAGATCCCCTGGAGAAGGAAATGGCAACCCACTCCAGTATTCTTGCCTGGAGAATCCCATGGACGAACGAGCCTGGTGGGCTACAGTCCATGGGGTCGCAAAGAGTTGGACACGACTGAGTGAGGCTGACTGAGTGAGGCACAGTATGAGTTAGACACGGCTGAGTGACTTTCACTTTCACTTTCTCTTCATATTTGGGGAAAGGAGAAACAGATTTTCTAACCTCGTGAAGCATTTGAATTTGTTTATTCCCTTCTTTTATTGCTTGGAAACCAGACAAATTTTTGCCTGAGCTCATCTTTTCCATGTAATAAGTTGCTGAAGGCCGGCAATAGGAGACAATATAGAACACTTTCCAACCACTTCTGTTAAAGCTACAGAGTCGTAGGCAGCGGCCTGTCCTTAAGTTATCATAGACAGCAGTTTCATCAAGCATTTTGCCTGGCATTACAGGTGTCTCTAGCCTTCCAAACTCTCATGTTTGTTTACTTGAACCCCATGTCAATCTCACATATTTTAGAATTCTTTGGTTATTTTTTTGTCATAAAACTCTCCACTTCAGAGTAGTAGGTTCTAGGTAGTAGATTCTACTACTAGGTTCTAGTAGTAGGTTCTAGTAGTAAGTTCTTTATTATCCTAATAAAGAATAATTAGTTATAAAAATTCTCAAATCATAACAATTTAACACTGTAAAACTTGACACCTTGCTCACCCAAAGCTGCTTCCTGTAATTGAGTGAGGCTGGAGACTGGTCAGCTGGGCTGTGCTGCTGTCTAGACCTTTTGGTATGTGTTTAGTAGCTCGCTTGTGTCCGACTCTTTGGGACCTCATGGACTGTAGCCTGCCAGGCTCCTCTGTCCATGAGATTCTCCAGGAAAGAATACTGGAGTGGTTGCCATTCCTTTCTCCAGGAGATCTTCCCAACCCAGGGATTGAACCTGGGTCTCCTGCATTGCAGGCAGATTCTTTACCGTCTGAGCCACCAGGGAAGCTGTGGTCAAGTGGGCCCACAGGCGACGCTCTGTGACTGGGGTGGCATCATGGCTGTGCTCCCTTCCGGTGAAGCTCCGGCTCTGTCAGCCGTTGTATTGTCTGTAGGCTGGGTTCCACTGCCAGGTGATGTAGTGGGCTGGGCTCTGGGGCTGCCCAGTATCACTGTTCAGGCTCCCCGGTTCTGTGGGGCCAGAGGCTATGCCCAACGACTGAACAGAGCTGCTGGCTTGGTTTCCTGTCTGAGTGGGACTGCAGGATGGGCTGCTTCGTGGCCGCCCAGGCCAGCCCACCACATCACCTAGGCTTCATGGTCAGGTGGGACTGGAAGCTAGGCTCAGCCCTTGGGGAGAGACTGGAAATTTGCTTCCCTACCTGAGCAGGGCTGTAGAACAGGCTTCATGATAGGTGTAGCCTCTTGGCTGGGGATCCAAGTCAAGCAGAATTGCCAACCTAGCTCCCTGGCCAAATAAGGTAAATGGTTAGGCTCTGCGAATGGGCACAGTTGCTGGCTGGGTCTCTGCCCAGGGACAGCTGACTGAGGAGTGTAACCCTCCGAGATCTGAGCCCTGGTTGCTGGAAGCCCTCCTCCGCTTCTGTCTCTATCTGGTCCCCACTGGTCTAACTCTATAGATTGTCCCTGTGATCCTTGTGAGGCGAGACCCAAGTGGGCTTCCTGAGAAGTGTTCCACAATGCTGGGGCAGCTAGATACCCACCTGTGCTCTCTCTTGGCACTGGAGAGGCCACAGGCCCAGCGGGCTTCTTGGCATGGTGCTGTGCCAACCTGGGGGAGGCTGGCAGTCAAGGTAAAACTGTGCCTCTTACCCTGCTTGTGGGGCCCTTCTGTCACTGAGGGAGATTCTTCAACCTCACCCCCAGGTTCTGGGATTCTCATGATGGTGTCGAGTCCATGCATAACCGGTTGTTGGTCTTCTTGGTGAGGGGAACTGAGGCTGGAAATGATCTGTGTTGCCATCTTGATGTCACCTTCCCTGTTTCTTAAATAGACTTTCGATCGATAGACTTTAGCCTCCATTCAGTTCTGCTTCCAGTGTTATGTATTTTCACCAGTTTTGATTCTTCAGGGGATAGTATGGTATAAACTGGGCTTCCCAGGTGGCATTAGTGGTACAGAACTGGCCTGCCAAAGCAGGAGCTGTAAGAGACGTGAGTTGATCCCTAGGACAGGAAGATCCCCTGGAGAAGGGGATTGCAACCAACTCCAGTATTCTTGCCTGGAGAATCCCATGGACAGAGGAGCCTGGCAGGCTATGTCCATAGAGTCACACAGAGTTGGACACGACTGAAGTGACTTAGTACAAGCAAACACACAGTGTAAACTGGTTTGTTTTTGGCTTTCTTCAGCACTGACAGGATTTTCTTTTATCAGATCTGAAACATGATTTATAAAATATCCATTTGCTTTCTAGCTTCCAAATTTTGTTGTTATTATGCACTCTTCCATTCTTCCTGTCATTGTGGGCTTGTGATTTATAATAAATCTCTTGTGAATTCATTTTAGTAAGCCTTTAGCAGGAATAAATTCATGTGTTTCACCCACCATTTTGCTTTTTCCCATCAGCACTTTGCTTCTCATAATTTTCTTGGACGTAATTTTCTATCTTTAGGGGGAATGGTTGAATGCATTTTGATGGGTTAATAGCACAGCTATACATCCAATAAAAAGTGTGTTAACGCCTTTCCATGCAATTTCCGATGTATTATGTTAAAGAAAACCCAGAGCTGGTTGGTAGTTAAAGTAATAAGAACGGATTTTATTCAGGACAGTTGTGACAGGGGAAAAGAGACCCTGGTACAAAACTGGTTCAATTCTGAATACAACAGGAGCAAGTGGGAATTTGTAGCCAAGGGGTGCAGAGGGGAGTTGGGGGGGACAGTCAATGGATGGAAACATTGGGGCTAAGGGGGGGATTTTGGCTGAACCAACTTGACAGGATTCTTACAGAAGGCAGGCCCGAGTGATCAAATATTAAAGAGAGCAGCTGAGGAATGTGATCATATATTACAGTGATCAGAAATCAACTGTGTGGACTTGCTCTTCTAAGTGGATGGAGCAGGATTCTTGCTAAAAGTGGGCCCAATAAGACAGACCCTGAGCGACCTGGGAAGCTCCTAACCAACCTTATGTACTTTATTTTTCTCGTCTATGTAATGGGGATCATATTAGTACCTGCCCATGAGAGTATTGTGAGGATTAAATGAACTAATTCATATAAAGAACTTAGAATTCATATTATGAACTGTCATCTGCAATAAACATATTGTTCAAATTAATTTCCATAAGCCTGTGGAAAAAAAGACACTTATGTGAATATATAGGCATACTTCAGAGATACTGTGGGTTCAGTTTTTAGACCACTGAAATAAAATGAGTATCACAATAAAGCAAGTCACACAAATCTGTAGTTCCACAGTGCATGTAAAAGTTATGCCACACTGTAGTCTAAGTGTGCTATATCATTATGTCAGGAAAACCAATGAACATACATTCATTAAAAAATACTTTACTGCTAAAAGATGCTAACTATCATATGAGCCTTCAATGAGTCATTTTTTTTTTTTGCAATGGTGACATCAAAGATCATTCATCACAGGTTAGTAATAATAACAGTGAACAACTCTGAATTGTTTTGAAAATTACCAAAATGTGACACAGAGAATGAAATGAGCAAATGTGGTTGGAAAAATGGCACTGGTGGACTTGCTCAATTCAGGGTTTCTACGAACCTTCAATTTGTAAAAAACGCAGTGTCTGCAAGTCTCAATGAAGTGAAGTGCAATTGGGTGAGGTGCAATGTACACTTTTCATTCTTGTACAAGAGTGCTTGTAAAATTAGAGAGCAAAAAATATCATAAGAAAAAAATGTTCTTCAGGAAGTTAGGAGAGTGTGCCAGCTCCCAGAATTTTTGTCTGTTGGAAGGCTATAGAGATTAAGAATTCTTTGGTTAGATCCCATCTCACCAAAGTTTTAACTCTAGTTTACTGAGAAATATTTTTCATGAAATAGAATCTAAGATAATAAAGAAAATTAATGAGAAATGTAGAATTCCCTCCATGGCTCGATGTAAAGTAAAGCATTAGCTGCAGATTCATTTCCCTAAAGTTGTGCGAATGCAAGTAAACGAAGCGGAAAGGAAATTCCCCTGATGATGCGAGCCAGTAAAACCCACTCAATGGAGTTTGGACTTGAATTATGCACACTGACTTTTTACATTTATTTGAATGCATTTGTTAGCTGCACTACAATCTTTGCCTGTACTGAAAGGCCCGAATTATCTGCTAATATAATGCATATGAGCTAGTTCTCAGAAATCATTAAACTATGGATGGATTTTTCTCCATGATATTTTAATGTCAGAGGGTAAAATATGTTGTTTTATTTTCTTGTCTTAAGAAGTTTAATCTAGTAAGTGTGGGTCTAGATGGAGGATGGAGGGAATATTAGAAACAAACTCAATTTCCTCTTTTCTAAACTAGCTTCAAATTATCTGTGATTCTGATTCTGGGTCATTATTTAATTCAAGTGGGAAATACATTTGAATTTCTGTTCTCTGTAAAGCATTCTGTAGAGTTTAATGGAAGATTTAAAGATTCAAGAGGATTTCAAGCCCAGTTTTAGAGGCAAATTATATGTCATTATACAAGGCAGTATAAGAGCTATATTTTGTTTAATATGTATGTGTATGATTTAATTATGCAAAGAAACTTTCAGGAGTCAAATAAAATCTGTAATAGAGTCAAGACTCCACAGTATTGTAGGATCCTCCACAATGAAATTAATTTTATTCAGGAGGATTAAGAAAGATAGTTTAGCTGAGTCTTGAGGATAACTGGGATTTTGATTAATAGAACAGGGACCACATAAACAAAACTGTGCAAGTATCTGACATAATTAGTCAATGGCATAGAGTCTGTTTAGGCTTCAACATATGAAGATGGGGCCCAAAGTATGACAGATCTCTGGGATCTCAGATATTTAAAGACTTGGCCCTAGGTTTTCATATGTACCCAGTGATTAGCTAAGAGTCGCAGTCTCCAAATTATATTATTTAGAAAGCTAGTTCAGCAAAGTGTTTAGAGATAGTTCAAGGAAAATAAGGTTTCATGATTAAAGAAGTTTTGGAAATCCTAGACAATTCAAGACAATATAGACAGTATTTTTTATTGCAGGACTTTTCAGAGCTTTTACTATGCTAGTAAACAGAGTTAATCTTACAATATGAGTTCTTGGCTGGGCGGTTTAGGTGTTTTGGAAATATTGGTTTAGTTTGCTTTAAATTCTGACCATAATCTAAGTTCCTTTCAATCAATGACATCAAATGCTTTGTTTCTTCCTTCCTTCTTTCTTTTTCCCTCCCTACTTCCTTATCCCCTTTTTATTTAATTTTTCTCTTTCAAGAAATTTGTATTAAATTATAATTTTAAAAAACCTGTGACCACAGTGCTATGTTCATTTAAAAACAGTCTTTTGTGCCCCTTTTAAAGAAATTGATTCTAAAAATACTGATGAAAATAAGTATTCTCCTTGTTTTAAAAATACCATCCTTCTGACAGTGGAACATGGCTTCCTTTATATTCTTGATTTAACAACAGTTTTTTCTAACTGGGGAAGGATAGCTTTATGTATCGGAGAAGGCACTGGCACCCCACTCCAGTACTCTTGCCTGGAAAATCCCACAGACGGAAGGGCCTGTGGGCTGCAGTCCGTGGGGTCTCTAAGAGTCGGACACGACTGAGCGACTTCACTTCCACTTTTCACTTTTGTGCACTGGGGAAGGAAATGGCAACCCACTCCAGTGGTCTTGCCTGGAGAATCCCAGGGGGTCGCACAGAGTCGAACACGACTGAAGCGACTTAGCAGCAGTAGCAGCTTTATGTATATATACACATAAAAGTTTTAACCTTGAATGCAGTTTCTGAGTAATGAGGAAAAAAAGGGGATAATTGTCTACCAGCCACATCAGCTGAATCCCTCCTTCTGCAGGTCAATGGGTGATATTGCACAAACACTCTAAAAATAGTTTTTTTAGTTGCTGTCAGCCTTGCTACGCACCTTGTACTGAAAATTAAATATTTTTCTCATTGTCATTCAACTCATGTAATAGGAAGAGCTAGAATTAGAACTCAGGAATTTTTGATTTCAAAACCACCACGTTTTGTTGCCTGCTGCTATGCAAATTAGAACTTCTCAATAAAATCACCAAAGGAAGGCTAGCCCCCTTTATGTTTCTTCTGATAAACTGCACAATCCAGGAACAACAAGGCAGATTCCCGTTCAGCATTTTATAGTCATTTTTTTTTTTTTTTTGTAGTGGTGGCAATTAACATACAGACAATTAACAAGCAAGTACAAAACATTGAAAGAAAACAAAGTAGTGAAAAATATTGTAAATAAATCAATCACACTTTTGAGATCAATAATAATGAAATCATTTTGTATATAAATGGCAGAGATATAAACATCATAAACTTTTGTAATTTGCCCCCTCAAAATGTCTCTTTGGCATATAGATTATTTTAAGGTTAAAACAATTAAGGCTCAAAAGACTCAGGGAGAAATTTTAGCCTTTCCCCTAGCTGTGTACAGAATGAAGACAGAGGCCCTATTCCAGGAAGGGAGCCATGACCAAGATGAATGGCTGAAGTATGAACTAGGCGTGGAGACAGGGAGGAATTTAGGTAAGTCTATCTGTTGGAACTCCTGTGTCCCATTGTCTCACTGTGGCCCAGCAAACATTTGTTTACTGAATATTTGCTTTTCCCTCTCTATGTCAGTTACCTTCCTCCCCTTTGAAGTCCCAGACCACCACCCTCAACATCCTTTTTTGTCTTTAGCTAAAGGTATTTAAGATAAAGTTTTTGGAGAAGGCGATGGCACCCCACTCCAGTACTCTTGCCTGGAAAATCCCATGGACGGAGGAGCCTGGTGGGCTGCAGTCGATGGGGTCGCTAACAGTCGGACAGACTGAGCGACTTCACTTTCACTTTTCTCTTTCATGCATTGGAGAAGGAAATGGCAACCCACTCCAGTGTTCTTGCCTGGAGAATCCCAGGGATGGGGGAGCCTGGTGGGCTGCCGTCTCTGGGGTTGCACAGAGTTGGACACGACTGAAGTGACTTAGCAGCAGCAGCANTCTTTCTTTCATTGGAGAAGGAAATGGCAACCCACTCCAGTATTCTTGCCTGGAGAATCCCAGGGACGGGGGAGCCTGGTGGGCTGCCGTCTATGGGGTCACACAGAGTCGGACACGACTGAAGTGACTTAGCAGCAGTAGCAGCAAGCATCTTTTCATGTGCTTTTTGGCCACCTAAAACCACTTTTTCTTAGGGCTTTAGACTAAGAAAGTCATGAGTCTGAACAGTGGGTGGCTTGATTTGAGCACACTTGGCTGGCTGGGGTGCCCACACTCAGATGAGGACATCAGCAGGACCCTTTCCTGGGCTTTTGAGCATCTGAAGGTAGCCTCAGCCCACCCTCTCCTATTTCTGAATTTAATCTTCTTATTCTGAGATTTAAAGAGATGTAATTGACGCTTAGACAAAGCCCAGGTTCCAGAAACTCTAAACAAGGAGGTAGACTAAGATCAGGGAACTCAGCCTCTTCTGGGAAGGGTCCCACAGGATCAGACGAAAGTGGGGATTCCTCAGCCCAGATTCACCTGACTACAGCCAATCTCAGTTTCGCCCTCGGCTTCCCCCCATGCACTGCCACACTGAACCTACCTGTTCTGTGTTTGCATGTCAGGTAAATTTTCTGATCAGTAAGCATTTGCCTACTCCTGTACCATGACTTAAGGTGACTTTGGTACTGGTTGGTCTATTGCTGCTACGAAACAGAGACCCACAGACTTAAAAACGAACTTATGGTTGCTGGGGGGAGGGCTGGGGGGTAGGGATAGTTAGGGAGTTAGGGCTAGACATGTACACACTGCCGTATTTAAATGAAAAACCAACAGGGACCTACTCTATAGCACATGAAACTCTGCTCAATGTTATGTGGCAGGCTGGATGGGGGAGGAGTTTGGAGGGGAATGGATACATGGATATGCATGGCTGAATCCCTTCGTTGTTCACCCAAAACTATCACAACGTTGTTAATCGGCTATACCCCAATACAAAACAAAAAGTTAAAAAAAAGTAAACTGTCTGGATGGTCTTATATACTTTTCCTTCTTTAGAACCACAGGAAAAGCTGATTGCTATTATTCCCCTGAGAGATGGGGACTCTCAAGGGATCCATCCAAGGTCATCCTACAAGGTAGTGACAGGCAGGACCTCTGGCTCTGTGTCAGCAGCGCTCCTAGGGAGAGTCTGTCCATGCTTTGTAGTGGCCTCCACAGGGTTATATTAATTATATATTAATAAAATACAGCACATATTAATATATGGCTGCTGCAGCTGGCAAAGATGAGGCAATTGCTGAAACTGACACATGTGGGCAGGTAGGTGAGGCCAGGGACAGCAGAGAAGGCAGGGATCTCTGGAGAGGGAGGCTGCTGAAGGACTGAGATTTCTGAGCACCTGAAAAGCTCCCCAGCTCCCAAATATTAATATCTTCTCCGCCACCTGAAAGTTTCTTACCAAGAAATAAAGCCTCGAAAATCCCAGCTCTGCTCCTTATTGGCTGTGTGAACTTGGGCAGCACACCCGGTCTTTCTGAGACTTTGTTTAATCATCTGTTAAATGGAGATTTAAATAACACCAATTGTATAGAGTCGTAAGGATTAAATGTTCAAATGGGCTTCGCAGCTGCCTCACTCATATCACTCAACAAGTGGCTGCTACTGTACATGTACAGATGGAGGGGCGGTGGGTTTTTTTGTTTTCCTTTTTCTTCTCTGGGTCTTTAGCAAATTAACATACACTGCTGTTATAGTAAAAAAAAAATGCTTTTTAATAATAAAAAGTATAAATATCCAGGGACTTTCCTGGTGGTTCAGTGGTTAAGACTCTGTGCTGCCATTGTAGTGGGCATGGATTCCATCCCTGTGTGGCATAGCAAAAAAGCCCCAAAAACCAAATTTATACTGGAATGTAGCCTTATCAGGTTCCTCTGTCCATGGGATTCTCCAGCAAGATAACTGGAGTGGGTTGCCATGTCCTTCTCCAAGAACTTACGTAAATGAGGGCAAAACATTTCCAGAGAGAAATTGGTAGAATCTGCATTTATTGAACACCTACTATGTGCCTGATGGGCTTCCCATGTGGCGCTAGTGATAACGAACCCGCCTGCTAATGCAGGAGACATAAGAGACATGAGTTCAATCCCTGAGTCAGGAAGATCCCCTGGAGGAGGCATGGCAACCCATTCCAGTACTCTTGCCTGGAGAATCCCATGGATAGAGGAGCCTGGTAGGCTGTGGCCCATAGGGTTGCAAACAGTCAGACATGACAGAAGCAACTTAGCACGGTACAGCATATGCCTGACACTGTGTGTACATTTTTGTTTAGTTTAAATCGTGATCACGGCAACCCTATCAGCCAAGTGTCATTGTATCAGTTAAGTGTTCTAATCCCCATTTTATAGAGTAGGAAGCTGAAGCTTACATGAGTTTTGTAACTGCCCTAAGTAAAGAACCTGCCTGCTAACATAGGAGATATAAGAGACACAGTTTCGATCCCAGGGTTGGAAAGATCCCCTGGAGAAGGGAATGGCTACCCACTCCAGTATTCTTTCCTAGAGAATCCCATGGAGAGAGGAGACTGGCAGGAGTCCATGGGGTTGCAAAGAGTTGGACGTGACTGAAGCAACTGAGCATGCACGCATGCATGTGCACACAGTTCACTGGGAATCTAATCCAGATCTCTCTGATTGCAAACTCTACAGTCTTCCCAACAACTTTTCAAGTTAACTGAAAGGGTAGACTGGGAATGAAAGGAGGGTGGGGTGACTGAGGGAAGCAACATGGCAAGCAGGGAGCCGGGGCACTGGACATGGACAGAAGTTCAGGAGACACAAAGGACGGGAGGAGAAAGCAGAGAGGGGATGGAAGTGTCTCAGAGCCAAGCTGCCCGGTTTCACAAACGCTCATAAATGTTCTGCCCCGCTTCAGAAAGGTTAATGTCTGCAGCTGTGATGATTCTCTTTAGTTTTGATTTTTTATTTAACAACCTCTCTTTGCAAAGCTGTGAATGCAGGGCAAGGATGCCTGTGTTGCTAGCTTTACAAACCAGTTCCCTGTCGCAGTGGATTGCTGGGAGCGGGCAGGCTGGCGGTGAGCCTCGTGATCGGCCCAGCCTTGCTCACAGGTCATTTTTATCTATTTATGTAGGATCTTAATTCTCCGACCAGGGATCAATCCTGCACCCCATGCTGTGGAAGCATGGAGTCTTGGATCGCCAGAGAAGTCCACTCAGTCATTTGAAGCTGCGAGAGTTTCTGCAGCAGCCTCCTCTCTCCTCCATCCTGTCCCATGGGCAATCCCTTCATTTCGGCTCAAATGAAGGAACAGGCTCAGTGTTTTCTTGTCAGTTCAATTTCATTTAAAGTAAGTTCCTTGAAGGCCCAGGCTCAGTGTTTTCTTGTCAGTTCAATTTCATTTAAAGTAAGTTCCTTTAGGTTTCCAGTGGCTCTGTGGGAAAGAATCTGCCTGCCAATGCAGGGGACCCGGGTTCCAAGATCCCTGGTCCAGGAAGATCCCACATCCCCCGGGACAACTGAACCCATGCCCCACAACTAGTGAGCCAGCGCTTTGGAGCCCATGCTAGGAACAGGAAAAACGACAGCAATGAGAAGCCTGCACACCACAATAGAGGGTAGCCCCAGCTCGTTGCAACTAGAGAAAGCCTGCACCACTCTGCAACGAAGACCCAGTGCAGCCATAAATAAGTAAATACAAAAGTGATTTCCAAAAAAATAAGAAAGCAAAAATTAAGGCCTTAAAAAAAAATAAAGTTCTTTCCAGGTTAGGTTGAATTGTTCAAGTTGTTCTTTGCTTAAGAATGTGCAGCTGAGGCGCTCTAACGTCTAGAATTTATCTGGATTTGTACAAAGGCATGGCATGGACCAGCAGCATCTGTGGTCACTTCACAAGTTTATGGATTTCCTCAAAACTTGGAACTGATCCATTGGTTACAGGTATTAAATGGAACAAGCTAAGTTGTTCGTGTTTCTACCATCCTCTAGAGAGGTCAGGTGACTGGGCCAGGGTCGTATGTGCACCAAGAGAGGACGAACGCCCTGACCTTCTGATTCCCAAACCCATGATGTCTCTCCGGAACCACTTCCTAATACCTTGTCACTTTTCTCTACCTAATGACACAGAAGAGTTGGAAGAAGAGGGTGATCCCTGTGGGTAGAAGGCTCCCAAACCTATGCCTGTTGATGCTGAAGTCTATCAGGCCAAAGGGCAGAAACTAAAGGGTTAATTCTGCAAACACAAGAAAGCTACTAGAGTCTAGGGCCAAGAAACAGGAAGGGGGCTTCAGAGAGGGCAGGTGTTAGCACATCTGGTGGGAGCATATGTCCCCTGATCCTGAGATCTCAACCCTGACTGGACACTGAAATCACCTGGGAACTTTAAAAATGCTGATGCCCAGGCCCCTGTTGCAGGAAGTGGTCTTAGTTGGGGTGGTTGGATATATTTTAAGAGTTCTACAGATAATCCTAGTATGCAGCCAGGATTGAGAATCATACACTAGCCAGTTAGCTCCTGGAAGAGAGATACCCTGGGCTTTTCACCTCTCATCCCTCACACAGCAGCACTTGGCATAGAAGCGCTACACACAAGTGTACAGAATTGGAAAGATCTAAGACTGGTAACACTGGATGATGGACAGCTAGGCGACAGATGATTGTAAAAAACTGGGCCGAAGAAAAGGTAGTGAAGATGGAGGCAGGCTGATTCTTAACCTGAAAAATAAAATAAAGGTATATGTAAGTGAAAAGGACCAGAAGTTTAAGCATTAAAGGGTTAATATTGGATATGTTGAGTAGCTAAGTTATGGGGGAGGGTGTGTCTGAAGCAGAATGCCTGTGTGAATTCACGTCAGTCACATGTCATTCAGTCCCTCTGCGTCACCGTGCCTCAGTCGTCTCATCTCTAAAATGGATAATAATTGGGCAAAACTACATCATGGTTTATCAAAGAAAAACTGAGACACGAGCTTTAGAATAGGAAAGGAAAATTTTACTTATAAAGACTGCAAGAGTCTTTGCTATGTAGTTTGCTACAGCAACTAGAAAAATAGCATAGCTACCACATTGACATTAGTCCGCTCATTATTTTTTAAAAAAAACCTTCTCATGCAGTGATCATATTCACAAAGGTCATGGTATCTTCAGACATTAAATAATTGCTTTTGTTAAGGAGCCCAGGTTCACAAGAAATAATCACGACTTTATTCTTTGGGTATCACAGCCAGTCAGGGTTTTGTTTTTCAGTTCTTTATTTATTCATCTGGTTGTTTTAGGGTTAGTTGTTAGATCTTAGTTGCAGCACAAGACCTGCGTTGTGGGATCTTTCGTTGTGGTGTGTGGTCTCAGTTGCTCCAAGGCATGTGGGATGTTAGTTCCCTGGCCAGGGACTGAACTCACATCCCCTGCATTGCGAGGCGGCTTCGTAACCACTGGACCACCAGGGAAGTCTCAACCAGTCAGGGGTGAATCTGTTGTTATTTTGGTTTATTTCGGGGTGCAAAATGTTTTGTGTTTTGCTTTGCTTTGCTTTGCCTGACTGTGGTGTAGGCCGTATTTCCTGACTTTGGAAGCACAGTGATTTTTTTGCTTTTACGTGTTGTTGTGGGCTTCAGTAAGCTGATACATGTAACGGCACGTATGACAATGCCTGGCACTATTAAATTTTCTGTGTGTTAGCTATAGTGTCTTTCTTTTTATGTGTTTATTTTAAACTTTCTGCAGTGAGCAAGCATAACAAGTTCCCCTTAATTCAAATGCTCGCTTACATTAAACATCAGAGAGGCCAGTTAAAATAGAAGAGCCACAGGAGCCTGGACCCGGGCCCCAAGGTTTCTCCGGGCCCCAGATTAAAGGCTGCAGTTTAATCTCACCTCCTTCCTGGCCCTGCAACTCTTGTTTCATCCCTCTAGCTGAGAACTGGATCCCAGCATCTGTTATTTCCTCTCTTTTTAATGAGAAAATTTTGTTTTAGAGAATGTTCCTGAGTATGGCTGGGAGTGGAGCAAAGATGACCAAGGACTCATTGTGTCCTAAGAGGAAAGGGCAAGAAAGAAACAGAGGAGGAGCAGCTGTGTCAAAGGACACAGGTCAGGCGTCAGGGAGGGAGCTGTGAGCAGGAGTGGATTGGGGGTAGTAACTGGAGCCTCCTGCCCAGGGACTAGGAAGCAGTAATGTCCACCCAAGAGGCAGCTCCGTCATGGGATTCTGGTGTGACCAGTGCATGCAAAAGCCAAGAGGATAGGGACTTGGTTGCAGGATGTCTGGAACCTGGCATGGGGCTGGAGGTCAAATATCCAGGCCTTTCCTGGAAGTTCATTTATTCGTTCCTTCATCAATCATTCATCCATCCTTCATCAATCATTCATCGACTCCAAAAATGTTAACTGAGGATCTACTATGTCCCAGCCTGGGCCCTGAGGCTCTAGTGGGGAACAGATCAGTCAGGTGGAAATCTCTGCCCTTAAGGAGCTTGTGTTCTAGTTGGGGGAGACAGATGACAAGTCAAATAAATAGGTGTGCTCTTTGGTAGGTTAGATAGTGATGAGTAGAAAAACAAAGCAGGGAAGGACGGCAGGAAACGGAGGGGTGCAGCCGAATTAGCCCCCATGGAAGGCCTCGCTGATTAGTGACATTTGAGTAAGCACCCACAGTGGGGTGGGGGGGTACTAAGCGGGGCAGCGAGTCATGTGTCAGGGGAAATGTGTCTCCTAGAGAAGTGGGGCCTCTGCGGGCAAGACTGGGGAGGTCTGGGCAAGAATGGGGAGATCTAGGCAAGACTGGGGAGGTCTGGGAAAGACTGGGGAGGTCTAGGCAAGACTGGGGAGGTCTGGGCAAGAATGGGGAGATCTGAATGCAGGATTAAGGCTGTATGAGGAACAGCCCCTGGGTGGGGTTTTTATCTGCCAAGGGAAATACAAGGTGTGTCCTTCCTGTGTTTAAATATGGAAACTGAGGATCATAATAAATGATAGTAAATAAAGGCATATCATTTCAAAATCACTATCATACTTCACCTTTCTAAAGACTTGTTTGTCTAAATGTACAGCTCATAGTGTAGAGTCAAACCTTGGCAACCGTCATGTTTTAGTGTTTTCCAAATTAGCCACTAGTTAAAAATCTACCGGGAAGCTTGGTTTAAAGATACAGATTCCAGCTTCCTCCCACATCTAGTCCAGGGAAGGGGCCTGGGAAACTGCATGAGTCCCAGGGGATTCTGTAAAAGGCAAACTTGACAGGTACCGGCAGGTCAATCCATATTTCACAAAGGAGGAAATCGAGGCCTAGAGAGAGGGGACGGACATCCTACTTGATGTAGAACTGGTCAGTCAGGTAGAGCTGGAAACAACACTGACATTTTCCAACCCCTCCAGGCTGAAGAATGCTTTTTCACAGCACAAAGATTGCTCACGATATTTAAACTCGGGGTACAGCAAGACGCAGCTTCACAGGTGGTACAGTTGTAAAGAATCCCCCTGTCAGTTTTCAGAACGAGATTCGGGTTCGACTCCTGGGTCAGGAAGATCCCCTGGAGTAAGAAATAGCTACCCACTCCAGTATTCTCGCCTGGAAAATTCCACGGACGGAAGAGCCTGGTGGGCTACAGTCCACGGGGGTGCAAAGGGTCGGACACAACTGAGCGACTGAGCATGCACAACGAGACACAACAGAGAAAAGCGACCCCCGGGGCACACACCTGCCAGGAGCCCCAGATGCGCCTGGGCTGCGTCAGCCACGGCTGACCCCCAGACTCAGCACTGAACGTGCTGGCAGCCACGTCTGCAGGGAAGACAGGTCGGACGACTCTATTTAAGGAGGCAGTAAAATGATGTGTAGTCATTTCATTTGATAAGAAAAGCTTTTTCCTTTAATGAACAAAGTGGAAAACCCCTCAAACCTTTGCTCTTTTATGGCTGTTATCGGGAAAAGGGGGAAATAAAAGACAGAACATGGCAAAATGAGAGATCTACCCGCTCTCCGTCAGAATCCTTTCTTCCATGTAATTGATCTCAAACGGGCTATCTGGGGTTTCAACCTTTTGATAGGCCTTTTGCTAAACAACCATGTATCTGAGGTGAAGCGAAAGTCACTCAGTTGTGTCCAGCATTTTGCGACCCCATGGAATGCAGCCTGCCAGGACTACCTGGACTGTCCATGGGGGTTCTCCAGGCAAGAATACTGGAGTGGGTAGCTGTTTCCTTCTCCAGGGGATCTCCCCAACCCACGGATCCAGCCCAGGTCTCCAGCATTGCAGGCGGATTCTTTACCATCTGAGCCACTGGGGAAGCCCATGCGTTTGAAGGGTGTGGAGAGACGTCCATGGCTCTTTGTCTGATGCTGCCTGATGGTCTTCATGAGACTGGGCTGAGAGGCCTGAGAAGAACGCTGTGACCTGTGGCCAGCCATAGGACTGCCTGGTCTCCTGGTGGGGGAGCGGGGCTTGCTGCGTGTCTTCCCCGAGGCCCCTTGTAGCTGTGGCACCTCTGACGTCCAGCCCTGTCTGACCAGAAGCACTTTCTGGGTTTGTGTGTATGAGTGTATTGTGTGTGTGATGCGCACCCTAGCACACACGTGGGGACTCAGACCCGCGCCCCAGTTGTGAGCCGTCTCTTGGAGATAGAAGTTTCTGTTTCCAAGCTGTGCAGGCCTGCGAGGAGACACACAATTGCTTTTGTTGTTTGTTCTTTCCCTGTGGGGACAAAAGCCCTTTCAGTTGCTGTGGAATGTACAAAAAGTTCTGCGCTGAAGGGCTGGGCCTGGAAACCTGGAAGCAGGCTCAGAGCAGGCTGCTTCCACCTGAAGCCCCCAGAGCCCTGCCCAGTCCCTGGGGCTGCCTGCTAAATGCATCTGCATGGAGGGGAGGGAAAACAAGTTCCCTCATTCCTGCTCCTGCATCACCTCGGGCAGCTCCAGTGACTGGCAACATCCCATCCGAAGCATGGCCTAGATGCCGGCGGGTGGGGGCGGGGGGTGTGTCGAAGGAGGCCTGGAGCTTTGCTTGCTCTCTCAACCTCCCCAACATCAGTGAGACTGCACTGTGTTACCCCCATTTTGCAGCTGAGGTGACCAGTCTTCAGAAAGGGACCCAGGGGGACAGTGCTGAGACAGAGCAGCTAGGGTGCTGAAAGGGGGTGTGGGGGGGAAGCAAGGAACTCTCAGAGTTCAAGGGCAGGGCCACAGGGCCTCCACGCTTGTGGACACTTTGATCTCCAGTTAAGCAAAAATACAAGCGACGCTTTGGTGGAGGAAAAAGAACCTGCCACCACAAAACCTAATAGTGGAAAAAAAAAACCAAAAAACCTAATAGTGGCCTTCTTCATTGCTATTTACATCTTTGGGTGGAACTACTGTTGCAAAGCGAATCGCCACAAAGAAACGTGCTTCCAAAATACCGTGGGGCTGTGCTATTTTCGGAGGGCAGTTCCCCAAGGCTGCTATTGTCTGTGTTTTTCTAACCAGGATTGGGGCAACGCCTAGGGTGCAGAAGCCAAACACCCATGAACTTTACTCTTGTTTCAAAATGTAAATGAGTAAGTTCCAGTAGGATGTGTCCAGAAACAGGGCTAAGCAATCAGTGTGCTCTCCCCACCCCCCACCCTGTCTCTGATACACATCTAGNTGAAGCACACCAAGCCTCCCTGTCCTTCACCATTTCCTGGAGCTTGCTCAAACTCATGTCCGTTGAGTCAGTGATGCCATCCAACCAGCTCGTCCTCTGTCATCCCTTCTCCTCCTACCTTCAATCTTTCCCAGCATTAGGGTCTTTTCCAAAGACCATTAAGGTCTTTTCCATGTTTTAGCTATTGTGAATAATGCTGTTATGAACATGCATGTACAAATACCGCTTCAGGACCTTGCTTTCAATTCTTTGGGGTGTATACCCGTTGGTGGACTTGCTGGCTTACATGGTAGCTCTAGTTTAAATTTTCTGAGGAGCCTCCATATTATCAAGAGTGCACAAGCTGTCTCTTATACACATCTGGTGGGGGGATGGGGGGGTGGGGGCATGAGCCAAGGAGGATGGCACCCAGGGCTGCGAACCGTATTGGCACGTGTTTCAAAGCACTGTGCAGTTGGTCTGTCATTGCCCGGGTCTCAGGGGGGACTGCACAATCTTCCATTCTTCCACGCAAGAGAGGAAGAAAGGAGAGAGGTGTGGGGAGGAGCCCAGCTTTTCAACACGATCTGTTTAAACAAGACTCTTATCAAGGAGTAATCCTAAACGTTGGGCTTTCTTACTATCTCAGCTTCCCAGGGACCGGGTATGTGACTTTGGGGTCTCAAGAGGGGGCATTAAATTGCCTCTTAGAGATCAGAGCCCCAAATAAGCAGATAAGGTTGATAAAAATGGGGGGAATTCCCTTGTGTCCCATGGGGATGGTCTTCATTGCCCATTACCCAATATTTTCTGCACAGTGCTTCCCAGACTGAGAAGAAAGCTGACATCATGGAGCAGCCTTTGCAGGCCCAGCCCAGGGCTGTAGGGGCGGAGGAGGGGATGGGAGATGGAGGAATGGACTTCCAGGCTGTGCATGGAACTTCCAGTCCTTTGGTGGCCCAGTAGGTGCAGGGCATTAATTTTTAAATCTCTATTAAATTGCTATTCTGTGTCTAATTCTTTGTTAGATGCTCTGGAAAACCCCCAAGTAGTTGATGTATAATTAAATGCATGTTCAGTGTCTACCAAGTTCACAGCATCGTGTTAGGGAAGGAGCAACCACAGCTGGAGAGGTGGAAAAACCCGTGGGTTGGCTGGGAAGTGGCTAGGCTCTGTGTTCAGACTGCCTGGCTTTGAAGGCACACTTGGCTGTGTGACTGGGTAAGGTCTCTCTTTGCCTCTGTTTTCTCAGCTATAAAATTGCAATAATTTCCCAGGATTGTTGTGAGGATTCAGTGTGAAATTCTTAGCACAGTCCCTGAAACAAACTAATGCTCCATAGACTTTAAACACTATTTATTATTATTATTACCCAAGACTCTGACCCTAACTCTTCAGGTATTTACAGGCTTAAATTAAAAGTAATAAGGCATGTCCTAAAACAGAATCATTGACCTGGTTGTGGCTGATAAGTGTACTGTAGATATCTGAGGACAAAGACCTTTCAAGCAGGAATCATTAAAGAAGGCTTCAGGGAAGAAATGGAGAACAGGGCCTTCAAAACTGGGTGGGAATTGAGCAGTTAAGAACATTCTAGCTAGGAAAATATGGCATACATCAGGCTGTGGAGGCAGGAAGATGCCTGGCATGCTTGTGGGGTGCCAAGTTGCTAAGGTCCCACAGGGAAGCCGTGAGAAATAAAGCTGGAGAGTAGGTAAGTCAGTGCCAGATGGCAGTCTACAGAGTTCAGACTTCATTGTGCTTGCAGTAAGAAGCCTTGGGGAGGACTCTGAGAAGCAAGTGGGTTCTTCTCCTGTTTTCCCTGAAGGTGATATGGGTTCACATCTTGAGATGATGCTGAACCCAACCATCACCAGATCAGCAGAGATTTTCGTCAGCTTCTGTTTCTTGCCCACCACCGTGGAGGGCAGGGCCTCTCTAGGGTGCAGAAAAGATCTTTCTTCATTTCTCCCACCCTTGGAGCACTCAGGACCAGTTGGGAAATGAGCTGGGAATGGGCATATAGTCAGGGAGATCGATGCAGGTCACCAATTGGAGCTAAACTTGATCTGGAACTACGCTATCCTATATGGCAGCCACTGGCCACTTGCAGCTCCTGAGCATTTGAAATGTGACTGCTACAAACTAAGAGGTGCTCTCAGGGTAAAATACACCCCAGATGTCAAAGACTTAACCCAGGGAAAGAATATAAAAGAGCTCATTATAATATTTTTAATATTGTTCCATGCTGATGCAATAATATTTTGGATATATTGGGTTAAGTAAAGTGTTATTCAAGTTCATTTCACTTGTTCCCTTTTACTTTTTTGTGTGACATCTGTAAAATTTTAAATAGTGCATGCAGCTTGGATTATATTTCTTTTGGCCAGTTTAGAGGGATAAGGGCCACGTGATCTATGACCTGGATGATGTCTAGGGCTGTGACTATACACCTCATATTAGCCTGGGTGGGGTGCCTGGCTTCTAAAGGTGCTAGGCTCAAATTTGAACAAAATCAGCATTATGCACTGGAGAAGGCAATGGCACCCCACTCCAGTACTCTTGCCTGGAAAATCCCATGGGCGCAGGAGCCTGGAAGGCTGCAGTTTATGGGGTCGCTGAGGGTCGGACACGACTGAGCAACTTCACCTTCACTTTTCACTTTCATGCATTGGAAAGGAAATGGCAACCCACTCCAGTGTTCTTGCCTGGAGAATCCCAGGGACAGGGGAGCCTGGTGGGCTGCTGTCTATGGGGTCGCACAGAGTCAGACACGACTGAAGTAACTTAGCAGCAGCAGCAGCAGCATTATGCTCAGGATAAGAAGTTAAAGCAGGAAAAGGTATATTCATGTTTGTGTATCAGTTCTCCAAGTTTCTGCAAAAGTTGGCTCCAAAATTGTTTTTCTGTTGAGGCTGGCAGGACTCAGTGTTGTGAGGGCCACTTTAGGAAAGTCTTCACCCATGAGAATAAAGGGAGAAACCTCTATGATATTCCTTTCTATTTTATTTATTTGGCTGTGCTGGGTCTTAGTTGCCCCATGTGGGATCTTTATTTGTGGCATGAAAACTTAGTTGCAGCATGTGGTATCTAGCTCCCTGACCAGGGATCGAACCTGGGGCCCCTGCATTGGGAGTTTTGAGTCTTAGCCACTACCCCACCAGGGAAGTCCCTGGGTTATTGTTTCTTGGACTTTCTGTCAATAGTCCCTTGGGTGGGCCTGCCTGTGAATGCTTCCACTGATCAGGATTCAGGAACCCATGGAGAGGCTGCATCAAGGGGCCTCTGAAAGATGCATTGTATGTAGAAAATGCATCAAGTTATTTAAAAGGATCACCTTAAGGTTTTGTCATAATGGATAATTTTTTAAAAATTGCCTCTATGCCTTTCAGGATTTTCTACAGTCAATAAACAACTAAAAGAAACTTTTTTTTTCCCCCAAGAGCAGAAAGGCAGCAGTGGTGGGTTTTCAACCACTACTAGGTAGGGAAGTGGGACCAGATGCTGCAAGTTCCCAGGCTTAACATAAAGCAAATATCAATGGAGACAGGTTTTTTTGTAACAGAGAGGCATACCATCCTTCTATGTGGACAGGCCTGATGTTGAATATCAATGTCATAGGAGAATTCAGGGGTTCAGAAGACACAGGATTTGAACTTGGTTCAAATTCTCACTGTATGGGTTACCATCTGGTGTCCTTGTTGGTCATTTATCATCCCCAAGCTTCAGCTTCCTCACACTGGGCTGCTAGCCTCTTTACAGACAGTGGCGGAGTCACTAAGTCCTGTCCGACTCTTGCAACCCCGTGGAATGAAGCCTGCCAGGTTCCTCTGTCCATGGGATTCTTCAGGCAAGAATACTGGAATGGGTTGCCATGTCCCTCTCCAGACAGTAAATACATGCAAACCTTGGAGATACTACGAGTTTGGTTCCAGTTCACCACAATAAACTGAATATCTTGATAAAGCGAGTCACCTGAATTTTTTTTTTTTGGTTTCTCAGTGTATGTAAGAGTTATGTATACATTGTACTATAGTATTATATATTAAATGTGCAATAGCACTATTTCTAGAAAAGCAACATACATATCTTATTTTAAAAATACTTAGGGGTGTGGGATTAAGAGGTACAAACTGCTATATGTAAAATAAAGGATATATAGTACAGCACAGGGAAATATAGCCATTATTTATAACTTTAAATGGAGTATAATCTATAAAACTATTGAATCCCTATGCTGTACACTTGAAACTAATATAACATTATAAATCAACTGTATGTGAATAAAAATAAATATACCTAATTGGTAAAAAAAAAAAAAAAGGCTGACCACCTTGCCAGTGGGGTGGTGTCGGGAAGGTAAGGAAGTGGAGTTTGCAACTAGCAGATATAAACTATTATATACAGAATGGATAAACAACACTGTCTTACTGTATAGCACTGGAAACTATATTCAATATCCTGTGATAAAACATAACAGAAAATAATATGGAAAAGATATATATATATATATATCTGAATTATTTTGCAGGGCACCAGAAGGTAACAGAATATTGTAAAACAACTATACTTCAATAAAATAAATTTTAAAAAAGAATAACAGTTCATGCCCAAGGTGGGAAAAATACTAAGCATCATTTGAGCCTTCAGTGAGTCATAATCTTTTTGCACTAGTAACATCAAAACTCACTGATCACAGATCACCGTAACAAATATAATCATAATGAGAAAGTTTGAAAGATTTTGAGAACTACCAAAATGTGATGCAGAGACATAAAGTGAGCAAATGGTGCTGGAAAAATGGCACTGATTGACTTGCTCAACTCAAACTTTGCCACAAACCTTTAATGTGTAAAAAATGCATTATCTGTGAAGCTCCATAAAGTGAGATATACCTATACTCAATAAATACTAGCTATCATTATAATGGAGATTTTGTTTCTGAAATAGTCATTCTAACAGTACTAGAATGAAATTTAAAAATTTTTCCTGGCCTCCACCACGGGTGTTTTACAAGCTTTTCTTTCCAGACAAAACCAGGAGGGAAGAGGTTCCAGACAAAACAGCAGAAAGGCTGTGGGGAGGCAGAGAGCTCAGCTCCCGAGGCCACTCAGCTGCACTTGAGCTCTGTTCCTATACTTGCCTGTGGCATCCATTCCCATGTCAGCGTCCCTGAGGAAAGTTTGTGTTCTAGAAACTCTAGTTTGGAAGAGCCAGAATAATGATAAACATTTTCAAAGCGTTCTCCTATCAACAACCTGCTTGTCATAGAGGACAAGAAAACAATGCACCCACCTCTAAGCACCCCAGTTGGTGTTGATCAGGGGCTCTAGTTGGCTTGATACCAGATCTAATTGGATGACATTTCCCTGTGAATAGCTTTTCGTCAAACTCTGGGACAATCACAATGTGTGGTTTTATTGCTAAAGGGCTCAGTATTCAGAAGGAAATGGAACACTTTCCCATTATTCTTCATGTTAGTTTTTCCCATTTTTTATTGTGGTAAAATACACATAGTATACAATTGATCATCTTCACCATGTTTTTAAAATTAAAGTATCATTGATTTACAATATTTTGTTTCAGTTATACAGTTAAGTGATTTGGTTATATATATGTATTTCAGATTTTTTCCATTATAGGAACTTGATATTGAATATAGTTCCCTCCAGCCTGGTAGGCAGGGAGAGGGGAGGAGGAGGGAGAGAATGGGGGGTAAAGATTTTTAAAAACGAATAGAGTTCCCTGTGCTATACATTAAACCCTTGTAGTGTACCATCTTCACCATTTCTAGGCATACAGTTAGTGAAAGTGAATGTGAAGTCACTCAGTCGTGCCCAACTCTCTGCGACCCCATGGATAGTAGCCTGCACCAAGCTCCTCCGTCCGTGGGATTCTCAAGGCAAGAGACTGGAGTGGGTTGCCATTTCCTTCTCCATACAGTTAAGTGGTATTAAATTTATTCATGTGGTTTTGCAACCATCACCACCATCCATCACCATAACTCTTTCATCTTACAGAACCGAAACTCTATGCTCATTAAAAAATAACTTTCCACTCCCCACTCTCCCCAGAGCCTGGCAACCGTCATTCTGCTTTCTGTCTCTATGATTTTGACTACACTACGTACCCCATGTAAGTGGAATCACTCAGTATTTGTCTTTTTGTGACTGGCTTATTTCCCTTAGCATAATGTCCTCAAGGTTCATCCAGGTTATTGCAGAATGCAGAATTTTCTTCCTTTTTAAGGCTGAATAATATTTCATTGTAGGTATATGCCGTATTTTGCCTGTCCATTCACTGCTTGATCAATACGTGGGTAGTTTCCATGTTTTGTTGTTGTTCAGTCTCTCAGTCATGTGTGACTCTTTGCGACCCCATGGACTGAAGCACACCAAGCCTCCCTGTCCTTCACCATTTCCTGGAGCTTGCTCAAACTCATGTCCGTTGAGTCAGTGATGCCATCCAACCAGCTCGTCCTCTGTCATCCCTTCTCCTCCTACCTTCAATCTTTCCCAGCATTAGGGTCTTTTCCAAAGACCATTAAGGTCTTTTCCATGTTTTAGCTATTGTGAATAATGCTGTTATGAACATGCATGTACAAATACCGCTTCAGGACCTTGCTTTCAATTCTTTGGGGTGTATACCCGTTGGTGGACTTGCTGGCTTACATGGTAGCTCTAGTTTAAATTTTCTGAGGAGCCTCCATATTATCAAGAGTGCACAAGGGTTTCAGTTTCTTCATATCTTTGCCAATCCTTCATAGCCATCCTTGTTATTTTCATTTTTCCCTTTTTTTATAGTAATCACCCCCTAATGGGTGTGATGTTTTACATTAATACTAAGTTGCTTCAGAGCTTTCCATATGCTTTTGTCTAATATCCTTGTTTTAGGTATTTTATTTCTACTGGGATACCAGGCCCCTCTTGTTAACCTCAAAAGTGAAAGAAACTATTCCCTGGTAGCTTAAACAGTAAAGGATCTGCCTGCAATGCAGGAGATCTAGGTTTGATCTCTGGGTTGGAAAGATCAGAGAAGCCTGGCTGGCTCTTGTCACAAAGAGTCGGATACCAGACCACTTTTGTTAACCTTAACTTTCTGCATTTTACCTGTCCTTGCTCCACCAGAGGCATTCTCCAGGCATGCTGAAGTCGGGACTGGTGAATAAGGACGCCTCCCACAGCTAGCTGGATCCCTGGGTCCTACATGAGGATGGTCTCCAGGTCGCTGTCACGGGGCCTTGAGGATGGGAGTCCTGGTGGTGAATGGAAGAATGTGCTGACCCTGAGAAAAATCACATATAGCTCATGCACACCGTCACAATGCCTTAACTCAGGAGTTTTCAACCTCATGAAGGATCTGCTCCCCATGGGACTATGGCGATGTCTGAAGACATTTTTTTGTGTCACAAGTGTGTGGGGGGAGGGGGGATAACTGGGGGTGAAAGTAGTACTGGCATCTAGTGGGCAGGAACCAGGGGTGCTCTAACCATCCTACAACGCACAGGAGGCTTCTGTCCTCCCTACCTTCACCTCCTCCACAGAAAGAAAAATCTAGTCCAAAATATCAACAGTGCCAAGGCTAAGGTGACTCAGCCATCAGTGTGTCTGTGATCTGCTCCTCACCCCAGTGTCCAGCCGTGGCTCCCACCACACGCTCCTGCTCCCTCAGGGGGTCCTGTCTGCATGCCTGCACTTGCCTTTCTTTTTTCCAACCTTGTGCCTTGTTGGTGTAGTTCCCCCGGCCTGGAATGCTCTCTTTTGCACCCTTCTGAGCCCTGTCTTCAAAACTCAAGCAGCAAAAAAAAAAGAACCTCAAGCAGCTCTGCTCCTGTGACTCTGTCCTCAGCCTCCCTAGTCACATAACCTCTCTGACTCTTCACTAAAGCAAGAGCAGCTATTTCTCACCTGCAATGACTGGTAGGATGGCCGCTATATGTTATACATAGCGTGCAAGCTATATATATTACAATATCCTCTATATGTTGAAGGTTTTCAGTACATAGTTGTTGAAGAACTGTCCACCTACACTGTCCAAAGCTTTTCCTTGCTGTTCTATTGAGAGTGGTTCTTATACTGTAAGAAAAATGGTTGGCTGAGGCCTGGGGATACCTTTGATGTACGTGATCTAGAGATAGGAATTTTATAAATTTCTAATTCTTTTAGATTAGATATGGACTTCCCTAGTGGTCCAGTGGGTAAACATCGGCTGCCAGTGCAGGGACACAGGTTCGATCCCTCATCTGGGAAGATGCCCCACGCCACAGGGTAGCTGAGCCTGTGTGCCGTAGCTACTGACCCTGTGCTCTAGCGCAGGCGGCAGCTACTGAAGCCTGCACATCCTAGAGCCCAAGCTCCACAACAGAGAAACCACTGCGATGAGAAGCCCACACACCTCAGCAAAGAGCAGCCCCTTGCTCGGAAACCAGAGAAAGCCAGTACAAAGCAACAAAGACCCCCAGCGCAGCCATAAACAAAGAGATAAACAACTGCCAATCCTTCATGTGAAAGGTCTGTGGTGAGTCAGTGAACATATAGGAATTGGTAAACAACATAACACTGTTTTTCAAACTGTATGTCAGGCAGCCGGGACCCAATCTGACCTTGTTCTTCATTATCCCCAGTGTCAGAACAGTTTTACCTGTAGGGAGGAGGCTGGAGGAGTGGCCCAGGCCTGATCTTATATCTCTATGACATTCAATATTGGATTTATACTCACTTTGATTGTATTACACTGAGCTGAAAAATCTGTATGTGGCAGGTGGGGAGTAAAGGGTGGTTTGTAAAGAAGGGGAGAAAAAATTCTTTTAAAGGAAAAGCATGGGTAATGGTGTCATATGTGAGTGTGAATTTTAGCTCTATTAACTAAATAGAGTGTGAATTTCAGTCCCAGCTCTGAAACTTTAGGCAATCTCTTTACCTTGCTGAGCCTCAGTTTAGCTTCTCATCTGTAAGACAGGGATATTGGGTCTACCTTGTTGAGGTTGCAGTTAGGGTTAATCATGCAAATAAGTTGGCACAGTGTGGCGTATTAGTAAGCTTACAATAAATCTTTTTTCTCTGCTTCACTTTCTCTCCTCACCCAACAATGACATGATAACATTAATATTAGTAAAAATAGCAACAGTGACATATTTTAATACTTTGTATTTTTGAAGAATTTTCATACTCAAATTTTCATTTGAGTTTCAACAGTCCCTTTAAAATAGCTGAAGTAGAGATTTTAAATTCCATTTGTCAGATAAGGAGACAACTCCAAGGTTCAAGTTGCAATGAAATAATAGAAATAATTTAGTTACAATTTCACAGAGGTCTTACCTGCAAACTTATAAACAGGTTGCTTTCCTGCACCCTAGCTTTCTTTCTCGACAACTTTTCCTTTATCTTTTTTTTTCTTTCCTCTTTCCTTCCTCCCTCTCTCCCTACCCCCCTTCTTTCTTTTATTTATAGGTGTGGGGGAAGGAACATTATATTCCTATACATTCTCTCCTTAGGTGATCTCTTCCATACCCTGGTCTATAATTACCATCTATACATACATGACTCTACAAAGGTCTTTAGAACTCTCCTCTGAGTTCTAAACTAGTACATACAGCTAGCTGCCTATTCATTATCAATTCTTGGAGTTCTTAAATGTGCCCCCAGTTGAACAAATGCAAATCTGATCCTGTAGTTCTCTCTATTTATAACCCTTCAATTCTTCCCGCTGCCGTAAGGAACAGGCATCACCTTGCATCAGTCTCCTGTGGGGACCCACCTAGAATCCAAAGTTGGTATGAAAATTTTTAAGGTGAAGACATAGGGGAGTCAACAGATGCAGAAAGAAGCCTTCTTGGAGCTTCCCTTATTCAACTAAAAACAGAAACTTCTAGAAAGTAAGGGCTGCTACATATTCCCTCTTCAGGGCTCCTTTTACTCCATAAGAAGGATACCAAGAGTAAACTTACCATAATCCCCTCTCTGGAGGAGTTTTATGACCACGATGAAGTCAGTGAGACCGCTTGTGTCTGCATGAACAGCCATTATCGCAAACTTTCTTTTTATATATATACATATTTATTTATTTGGCTGTGCTGAGTCTTAGCTGTGTAGCATGCAGAACTTTTAGTTGTGGCACGTGGGACATAGTTCCCTGAACAGGGATGGAACCCAGGCCCCCTGCTTTGGGAGAATGGAGTCTTAGCCACTGGACTATCAGGGAAGTTCCACAAACTTTCTTATTTTCCATTCATTCTTCTGGAAACCCATTTTTCTTTTCTAAAAAAAACTCATTTGTTCTTCCCATGTAGGCTTTTTCTCCCCTCCCCTTTTCCTTACTAAGTTAGGAACATAAGCTTCTAACTTTAACCATTTATTGAGCTATTTCTTCAGTAGTCTCCATTATGTGTGTGAGTGGTTTCTTTTCTCTTGCTAATCTGTCTTTTGTTAATTTAATTCACAACCCCCCCATGCTGAACATAAGAAGGTAGAGAAAAGGTCTTTCCTCCCTGACACCCTCTTGCTTTCTGTGCTCCATAACACAGGCTCCCTTTTAGTCCCTTTCAGTTCAGTTCAGTTCAGTCACTCAGTCATGTCCGACTCTTTGCAACCCCATGAATTGCAGCACGCCAGGTCTCCCTGTCCATCACCAACTCCCGGAGTTCAAACTCATGTCCATCGAGTCGGTGATGCCATCCAGCCATCTCATCCTCTGTCGTCCCCTTCTCCTCCTGCCCCCAATCCCTCCCAGCATCAAAGTCTTTTCCAGTGAGTCAACTCTTCTCATCAGGTGGCCAGAGTATTGGAGTTTAAGCTTTAGCATCAGTCCTTCCAAAGAACACCCAGGACTGATCTCCTTCAAGATGGACTGGTTGGATCTCCTTGCAGTCCAAGGACTTTCAAGAGTCTTCTCCAAGACCACAGTTCAAAAGCATCAATTCTTCGGTGCTCAGCTTTCTTCACAGTCCAACATTCACATCCATACATGACCACTGGAAAAACCATAGCCTTGACTAGACAAACCTTTGTTGGCAAAGTAATGTCTCTGCTTCTCAATATGCTATCTAGGTTGGTCATAACTTTCCTTCCAAGGAGTAAGCGTCTTTTAATTTCATGGCTGCAATCACCATCTGCAGTGATTTTGGAGCCCCAAAAGATAAAGTCTGACACTGTTTCCACTGTTTCCCCATCTATTTCCCATGAAGTGATGGGATCACATGCCATGATCTTAGTTTTCCAAATGTTGAGCTTTAAGTCAACTTTTTCACTCTCCTTTCACTTTCATCAGTAGGCTTTTTAGTTCCTCTTCACTTTCTGCCATGAGGGTGGTGTTATCTGAAGTTATTGAAATTTTTGTTCTATTGAGAGTGGTTCTTATACTGTAAGAAAAATGGTTGGCTGAGGCCTGGGGATACCTTTGATGTACGTGATCTAGAGATAGGAATTTTATAAATTTCTAATTCTTTTAGATTAGATATGGACTTCCCTAGTGGTCCAGTGGGTAAACATCGGCTGCCAGTGCAGGGACACAGGTTCGATCCCTCATCTGGGAAGATGCCCCACGCCACAGGGTAGCTGAGCCTGTGTGCCGTAGCTACTGACCCTGTGCTCTAGCGCAGGCGGCAGCTACTGAAGCCTGCACATCCTAGAGCCCAAGCTCCACAACAGAGAAACCACTGCGATGAGAAGCCCACACACCTCAGCAAAGAGCAGCCCCCTTGCTCGGAAACCAGAGAAAGCCAGTACAAAGCAACAAAGACCCCCAGCGCAGCCATAAACAAACAAAGAGATAAACAACTGCCAGTCCTTCATGTGAAAGGTCTGTGGTGAGTCAGTGAACATATAGGAATTGGTAAACAACGTAACACTGTTTTTCAAACTGTATGTCAGGCAGCCGGGACCCAAGCTGACCTTGTTCTTCATTATCCCCAGTGTCAGAACAGTTTTACCTGTAGGGAGGAGGCTGGAGGAGTGGCCCAGGCCTGACCTTATATCTCTATGACATTCACTATTGGATTTATACTCACTTTGATTGTATTACACTGAGCTGAAAAATCTGTATGTGGCAGGTGGGGAGTAAAGGGTGGTTTGTAAAGAAGGGGAGAAAAAATTCTTTTAAAGGAAAAGCATGGGTAATGGTGTCATATGTGAGTGTGAATTTTAGCTCTATTAACTAAATAGAGTGTGAATTTCAGTCCCAGCTCTGAAACTTTAGGCAATCTCTTTACCTTGCTGAGCCTCAGTTTAGCTTCTCATATTGGGTCTACCTTGTTGTGGTTGCAGTTAGGGTTAATCATGCAAATAAGTTGGCACAGTGTGGCGTATTAGTAAGCTTACAATAAATCTTTTTTCTCTGCTTCACTTTCTCTCCTCAGCCAACAATGACATGATAACATTAATATTAATAAAAATAGCAACAGTGACATATTTTAATACTTTGTATTTTTGAAGAATTTTCATACTCAAATTTTCATTTGAGTTTCAACAGTCCCTTTAAAATAGCTGAAGCAGAGATTTTAAATTCCATTTGTCAGATAAGGAGACAACTCCAAGGTTCAAGTTGCAATGAAATAATAGAAATAATTTAGTTACAATTTCACAGAGGTCTTACCTGCAAACTTATAAACAGGTTGCTTTCCTGCACCCTAGCTTTCTTTCTCGACAACTTTTCCTTTATCTTTTTTTTTCTTTCCTCTTTCCTTCCTCCCTCTCTCCCTACCCCCCTTCTTTCTTTTATTTATAGGTGTGGGGGAAGGAACATTATATTCCTATACATTCTCTCCTTAGGTGATCTCTTCCATACCCTGGTCTATAATTACCATCTATACATACATGACTCTACAAAGGTCTTTAGAACTCTCCTCTGAGTTCTAAACTAGTACATACAGCTAGCTGCCTATTCATTATCAATTCTTGGAGTTCTTAAATGTGCCCCCAGTTGAACAAATGCAAATCTGATCCTGTAGTTCTCTCTATTTATAATCCTTCAATTCTTCCCGCTGCCGTAAGGAACAGGCATCACCTTGCATCAGTCTCCTGTGGGGACCCACCTAGAATCCAAAGTTGGTATGAAAATTTTTAAGGTGAAGACATAGGGGAGTCAACAGATGCAGAAAGAAGCCTTCTTGGAGCTTCCCTTATTCAACTAAAAACAGAAACTTCTAGAAAGTAAGGGCTGCTACATATTCCCTCTTCAGGGCTCCTTTTACTCCATAAGAAGGATACCAAGAGTAAACTTACCATAATCCCCTCTCTGGAGGAGTTTTATGACCACGATGAAGTCAGTGAGACCGCTTGTGCCTGCATGAACAGCCATTATCGCAAACTTTCTTTTTATATATATACATATTTATTTATTTGGCTGTGCTGAGTCTTAGCTGTAGCATGCAGAACTTTTAGTTGTGGCACGTGGGACATAGTTCCCTGAACAGGGATGGAACCCAGGCCCCCTGCTTTGGGAGAACGGAGTCTTAGCCACTGGACTATCAGGGAAGTTCCACAAACTTTCTTATTTTCCATTCATTCTTCTGGAAACCCATTTTTCTTTTCTAAAAAAAACTCATTTGTTCTTCCCATGTAGGCTTTTTCTCCCCTCCCCTTTTCCTTACTAAGTTAGGAACATAAGCTTCTAACTTTAACCATTTATTGAGCTATTTCTTCAGTAGTCTCCATTATGTGTGTGAGTGGTTTCTTTTCTCTTGCTAATCTGTCTTTTGTTAATTTAATTCACAACCCCCCCATGCTGAACATAAGAAGGTAGAGAAAAGGTCTTTCCTCCCTGACACCCTCTTGCTTTCTGTGCTCCATAACACAGGCTCCCTTTTAGTCCCTTTCAGTTCAGTTCAGTTCAGTCACTCAGTCATGTCCGACTCTTTGCAACCCCATGAATTGCAGCACGCCAGGTCTCCCTGTCCATCACCAACTCCCGGAGTTCAAACTCATGTCCATCGAGTCGGTGATGCCATCCAGCCATCTCATCCTCTGTCGTCCCCTTCTCCTCCTGCCCCCAATCCCTCCCAGCATCAAAGTCTTTTCCAGTGAGTCAACTCTTCTCATCAGGTGGCCAGAGTATTGGAGTTTAAGCTTTAGCATCAGTCCTTCCAAAGAACACCCAGGACTGATCTCCTTCAAGATGGACTGGTTGGATCTCCTTGCAGTCCAAGGACTTTCAAGAGTCTTCTCCAAGACCACAGTTCAAAAGCATCAATTCTTCGGTGCTCAGCTTTCTTCACAGTCCAACATTCACATCCATACATGACCACTGGAAAAACCATAGCCTTGACTAGACAAACCTTTGTTGGCAAAGTAATGTCTCTGCTTCTCAATATGCTATCTAGGTTGGTCATAACTTTCCTTCCAAGGAGTAAGCGTCTTTTAATTTCATGGCTGCAATCACCATCTGCAGTGATTTTGGAGCCCCAAAAGATAAAGTCTGACACTGTTTCCACTGTTTCCCCATCTATTTCCCATGAAGTGATGGGATCACATGCCATGATCTTAGTTTTCCAAATGTTGAGCTTTAAGTCAACTTTTTCACTCTCCTTTCACTTTCATCAGTAGGCTTTTTAGTTCCTCTTCACTTTCTGCCATGAGGGTGGTGTTATCTGAAGTTATTGAAATTTTTCCCAGCCATCTTGATTCCAGCTTGTGCTTCCTCCAGCCCAGCATTTCTCATGATGAACTCTGCATATAAGTTAAATAAGCAGAGTGACAATATACAGCCTTGACGTACTCCTTTTCCTATTTGGAACCGGTCTGTATTTCCATGTCTAGTTCTAACTGTTGCTTCCTGACCTGCATAGAGGTTTCTCAAGAGGAAGGTCAGGTGGTCTGGTATTCCCATCTGTTTCAGAATTTTCCACAGTTTATTGTGATCCACACAGTCAAAGGCTTTGGCATAGTCAATAAGGCAGAAATAGATGCTTTTCTGGAACTCCCTTGCTTTTTTGATGATCCAGCGGATGTTGGCAATTTGATCTCTGGTTTCTCTGCCTTTTCTAAAACCAGCTTAAACATCTAGAAGTTCACAGCTCACATATTGCTGAAGCCTGGCTTGGAGAATTTGGAGCATTACTTTACTAGCGTGTGAGATGAGTGCAATTGTGCGATAGTTTGAGCATTCTTTGGCATTGTCTTTCTTTGGAATTGGAATGNCAGCTCACATATTGCTGAAGCCTGGCTTGGAGAATTTGGAGCATTACTTTACTAGCGTGTGAGATGAGTGCAATTGTGCGATAGTTTGAGCATTCTTTGGCATTGTCTTTCTTTGGAATTGGAATGAAAACTGACCTTTTCCAGTCCTGTGGCCACTTTAGTCCCTTTTAATTTCTCCTTCTAAAGACCTCTGCCCCTGTTCTTTCTTTTCCAGGAATGCTTTTCCTTTCTCTGTGTGTTAGTCGTTCAGTCATGACTGACATTTTGCAACCCCACGGACTGTAGCCCACCAGGCTCTTCTGTCCATGGGATTCTCCAGGCAAGAATACTGGAATGGGTAGTAATTCCCTTTTCCAGGGGTCTTCCCAACTCAGGGATTGGACCTGGTTCTCCTGCATTTCAGGTAGATTCCTTACTGCCTGAACCACCAGGGCATCTATCAGCCGCTATTCATCCTTACAGTGGAATTCTCAGGTGGTTCAGTGGTAAAAATATCCTCTGGCCAATGCCCACGCCCATGGACAGAGGAGCCTGGTGGACTACAGTCCATAGGCTTGCAAAGAGTCAGACACAACTGAGCAACTAACACTTTTGAAACAGGAGGGAAGTGGGCAGGGCACAACTTCTGAAAGAATAACAGCCCAAGGATACAGCATAAACCAGTTAGAATCATATGGGTCCAAGGTGGCAGACAAGTCAACTCTGACTAGATCTGATCCTCAATAAGCAAGCTAAACGACACACCCAGAGGTGCCATGACAGTTTCAAGTCATCATCAAAAGACCAAAAAGTGGGTGGTGGCTCAACTCCTGGAAATCTCTACCCGTTCCCCAAAACAGCTGGAATAACCCTCCCACAACTGTTAGCCTATAAAATTGCCCAGCCTGTAATAGCTAACTACACCACATTTTGGGACTGCTAGACTAGACTCTCCCTCGGCGATGGCCCACACTCTGTCTGTGGAGTGCGTTTCTCTCTAAATAAATCCATTTCTTACCTATCGCTTTGTCTCTCACTGAATTCTTTCTGCCGTGAGACATCAAGAACCTGAGCTTCATTAAGTCCTGAAGCCAGGTAGTGTGGGTTTTGGCTGGGTTTGAGCCCCAGCCACATGAGTTCAAGTCCCCATCTGAGGTAAACAGTTTGACTTTCACTTTCAATGCTTGTCAATGCAGGAGACTCAGATTCCATCCTTGGGTTGGAAAGATCCCCTGGAGAAGAAAATGGCCACCTACTCCAGTATTCTTGCCTGGAGAACCCCATAGACACTGTGGGCTATAGTCCATAGGATCACAGAGTCCAGAGTGACTGAATGAGTGCATGCACGCACACATCCTCAGAGCTCAGTTCAAACAGCACCTCCCAAAGGACGGCTTCTCTCACCCCCCAGTTTTAGGCCAGCAAAGGAAAAGTTGCTTTTCCTTTTAGCACCCGTTATAGCCACAATTAAAAGCTGTATGATTATCTGATTAATGTCTTCTCCTTCAGTGTAAGCTTCTTGGTGATAAGGGTTCCATTTTTCTCATTTTTGTATTCTAAGTTCCTAGCACACAGTAGGCACACAGAAAAAACAAACTATTGAAGGAGTGCATGAATAAATGAGGGGCTTCCCTTGTGGCTCAGCTGGTAAAGAATCTGCCTGCAATGTGGGAGACCCAGGTTCAGTCCCTGGGTTGGGAAGATCCCCTGGAGAAGGGAAAGGCTACATACTCCAGGATTCTGGCCTGGAGAATTCCATGGGCTGTATAGTCCATGGGGTCGCAAAGAGTTAGACACGACTGAGCAACTTTCACTTTCACTTTCATGAATTCATGATAGAGGAAAACTCTACACATGACAGGCTAGAACCACCGCCTCCAGGATACCCCTTTCAAAGCCAAGATACAACTCCTACATCCCAGTTCTTGAGGTCTGATCTCGTAACTGGGGCAAAGCAATTTTCAAACAGCCACTGCTAATGTGTGGGGACGTTGGTACTGTAAAGTGGCAATGATCCTGGTCATGGATTACATGACAGTTTATTTGAGAAAGGTTGACCCAGAAAACCATCCTACAACATGCAACATGCATGAGAGAACCAGATCCGAATCTAAAAATAGTTCCATCACTGGAATTGGAAACAGTGAGGATTCTGCCTCTCTCATTGCAACTTCTACCTCTGAGGAGACTTTTACCTTTGACAGAACCCCAGGATGAGAATCCTGACCTGGTCAGACATGAGCTCATCTACTGCTCTCATTTTTAAAAGAGAAAATTAGGACCAGAGGGGCTTAGCGACTTGTCTCATGTAACACAGGGTGTAGCTTGCCGAATCAGGGATCAGACCAGGACTTGCTGTTTCTCCTGCACAGTATGCTTGGGTTTGACACATCCGGGATTTTAGGCAGTGTCGACTTCTAAAAGATGCACAGTGTGAGAGTGGCAAGTTAACTTGGGTGGGGGCCAAAATGAGGACTGCGCCTGGGAGACAGCACTTCAGATAGCTCTGAGAAGCTGTTCCAAAGAGGTAGTGGGGGAAGGTCAATAGATGTGATTTTGGTGAAGATGGAGCTCACACAATCAAGCACTTATTTTACAAAAGATTTTCAGCTAGTCATGAGGAGTTGATGTCACCATGAAGGGATTTAATGCTTTTCTAGATATGAAAGTGAAAGTCACTCATTCCTGTCTAACTCTTTGTGACCCCATGGACTTTACAGTCCATGGAATTCTCCAGACCGGAATACTAGAGTGGGTTGCCTTTCCCTTCTTCAGGGGACTTCCCAACCTACGGATCGAACCCAGGTCTCCTGCATTGGCAGGCAGATTCTTTACCAGCTGAGCCACCAGGGAAGCCCCTTTCTAGATATGAGGAGATGCAAAGATTGGGATCGTGAAATCAGTTCCTGAAAATATCTAATTATCTAAAGACCTGTTTCACCAGGTTCCCTGGAGCACAAAGTACCCCATTCTCCACCCTGAACTCCCTTCAGGGTGGAGCAACAGCTGCAGCAGCACAGGATTCAATCCCCACAGAGGTAGATGGCAAATGCCCTTGGCAAGCGCCAATTTGTAGTTGACAGCAGCTGGGATGCTAGAGACCCTGCAAGGTCTATGTCCTTGTAGGTCACCCAGATGGGAGGCAGGAGAGCTGAGTTTAACTCCCACTTCTTTGGTTCACTGTCAAAATGAACAGAAGTTTGGGTAGGGGGGATCTGAGCAAAGCACTCAAGGTTCCAAAGGACAATACCTAGGCTGGAGACTGAATTAGGGCCATGTGGAAGACAGGAGCTTGGGTTCTGAGGTCGGGTCTTAGCTCTGCCAGCTGACAGCTCGGAGTATCACTTGGGCCATACACGCATCTCTCTGAACATTTGTTAAATGCGTTAATAATCCTGGCTTCAGCAATTGTAAGACTCAAGATAATGTACTTAAGACTTTTAGCACAATGTCTAGCATCTGGTGGCCAATACATGGAGGTAAATTGTTCATTTCTTTTCCAGTAAGTTCATAAATGTTTGTGGCTAGTCTGCTTTAAAGGCAAGCAGTCAGGGAGCAGGTAATTACTTGGGAGGGAAAAACTCAGCCCTCTTTCCAAGTGACTCTTTTTTTCCATTTGTTAATATACTTAATCAGGTTGCAGTCAAATCCTGCCGGCCAGCTGAGCCTCTTTCAGGAACTTTGCATATCTCCTCTCTGATCCGTGAGTCACAGTTCAAAATCTGGAGCCATTTTTGTTTCTGCATTCCCAAATTCTGAAGTAGTTTTCTCTGTAACCCATAATCAGGGACAGAGTCCTGATACAGAGTGGGGCCCTGTAGAGCTCCTGGGCGCAAATGCTTTCTGTGTCCCCCATTTCTTTGATTATAGGAAACAACCTTCATTTAGCCTCTATGGCTTTACCTGAGTTACAACAAGCAGATTCAAGCAGTTGTTAATCAGGGAAAGGAGGAGCTGTGAGACCCAGGAGTCACTGGGACATGACTTAATGACTGACCTACGACAACAGTCAACCAGGGAGGAACAGTCAAGAGCAGCCTTGGGGCAAGGACCTGTTTCCCCACCACTGGATACACGTAATATTTTTTAGCTCTTTTGCAAACACAAAAACCCCCTCCAGGTGGGAGAGGTTAACATTAATGATGGTATACTCCCCACAAGCATGTAGACCTCCTATTAGCTGAACCTGAAAGCTGATGATGCTGACTCCTACTCACCTCACCACCAACCCATCAGAAGAATGTCCATAGGCTGATCAAGCCTTCTTTGATCAATTACCATAAAACTTCTCATCATCAACAGATGGTATATAAGCCCAAAATTCTAATTGCTTCTTTGAATCACACTTCTTTGTGAAATCCATAGGAACATGATTGAAATCCTTCTTTTGTCTTGCTAAGCTATCTTTTGTCAGTTTGATTTCCAGATATCCAAAACTTGAACCTAAAAGTGTAGGGGGAAGTTTTTTCTCCCTGACAGACAAGATCTGTATGCATAAACTAAAAAAAAATCCAAAACATACAAGGTAAGAAATTGTATGTTTCCTGTTCTATTGGAGTGCTTTTTTCCCTATCAAACATGAAATTCTTTCAAAAAGTTATCTCTGGTACCCCTGCTTTACCAGCACCTAAACATATAACTTCAGATATGCAGATGACACCATCCTTATGGCAGAAAGTGAAGAGAAACTAAAAAGCCTCTTGATGAAAGTTAAAGTGGAGAGTGAAAAAGTTGGCTTAAAGCTCAACATTCAGAAAACGAAGATCATGCCATCCGGTCCCATCACTTCATGGGAAATAGATGGGGGAACAGTGGAAACAGTGTCAGACTTTATTTTTGGGGGCTCCAAAATCACTGCAGATGGTGACTGCAGCCATGAAATTAAAAGATGCTTACTCCTTTGCCGGGGTCCAGCCCTGGTGGATCCAGGGTGATTCGAAGGTGGGGACAGAGTCGGCGTCCTTGGAAATAACTTATTTAATTACAGATAAAGAGGGATTAAAAAATTAGCAGAGAAAAAGAGGCTGAATAACTTGGTTTACATGGAATACCAATCACCACCTACGTAGGCCACAGGTGTCTTTCCGTTCTCCCGAAGGAGAGGAGGCACTGAGGCCTCCCTGGTCCGATCTTAGAAGCCCAGGCAAAATTAGCAGGCTTGGTGAGTACCCACATTAATTCAGCCAGAAAAACGGGGAGCAAGAAAGAAACGACATGGGGGAGTCAGTCTTTCCAGAAAATGATCCCATTTCTTTATTTTTTAGGTTTGCTTATACACCTTTTGTTACACGTAGGGATGAATACAGAGTCACGTGGGGGTCAGCAGTCCTGACCTTTATCAAAATCAGGTACTTCACATAAAAAAAGGTGTTAAGGGTTTTACATCATCTTCTGGCCATGAGGCCTGCTGACATTTCATGATCCTTTCTTTCTGATAACCAAAAAACTTATTTTTTCCAAGGGTATTTTTTCTTAAACCAGGCACCACCCTCCAAATAAAGTTGCATTCCTATAGGGTGAGGGTGTAGTGAGTTACAATCAAGAAAGGAATTTATTTAACCCAAGGTTAACATGATTAATCTTAAAGGTTAATACTTATTTCTCCTATATGCTAGTTATATT
>SJYX01000424.1:117386-134759 GCA_006410675.1 Oreotragus oreotragus | reverse complement strand
CCCTGGGATTTCTTTGGAAGGAATGATGCTAAAGCTGAAACTCCAGTACTTTGGCCACCTCATGAGAAGAGTTGACTCATTGGAAAAGACTCTGATGCTGAGAGGAATTGGGGGCGGGAGGAAAAGGGGACGACTGAGGATGAGATGGCTGGATGGCATCACGGACTCAATGGACGTGAGTCTGAGTGAACTCCGGGAGTTGGTGATGGACAGGGAGGCCTGGCATGCTGCGATTCATGGGGTCGCAAGGAGTCGGACATGACTGAGCGACTGAACTGAAATGAACTGAACTGAAACATATCTGTATATTGGGTAATCCAAGTCTCAGCATTGTTAGTAATGATTTTATAGACCAGGAAGTAAAGGCTAGGAGTTGAGGGGCTATGTAGTCAGTTGCTAGGGACTTTACAAGTAGCTCAAATGATAAAGAATCTGCCTACAATGCCGGAGATTGGGTTTGATCCCTAGGTCAGGAAGGACAAGGGCACGGCGATCCACTCCAGTATTCTTGCCTGGAGAATTCCATGGACTGTAGCCCGCCAGGCTCCTCTGTCTATGGGGTCACAAAGAGTCGGACACGACTGAATGACTAACACACACAAGTCAGTAGGTAAGGAGTGGAGTCAGGATAAAGTCGAACCTGTTGAAGGAGTTGAAGCCTTCTACCTACACGTCATCAGTGAACCCTGAGGCTGTTCCCAGTTTCTCACTGTGATCGAAGGCACTGAGATAAACATCTTTGGGCAGGAAGCTTCAGGCACGTGTAAGTAAGTAAGTAGGTAAGTAAAATCACTCAGTCGTGTCCGACTCTTTGTGACCCTGTGGACTGCAGCCCACCAAGCTCCTCAGTCCATGGGATTCTCCAAGCAAGAATACTGGAGTGGTTTGCCATTTCCTTCTCCAGGGGATCTTCCCAACCCAGGGATCGAACCCAGGTCACCCGCATTGGAGGCAGATGCTTTAACCTCTGAGCCACCACATTTCCACAGAAGAAGCCCTCAGAGGTGGATTTTGAACTCAAAGCCTGTGAAGTCTTTTAGCATCTGTTATTAAATTATCTGCTAACATTTTCTCATTTCTTAGGAACCAGAAAATCCAGCATTTGAACTTGCTTTTCCTTGTGGTTACTGCTTCTACTTCAGAAAAAAAATTTTGTTCAGGGAAAATAATATACAACTTGGAAATAAAGCAGAGAGATGTTCATGTGACCTTTAATATCCATGTGATCATGCCCTAATAGGCCCAGCTGAGACTCAGCTGATTCTTTGAAGAAACCAGAGGGATTGGGGGCAGGAGGAGAAGGGGATGACAGAGGATGAGATGGCTGGATGGCATCACCGACTCAATAGACATGAATTTGGGTAACTCCGGGAGTTGGTGATGGACAGGGAGGTGTGCTGTGGTTCATGGGGTTGCAAAGAGTCGGACATGACTGAGCAACTGAACTGAACTGAACTTTATTGGATAAACAGTTGATTGTTATTGTTATTTTAACAATTTCACAGTTTGAGGAGGTACCGTTGCTTCCCAAGGACTCCCTAAATTAGAGAGGAGCCCCTAGATAAAAAACCCATGGAAAATATAATTTTGAGATCCTTTGTTCATGCCCAGCCTTTTGTTTCAAGGTTGCTTCAGCCAACCAGTGTACTTTTGCCAGAATATGGCAAATTTGGCTCGTTTTCATGGGTCTAATGCATCAAGTCTGATGATCACATTTATCTGTCTGTTATGGTTAAGATGTCTTTGTCTTCCAAAATTTAGGAACAGAAAATGTGGTTCTCAAAGTCATGTTTTTTCCTTGTTAGAAACTGGTAAGACTTAGCTGTTGGTTTTTAGAGGAAAATTTGATAGGCCTGGTCTGGGCCCCGGAAGCGGGACCAGAGAAAAGCCCGGGTAGACAGGATTGGAGGTTGAATGCCTATCTTCCAGCTTAGAGGCTGGAAGTGTTGCAGGAAAAGGGACCCTTTCCAGGGCCCAAGAGTGGGCTCTTGTCTAACACTTGGAAATGAGTTGTCCCAGCAGACAAACGTGCTGACAAAGCAAAAGACTTTATTAGGAAGGGGCATCTGGGCAGAAAGCATCAGGGTAAGGGAACCCCGGAGAACTGCTCTGCCATTGTACCACAGACTCAGATTTTATGGTAATGAGGTTAGTTTCCGAGTTGTCTCTGGCCAATCCTTCTGATTCAAGGTCCTTCCCGGTAGTGCGCGCATCTCTTAGCCAAGAAGGATTCCAGCGTGAGGGTTTCTGGGAGGTAGGCAGGACATATCATCTTCTCCCTCCTCCTTTAGATCTCTTCGGAACTCTTCCAGGTTAGTTTTGCAAGGAAGATTCCCTGGAGAAGGAAATGGCAATCCACTCCAGGACTATTGCCTGGAAAATCCCATGGACAGAGGAGACTGATAGGCTTCAGTCCATGGGGTCGCAAAGAGTCGGACACGACTGAGCGACTTCACTTCACTTCACTTCACTTACTATGGACTGATGTGTCCTCCCTCCTTTCTGCCCCTCCCGGATTCTCCTGGTTAGTTTTCAGTACCAGCATCATGTTCTTTATCAGGACCTCTTATCAACTTAGGCAAGCAGTCATCATCGCGCCTGGCCAAGGCAGGCAGTTTTGGTCAACGGTTCCCTGACAGACGCCTGGGTAAGGATTTGTAGTACTGTAGCTGGTGCTGGAAAGTCTGTGAAAGCTTCCAAAGGTTTAAGCAGAGACCTGGGCTTGCAGGCTTCTATCAACATTTCTTTGTTTAAGGGATTCTGTTGGGTTGGAACCATGAAAGATCCCCAGCGTGGATGGGGAGAAGATAACAGCCTACAGCTTTTAGTTTTTCCAGCTCTGTACTTTCAGAGTTGGTTACCTACAGAAGCTTATTTTTGTGTTTTCTTAAAGGCACATGTGTCAATGTGAGTATGTGTGTTTGACTCATGGCTAAAGCTGTAGCACTGACACTTGTGGGCCTTGCTTGTGCACCTGTAAATGAGACAAACCTTTGCCTTTCCCCACAGAGGAAAAGAAATCAACCATTTATGACTATCTGTTTGTAACTATAGCCCTGCATATCTGTGATTGACTTCATTAGGAGAAGCTGGGATAACAGATGACAGAACTCTGTCATTTGTACTCATTATAGGGGCCTTAAGAGAAGGAAAAGAAATGCAAATAGGTATGCAAAATTTTATCTGGAGCCACATTCACTAATACTTTTAATAGAGTTGAATCCTTAAACAGATAAGACTGACTTGATCATTTTGATTTAAAAACAGTTGTATGCTTCATCCTGATTTTATCACAATGTGGAGTGCAATATAAGTGTACACCTCAGTTTAGGTAAGATTTGGGGGGGGTTGTTTGGTTTTGTTTTCTTTGGAAAGCCTAATTAATTTGGACTTCCTAAGTTTTTGATGCTGGCTAGTATTGGAGAAGGCAATGGCAACCCATTCCAGTGTTCTTGCCTGGAGAATTCCAGGGATGGGGGAGCCTGGTGGGCTGCCGTCTATGGGGTCGCACAGAGTCAGACACGACTGAAGAGACTTAGCAGCAGCAGCAGTATTGGTTAGACAATTATCACCCCTGGTCAGCAGCATCCAACTCAGCTTGTCTGGTTCCACTCTGTCAGTCAGGGTTCAGAGGCCATCAAGAGATGGAAACCATCCCATTTTATTATAACAGATTTCAGAATAAATCATTGTTGCTTAGTAGTAAAATGGTAACTGACAAGGCAAAGAGACAGTTGAGAGTGGCTTGCTTTCTGAATCTAGCCAGTGCCTCTGAGGGAAGTGCAACGAAGGTGATTCTGCTGCTACCTGGAAGGAACTGTCGCTGCCAGCTGGCAACACGTTGCTGGGGTGACTCCATCAGGAGCAGGTAACAAACAGGAAGGCACAAATCCCATGTCCCCACTCTAGCCCTGCAGGTTCCTGCAATTACCCACTATTAGCAGAGACAATCAGCAGCAGCTGGCAAAAAAGAAAAATGCTTGTGTAGAGCCCAGCCAGCATCACAGGTGGAGTGTAAAGGCTGTGTTGGGAGTTGAGAGGTAATAGCTTAATAACTGATATACCTGGCTTTTGCTAGTTTCTCATTAATGTCCTAGTAATTGAACCAGAGGTGCAATTTCTTTACACTTCTCTCATTAGCAGTCATCTTCACTTTCAAGAGTTCAGGCTTTTGGTTTTCTGGCATATATCTGCTGCTTTTCTGTGTGCAAAACAGTTTCCTGTATATATTATAGAACTGGGCTTTTGGTCATCTTTTACTGTGATATTTCATAGCCTCCCTATCCAGGGCATAAGGTCTTTAAAGGGAAGTATTGTGCAGGATCAGGACCACCAGCGTAAGAAGAGCTGAATGCTTATAGACCGAATGAATGATATGGCTTCTTAAAAGAACTTCTCCTTGGTCATCATTGCTCTCCCCCTCATGCACAACTCTGCCTCCTCTTCACATGCAGCCAGTCAAGAATGGTCACCTACTTCATCTCTAGGCTGGGGCAGGGCAATCATTTGCTTTAAATGACTGGGTTTAAAATATCTGCTATCAATAAGCTTGGAAACAGGAGGTTGCCATGGTCTTTCTCTGCAGGACTCAGGGCTGAGGAGGAATTCTCACAAGCTCACTGGGATAGGCTTGCAATAATAGATAGCTACACAGCCTGAACACCAAGAAAAAAATGCCTGGGAGAGAGGGAAATTTCATGAGGTGGACTTACTATCATCAATGAAGAGCTATGCAGCTGATTTCATGCTTACAGAACACAATATATACTACTTTCCTGCACTGCAGCAAGCAAGTACACCACTTCCTGGGGAAGTTCCAAGGCAAAGAGAGTGGTGACAGGAAATAGGATTTATAATTTTGAACTCAAGGTAGATTAGGCTTCCTTAAACACTGCTCACTGGAAACAGCTCATATATCCTTTAGCTGATGAATGGATAAGCATGTTGTATAAACACAATGTTGTATATCCACATAACAGAAATCTTGTTCAGCAACAAAAAGAACTGAAGTACTAATCCCTGCTACAACATGGATGGGCCTTGAAAACATGTTATGGGAAAGGAGTCAATCAGAAAATCACATATTGTATGATTCCATTTATATGAAATATCCAGAACAGACAAAGCTGTAGAAACAGAAGGTAGATTAGCAGTTGACAGGGGCTGAAGAGAGGGAGGGATGAAAGTGACTGCTAGCAGGTACAGATTATATATATATATATGTGAATTTTTTATTGTCATCACTGCAGTCAGGAAAGTATGTGAGTATGATACCATTTCACAATTACCAGGGTAATAGAAGGTCAGAATAATTTAAATATATATAGTGACAAATTTAAAATATATATCTTTAGGTATAAAAGTACTTTTAATATCTTCTCCTATCAGAGATGCTGATTAATTGTAAACGGGACTGATTTCTAACCTCTTCTGTTCCTTGGCCTGCACAATCTCTGATAGATGTGTTCACAGCAGTTTATTGTTAGCAATATGGTCTGAAGTAGACAGCAGTAAAAAGAACTGAGGAGTCTGGATGAATCACCAACAATATAATCAATCCCGAACACTGGGGAACTGGCTGAAACATAAAAATATATCACTACAATATGTCCAATGGTTTCAAATAAAATCAAGAATGGATTTCATTTTTAGCCCAAGAACCCCACATTAAAAACACTGTCAAAATGTATTTTCACATTTGCAATCATGCCATCTCTGAAATATATGTGACAGCTCAAAAATCCCAGAAAATGTAGTGCCTAAGAAGAGATCAGATGCATGAAATTGTAAATGAAATTCACTGGGAGTAGGCTACAAAATAGCATTCTTGTTTTCATGGTGCTAATACACCTTTCAGTGACACTGTGCATATTTAACTGAAAGTAACAGTCCATGGGGTCACAAAGAATCGGACATGACTTAGCAACTGAACAACAGCAACGATTTTGTACTAAGCAACACACAATTCATGGTGACTGGCCAGCCTTTACATACACTGGTATAAATTAACTCATGTCCCAAAAAGGATGTAAGCACAACATAATTGTGAATATGCTCTTTCAACAGTTGAATGTTGTATCAGTAATGCCATTTAATGTTTTCTACCTCTTCTTTGGGTTTAATTTGATATTTAGGACAAATAGGATATTAAAGGCAAGATAATTATACTGAACCATGAACTTCCAGATGTTCAGTTCAGTTCAGTCGCTCAGTCGTGTCCAACTCTTTGCGACCCCATGAACTGCAGGACACCAGGCCTCCCTGTCCATCACCAACTCCCGGAGTTCACCCAGACTTGTGTCCATCGAGTCAGTGATGCCATCCAGCCAGATGTCCAAGCTAGATTTTAAAAAAGGCAGAGGAACCAGAGATCAAATTGCCAACATCCGCTGGATCATCGAAAAAGCAAGAGAATTCCAGAAAAACACCTACTTCTGCTTTATTGACTACACCAAAGCCTTTGACTGTGTGGATCACAACAAACTGTGTAAAATTCAGAAAGAGATGGGAATACCAGACCACCTGACCTGCCTCCTGAGAAATCTGTATGCAGGTCAAGAAGCAACAGTTAGAACTGGACATGGAACAACAGACTGGTTCCAAATCAGGAAAGGAGTATGTCAAGGCTGTATATTGTCACTCTGCTTATTTAACTTATATGCAGCATACATCATGAGAAATGCTGGGCTGGAAGAAACACAAGCTGGAATCAAGATTGCCAGGAGAAATATCAATAATCTCAGATATGCAGATGACCCCACCCTTATGGTAGAAAGTGAAGAGGAACTAAAAAGCCTCTTGATGAAAGTGAAAGAGGAGAGTGAAAAAGTTGGCTTAAAATTCAACATTCAGAAAACGAAGATCATGGCATCTGGCCCCATCACTTCACGGCAAGTAGATGGGGAAACAATGGTAACAGACTTTATTTTTCTGGGCTTCAAAATCACTGCAGATGGTGACTGCAGCCATGGAATTAAAAGACACTTGCTCCTTGGAAGAAAAGTTATAACCAACCTAGACAGCATATTAAAAAGCAGACATTACTTTGCCAACAAAGGTCCGTCTAGTCAAAGCTATGGTTTTTCCAGTGGTCATGTATGAATATGAGAGTTGGACTATAAAGAAAGCTGAGCGCCAAAGAACCAATGCTTTTGAACAGTGGTATTGGGGAAGACTCCTGAGAGTCCCTTGGACTGCAAGGAGATCCAAACAGTCCATCCTAAAGGAAATCAGTCCTGAATATTCATTGGAAGGACTGATGCTGAAGCTGAAACGCCAATACTTTGGCCACCTGATGCAAAGAACTGACTTATTTGAAAAGATCCTGATGCTGGGAAAGATTGAAGGTGGGAGGAGAAGGGGACAGCAGAAGATATAGTTGGATGGCATCACTGACTCGATGGACGTGAATTTGAGAAAACTCCGGGAGTTGGTGATGGACAGGGAGGCCTGGCATGCTGTAGTCCATGGCGTTGCAAAGAGTCAGACATGACTGAGCAGCTAAACTGAACTGAACTATATTTGTCTTCTTTTTTAATTGAAACATAGCTGATTATAACATTATATGTTACAGATATACAATATAATGATATACAATTTTAAAGGTTATACTTCATTTATATGTATTATCAAATATTGGCTATATTTCTTGTGTTGTACAATATATCTCTGTGGTTTATTCTATACCTAACAGTTTGAGGTACAGGATTTTGGTGGGGAGATGATGACAATGTTCTAGAATTAGATAATGCTCATGGTTGCACAACCTCGTACTAAATCCACCAAATCAGTTCAGTTCAGTCACTCAGTCATGTCCAACTTTGCAACCCCATGGACTGCAGCANTGACGTCATCACCATTGTTCTTTTTCTTGCAAGATCACTGTCTCTTGTTGGATTTTTTTAAGTAACCTTGTTATTATTTCCCAAATTATTTTTCCTCAAGTCGACACTATATTCTATCATGCTTTTCACATTAAATTCACTAAAGACCTAAGATGAGAGTTATCTATTACTGCGTAAAAAATCATTCTAAAATGTGGTAGCTTAAAACAACAATATATGTCTACTATCACACATAATTTCCATGTTTCAGGAAGCACCTTACCTAAGTGGGGTTCTGGTTCAGTCTCTCATGAAGTTATAGTCAAGGTGCAATTGTAGCTGCATCTGGAAGAAGAAAGATCTTCTTCCAAGGTGGTTTGCTCTCATGGTTAGCAGGTTGATGTTGGCTATTGGCAGGAGGATAATTCCTCACCACACAAATCTATCTATAGGGCTCCTGAGTGCCCTCATGATAGCATGGGTGGTTTCACTAAAAATAAATCACACAAGACTGGGCAAGGTGGAAGCCACATATCTTTTGTGACCTAGCTTAGAAGTCATACATCTTCAGTTCTGCAGTATCACATTGGTTCAGTTCAGTTCAGTTCAGTCGCTCAGTCATGTCCGACTCTTTGCGACCCCATGAATCACAGCACGCCAGGCCTCCCTGTCCATCACCAACTCCCGGAGTTCACCCAAACTCATGTGCATTGAGTCGGTGATACCATCCAACCATCTCATCCTCTGTCATCCCCTTCTCCTCCTGCCCCCGATCCCTCCAAGCATCAGGGTCTTTCCAATGAGTCAACTTTTCTCATGAGGCGGCCAAAGTACTGGAGTTTCAGCCTCAGTATCAGTCTTTCCAAAGAACACGCAGGACTGATCTCCTTTAGAACAGACTGATTGGATCTCCTTGCAGTCCAAGGGACTCTCAAGAGTCTTCTCCAGCACCATAGTTCAAAAGCATCAATTCTTTAGCGTTCAGCTTTCTTCACAGTCCAACTCTCACATCCATACATGACTACTGGAAAAACCAAAGCCTAGACAGATCTTTGTTGGCAAAGTAATGTCTCTGCTTTTCAATATGCTATATAGGTTGGTCATAACTTTCCTTCCAAGGAGTAAGTGTCTTTAATTTCATGGCTGCAATCACCATCTGCAGTGATTTTGGAGCCCCCCAAAATGAAGTCTGACACTGTTTGCACTGTTTCCCCATCTATTTCCCATGAAGTGATGGGACCAGATGCCATGATCTTCATTTTCTGAATGTTGAGCTTTAAGCCAACTTTTTCACTCTCCTCTTTCACTTTCATCAAGAGGCTTTTTTGTTCCTCTTCACTTTCTGCCATAAGGGTGGTGTTATCTGTATATCTGAGGTTATTGATATTTCTCCTGGCAATCACATTGGTAACACAGGTCAATATGGGAGGGAAGGAAACAAAGGCACAAATACCAGGAATGGGGAAAAAATATAATTCCCATAGAGGGAGTTTTCATAGCCACCCAATGCTCAAAGTTATTTATGTCCAAAACTATGGTGAGAAAATTACAGTCCTTTCAGGAGGGTTGAGTTCAAAAGGAAGTTGTTAGGAACTATGATTAGGTATCATAACCACAAAGTTGTGACCATCACAGGGGACACATAGGTAGGTACAGCAAATGGCCATCATGGTCAATATCAGGCAGAACAGAAAGAACTCGAGATCTCTGAGATTACACCTGTGGTCACACTATCTGCAGAGGCTTTCTTTAGAAGATTTCCAAGGGAAGTAGGATGCATAGAGCAGTACAAGATAGAAGTCTAGATCGTTAAGAAAACCAATCCAAGCAAAGATTAATGGAGAGCTCTAGATAAATGCCTAAAATATTTCATAACTAGAGAGAGAGAGATATCTCCCATTTGGAAATCATATGCAGAGCACAAGAGTATGAACTGCAGAGACAAAAAAGATGAAACAAAAAAGGGTTTCAGTAAGAGCAAAAGCAGATGCTATAGTCAAGATGCTCAGCTTAATAAACTGGGAATTAGACTTCAGGACTTAGACGGGTACCTACCAAGACTGGAAATCATGTTTCAAACACATGATGTAATAGAAGATGTCTTTTTGGTTCAGTTGACCTGTATTGATTACCACTGCATACCAAGTGGTGTAAAGCAAGAACCTCATGCAAAAGACCATATTGCAAATAAGAACTGGAGCCAGGACTGTCTCTACTTTTCTTCATCGACGGTAGGAAAATGTACTAATCTCTGGTAAAAGGAGAAAGCAAATTAATAAAATGTATCCACATTTTAGTTATGTTATTTAAAGTGCTTGGGCCACATGTGGAGTTGAGGCACCACAGAATATACTTATTTGCAATTTCAAGGGCAAGGAAAATGCTTATTTTGTCTAAAACTGCTCTGATTCTCCTCAGATATCCTCAGTGTCCAGGTGGCAGGGAAACCTAGCTCCTTGGAACTAGGAACAAATGTCCAATCTGGGTGATAAGTTTGTGTGATAAAATAGTCCCTTTAGGTAACGATCAGCTTGGGGGACCGTTGCTCAGGCTCTCCTAGTCCTTCTAAGGTAGAGTTTAGGGGTACAGCGCATCTGGGGAGATGGAGGAAGAGTCTGGTGACGAGTGCAGAGTCTCTCAGGTTCTCCATGGTTCCAGCATCAGTGTTTGGTTGGGCATCAGTGAAGCACGGCTGACTCAGCCATCTTTGAACTTATATCCCACTTCTGTTGCTGACGTCTGCCTCCTCTCTTCTGGGATCTACTCTTCCACAGCTCAGTACCCTTGCCTTGTGGATTCAACCTCCCCTTAGCTCCTGCTGACTTTGTCACATGCCCAGTAGGCCTGGCTGGTCTCACATCAACTTCTAAAACTGTCACTTTGCGCTTGACCTCCCTACGGCTCTCATCACGCTTAAGTATGACTGGTCCCTTGAACACACAGGCCTCCTAAACGGCTATCAGAAACACCCTTGTGCTCTTCCACACAGCCTGTTCAGAACTAACCTCTCCCTGTGGAGATAATTTTCCCACTTTTCAAAACCTGAGTAAGTTTCACAGTTTACTATTTCCCCTTCAATGATAAAAATTGTTCCAGTCTATTCGAGAACACAAAGTATCATTTCAGGGCTTCCCTAGTGGCTCTGATGGTAAAGAATCCACTTGCAAGGCAGGAAACTCAAGTTCAGTCCCTGGGTTAGGGAGATCCCCTGGAGAAGGGAATGGCAACCCACTCCAGTATTCTTACCTGGAGAATCCCGTGGACAGTGGGGCCTGGTGGGCTATGGTCCATGGGGTCACAAAGAGTCGGACACAACTGACTAACACTTTCACAGTAATTACTATGTCCAAGACGGAGAAAGATATTTAATCTCTATAATTTATTTAAGGCTGAATTTCCTTTCATCTCCCCCTTCGAGCCTATATTAGGCTGTATACCTGTGAAGGGAAACAGGTGCATGGATAGGTATGTTTCCCTATCTTAGTCGCCTTCTTCCTTTCATTTCCTGGGCTGTGGAAGGAAGGAGTGGGAAGGGAAAGGACGGGCAGGACAAGTTTCCTTGTCTGGCCCTGATGTTCTGTGGCGTCAGTTTCCTTCGGCCATAGTAGCTGTTGAAAATCTCTCACGGGCACTTTTGTCTTCCTCATTCTTCTGCTGGCTTCTCTGAACATAGCCCCTTGGCTCTGGCAGGGCCCCTCCTGCCATCAGCAACCTCTCCGTGGCTTTCGCATCCATCAGTTCACCTTCGGGTCTTTCTGCTGCAGATGTCATGCCCTCTGGTAGAGGCCCTCCTGGGCATCATCCCTTTTAAAATAGCCCCAGGCCATCAGCTCTACTGCAAGTTCCACATCTGGTTTTAAAGAATAAAGTGCCTTTGATCATCTTTCAGTGGGAGTACAGTCAGTTCCCCCAAGCAACCCTCTCTGCTTGTTAGCCTCTTCAGGCAGCCTCGTAGCATTTTTCAGGCATTAAACATAAATCTACTGTAGCCCACAAGCATCATGGGGGAAAATCTTAAACTGAATTTAGTTGTTCTTTTGTTAACAATAATACTGGTGTTTTAATTTTGAAAGTATTCAAAACCAAACTGGCTCAAACTGAAGCCTCAAACTGCAGTCACTTGTACAAACCTCCTGACCACACAGCAGAAGAAAGGCTCCCATTCTGATTGTGGAGGCTGGGGCCGGGAGATGGCTTCCCCAGTTGGAATAAGTTAGCTGGTCCTTTGCTACCCCTGTGGTAGCACTTCTCATGATGTATAATTGTCTATTTGTGTGTCTGTCTACCTGTTAAACTGCCAGCTCTCTGAGGACAGAAATTTCACCTGCCTTGTTCACCACTGTTACTGGCAGACAGTAAATGCATTCTCAGTGGGGGTGATATCACCACCAAATTAAAAAAAAAAAGAAAAAAAACCTCAGTGAATGGTTTGTTGTTGTTTAGGCACTAAATCGAGTCCAGCTCATTTGCAGCTGTAGCCCGTCAGGCTCCTCTGTCCATGGGATTTCCCAGGCAAGAATATCGGAGAGGGTTGCCATTTTCTTCTCCTGGGGGTCTTCTTGACCCAGGGATCCAACTCACATCTCCTGCATTGCCGAGTGGACTCTTCACTATCATAGTCATGGAGTACAATTCAGGGGATTGATAATGAGAAAAGGTTGACAAACAACCTAGCACAATATAGATGACAATAAATACGGGTTAACTAAGCTCATAAATAAACGAATGGCCCTCGCACTTGCTATCTGTCATTTTCCCTTGTAGCATCTCCTGGCAATGTTTCATGCGGTTAATGTTCATTAATTCACTAGGGCTGGCTCCTACTCCTATATACAGCCATGAATTTGCTGTATATTCTTTCAATAGCATTACGCAAAGGTATATGACATTTTCAATGTGTTATTCTAGGTAGAGTTGTTTCATAACATCTTTTTATGAATATCTCCTAATCTGATGTCCTCATTCTCAAGAAAGTAAAGGCTTTCTACAATGTGGGCTTACGGTTATAATAAAGTTTAATATAGCCTGTATCACCCTCTGAAAACAACCAGTTTCACAAATAGACTTGAAAATTCAGATATGGATTTAACTTTTTTCTTTTTTAGCTCTGCAAAATAAATCTTTCTGAAGCAGATAGTGCTTAAGCAGTGAATATATATGTATATGTAAGTGAGTATATCATAGATTCTTATAAACATTTATTTATAGATATTTATAGATATATAGGTAAATTTTGGGCTGATATCACACATGGAAATGTATAATTGTTAAAAATAATAGCAGTCACAAAGTGGTATATCAATAATGTTATAGTTTAAATAATATTTGGAGAATAAAATTATCAATGATTTGATAAAACATTGTATATATAATATATATTTTTTAAAGTTTAATTTGAACAGAGAGTCCACTGCAAATCAAGCAATTATTAGATATATCTTGTTTCAAAAACAGAGGAAGAATGGCCAATATAATATTTTTGGAAATGTGATGATGCTTTGTATGATCTTATTTAGTTTGAAATATCACAATCATTTGGGGAAAATATCATTAGCCTCTATTTTATAAGTTGATATATTTTGTTTCTAAAACTTACGTGATCTTCCTAAGGTAACATTGTAAGTAAAGAAAGATTACATTTTAAGCAACTATGAAATTTCTTCTATGCTTTTCTATTTCAGAAACGAATCTTCCAGTTCCTTGCATTGATTTTTTCCTAAACTGAGACCCAAGAAAAGTACAGGTATTATAATATCTAAAGAATTAAATTTCAAGTTCATAATCAAGATTGCCCAGACTCACATATGTCCTTCCCACATTTGGATAGCAAGATTCATTGTCTGAACAGAGGAGTAATGTAGCAGAATTCAAAGGCCAATTCTTCATTGTTAAAAATGATGGATGATATTTTTCAAGCATTTTACTTTTTGAGCATTTTTAGGTTTACAACAAAATTGAGAAGGGGGCATAGAGATTTTTCATATACTCCTTGGTCTCATACATGCACAGTGTCCCTCATCCTCAGCCTCACTTACCAGAGTGGCACTTTTTCTTTTAAACAAGGATAAACCTACAGTTACATATCATAATGACTCAAAAGTCCGCAGTTTACCTTTTCTTGGTGTTGTACATTCTATGTGTTTGGAAAAATCAATCAACAAAGCCATCATTACGATTATCACACAGAGTATTTTTACTGTACTTGTAATCCTCTGTGCTCTGCCTTTTCATCTCTCCCTGCCAGCTCTGGCAACTACTGATCTTTTCATTGTCTCCACAGTTTTGCCTTTCCCAGATTATCATATAGCAGCCTTTTCAATTGTATTCTTTCACTTAATAGGACACCCTCTGTGTCTTTTCATGGCTTGATAGTTCATTTATTTTTAACATTGAATAACATTCCATGTCTGGATATGTCAAAGTTTATTTATCCTTTCATCTACTAAGAGACATCTTGGTTGCTTCCAAGTTTTGGCAATTACAAAAAAAAAGAGTTGATATAAACATCCTTATGCAGGTTTTTGCATAGATTTAAGTTTTCAGCTTCTTTGGGCAAATAGCAAGGAGTATGACTGATGAATCATGTGGCAAGAATATGCTTAGTTTTATATATATGGTATGCTTAGTTTATACATATATATATATATATATTTACATACACACACACACAATGGGAATCTTCCCGACCCAGGGATGGAACCCAGGTCTCCCACATTGCAGGTGGATTTTTTACCAGCTGAGCCACAAGGGAAGCCCAGAAATACTGGGATGGTTAGCCTATCCCTTCTTGAGTGATCTTTCTAACACAGGATTCAAACCCAGGTCTCCTACATTGCAGGCAGATTCTTTACCAACTGGGCTACGAGGGAAGCCCTAAGTTTTATAAGAAACCAGCAAATTGTCTTCCAAAGTCATTGTACCATTTTACATTTTCATTATCAATAAACAAAAATTCTTATTGCTGCACACTCTCACTGGCATTCAGTGTTGTCAGTGTTCTGGATTTTGGTCATTCTGATAGATATGCAGTGGTATCCTGTTGTTTTAATTTGCATTTTTCAGATGATATACGGTGTAGGGCTTTTATTCATATGCTCATTTCTGTGTATCTTCTTTAGTGAGGTGTCCATTATGATCTTTAGCCCATTTTTTAAAGAGGTTGTTTCTTATTGTTAAGAGTTCTTTGTACATTTTGGGTAACAGTCCTTTATCAGATGTACCTTTTGAAAATATTTTGAACACTATTTGAAAGTGTGGCTTGCTTTCTACCTTTGTTGATATTGTCTTTTACGGAGCAGAAGTTTCTTAATTTTAATGAAGTCCAGCTTATCACATATTTCTTTTATGGGTTATGCCTTTGATGTTGTCTCTAAAAAAAGCATCACCATGCTCTGTCTTCTAGCTTTGCTCCTATGTTGCTTTAACAAACTTTTACAGTTTTGAGCCTTATGGCTAACTAAGTCTATGATCCATTTTGAGTTGATTTTGATGACGGGTGCATGGTCTGTGTCTAGATTCATTTTTTGACAAGTGGATGTGCAGTTGTTCCAGATGTGTTTGTTGAAGAGATTATCTCTGCTCCATCGTATTACCTCTGCTCCTTTGTTGACTATATTAATGGGAGTCTATTTCTAGGCTCCCTATTTCATTGATCTCTTTGTCTATTCTTTCATCAATTCTATGTTTTCTTGATTACTGTAACATTTTAATATTAAGTTATGAAGTTGGGTAGCAGCAGTCCTCCAATTTTGTTCTTCTGCTTTAATATTGTGTTGGCTATTCTAGGTCTTTTGCCTCTTCATATAAATTTTAGAATCAGTTGGTTGATAGCTATAAAATAACTTGCTGGTATTTTGCTTTGGATCACTTTGGGAAGAACTGACACCTTGACAATATTGAGTATTCCTATCCATAAATATGGGACATATTACCATTCATTTACTTCTCAAATTTTATTAATCAGAGGTTTATAGTTTTCTTCTTTTATATCTTATGCATATTTTATTATATTTATATCTAGTATTTAACTTTTGGTGGTGCTAATGTAAATGGCATTATGTTCTTAATTTCAAATTCCAGTTGTTCATTGTTACCATACAGGAAAGAAACTGATTTTTGTGTATTAACTCTGTATTTTACAACCTTGGTATAATCTCTTTTAGTTTTAAGAGTTTTCTTTTTGCCAGTTCTTTTGTAAATAAGAATATCATTTGCAAATAAAGGCAATTTTTTTAATGGTGATTTTATCACCATTAAGTATATGTTAGATTTAGGATTTGTATAGTCTTCATCAAGTTAAGAAAGTTTTCCTCTCTTTCTATTTTACTGCGAATTTTTATCATAAATGGATATTGCATTTTGTCAAATGCTTTTGTTCTGCCTCTACTGATATGATCATGTAATTGATCCTTTCCAGTCTGCTGATGTAATGGATTATAGTAATTGATTTTTGTATGTTGAACCAGTCTTGCATACCTAGGATAAATTCCACTTGGCTATGATATAAAATTCTTTTTATGATTCAATTTGCTAATATTTTATTTAATCTGTGCTCATAAGAAATATTGGCTTATAGTGTTCTTTTCTTGTAATATCTTTATCTAGTTTTGGTATTAGGTAATGCTGGCCTCATAGAGTGAGTTAGGAATTGTTTCCTCTGCTTCTAGCCTCTAAAACAGATTGTAGAAAATTGGTGTAATTTCCTCCTTAAATGTTTGATAGCGTACCCCTCTAAGCCTGGGGCTTTCTGTTTTGGAACAAAGCCAATCTTTGACTTACAATTTTCAAAATAGTAGTTTAGGGCATAAAAAAGTTTCAAATAATAGAAGACTTGTATTAGATTTCCCTTTCTTCCTATTAATCATTATCCAACCTAGATTATATAAAGATTCTAGAACAGCACTACATGTTCAAAAATGGTAGCCACTAGTCACTTGTGGTTATTTAAATTTAAATGAAATAAAAGTGATAACATTTAAATTCAGTTATTTAGTCATACTAGCCACATTTCAAATGCTCAAAAGCCAAACATGCCTGGTGGCTACCATATTGGAGAGCACAGATATTAATACTTTCCAACATCACAGAAAATTCTACTGGACAGCACTTCTCTAGCAACTGAGATGAGGTTGAAAAGGAGAGAAGATTGAATATTTAGCTACAGAATGAGGCCTTAATATGAGTCTCTGAGAAAATACTTGAAGCTACTTTCCATGGGAGTAGACAACTGAACAGAAAACCTAAGGGTGCTATATGCCATAGCCTTTGACTGTGTGGATCACAATCAACTGTGGAAAATTCTGAAAGAGATGGGAATACCAGACCACCTGACCTGCCTCTTGAGAAATCCATATGCAGGTCAGGAAGCAACAGTTAGAACTAGGCATGGAACAACAGATTGGTTCCAAATAGGAAAAGGAGTACGTCAAGGCTGTATATTGTCTCCCTGCTTATTTAACTTATATGCAGAGTACATCATGAGAAACGCTGGACTGGAAGAAACACAAGCTGGAATCAAGATTGCCGGGAGAAATATCAATAACCTCAGATA
>SJYX01000424.1:67196-114539 GCA_006410675.1 Oreotragus oreotragus | reverse complement strand
GAACCCAGCTTGCCCGCATTGCAGGTGGATTCTTTACCATCTGATCCACCAGGAAAGCCCAAGAATACTAGCTGGAGTGGGCAGCCTATCGCTTCCGAATGTATTATCTGACCCTATTCACATTGCCTGTGAGAACCAGTGCAAATACTGATACTCAGGCTATTTCTATTGTGGGTAGTAACTGCTTTCTGTCTCTGATCCGAGTCTCATGTCTTCTGCCAGTACTCACAAAACTGTGGTAGATTAACATGTGAGCTTGCAAGCAGGGTAAATCTCAAATCCTTTATAGTTCTTGACACCTGTTGAGAACAGAAAAGATCATGGAATCCAGCCTCTGTAAAATTATCATATCTGCTTTAGGGCACATTTCATGTAAGGTGGTGGTTGGAACACATTAAAGGACAGAGATTAGAAAACTGGGACCCCATAGAGACTGAAAAATAGGTCTATGTTTGTACTGGCTAACTAACGAGGATTTGCTTAATGGAGCATTCTCTCTCTCTCTTCTACTCTCGCTCTCTCTGTGTGGATGTATGTATAGTGCGTGTACACACACACACACACACACACACACACACACACATATATATATATGGTGGAGTGTGAACTAAGACTTTCTTTTTACCTTGGATTAAATCTCTTGGAAGGCTGTCACTATCTACAAAGAATAAATTTGCTCAGATCAACTTGTAATGTACTGGAACCTTGTAAGCCTCCTATAATGGAGGTACAACTTCGGGGAAAATGTCCATCACCTGGCAGAATGAGAGCTCAAAACAAAGATTAAGTTCAATTAAAAAAAAAATAACAGAGATTATAGTTTAAGATATGTACATGCTATAGCAATTATTAGTAGCTGATGAAATAAAGACATGCAGTTTTCAAGAAAAAAATTAAAGTATGTACTATTTCTACTTGCTATCTATATTATTCTAATCACCTAGGCATTTGGAGTAGTATAGCTAACAAAAGCTATTCCACAGAAGGTTGTGAATGATCATACTTTAGGAACTTCATAATGAGATTCTATAGTTTTTCACAAAAACCGAAATGGTTAAGACAATTTAAGGATCCTCTAAAATGTATATTTTATCAGAATATGTGTAGAATGCAAATCACTAATCAATTATGAAATTTAAATCATAACAGAATTATGACATCATATGTGGGTTCAGCCTTTTGCTAAAGAATGGAATTATATGAAAATGTTATTAAAAGATAAAATGATTACATATGGGGTAACAAGCTACTGACCTTTTAGAAAAAATTTGCTATCTCCTTTTTACTTTCAAATGTTCAAATAATTGTGTTTAATAATATCACACTAGAGTTTCTTGACTGGCTAGTACTCTTCCTACTGCCCATACCTTAATTTTTATTCAAGGTAGATATGGAATGGCATAGTCCTGGCATTAGTTAGTAGCTGCAGAAGTGTTGCATATAATAGGAATATTAACTTTATTCTCTATTCACTTGCTAAGTTGGAAGCACAGTTTATTCTTTCTGAGTGGGGTAGAACTATAAGATCAGTTTTCTAGAGCCAGGGTCACAGATCTGTGTGAGGTCCTGTCAGCACCAGGCATGGACTCCAATGCGCCATTTACCACACTTGATGATGGCTCATAATTTTCCCCTTTCCTTTCTCTCATTCCCTTTATTCTGGCCAATTTGGTTTTGCCTCTCTCCTTTCCATCATACAATCAGAGTGCTCCTGTACACTTATTGTTTACCCTACTAGTGACATTCAGGATGTTTTTTATACCATCTACAAATTATTAGAAAACAACTCCTAGCACCATACACATCACATTTCTGAGTGATTGACCAAAATATCATTTTTCACTGAAAATGTTTAAAAGTTCTGTAGACACAACTAATGCTCAGAATGGACTCTAACACTATTCAGAGAGTAGCAAACAAAGATCACTCACTAGAGGAGACTATCAAAAAAGGGAGGTCCTCTCTGTTGGAAATCTACAATATACCCAACACAGGTACAGTTTCTGCCTACAGGGCCCAAGAGTTAAATTTCTTCTACGGCTTCTCAATGTCTAATCTGGAGAAAATTTTTTTCAAAGTTTCAGTACTCTTACTGATCTTTAATTATTAATAGCATCTTCTCTGCATGTGTTTCCCATCAATATTCCAGCAGAGCAGGGTTCCTGCTGGTCACTCCAGTAACGGAGACACACATTAGGTGTGTTTCTGAACATGTTGAATTTTGTCTCTGGATGCCTATTCCAGAGGAATATGTATTGTTGAAAGAGGATTTTTTTTTTTTTTTAAGGTATAGAATGTTGTTAACTCTTCCCAAGCATACCAGAACCTGCACTCTAGGGAGATGTGGTCTGGAAGACTGAGAAGGCATGATACGACTTCCTCAATTTTTCTTTACTTTTGTGTTCCAGATGGAAATACTTAAATGAAGTCATAGCCTGATGTCCATTGAACAGAGGCCAAAAGAAAAATAAACAACACTGTTCTCATACGTGTGTCTTGAAATATTGTATATACATTCTATGTAAGTATGTATATGTATCTACATATATACACTTTTTTTCTCTAAGCAAGTATTGCATTTGTATAATTCCTATACACTTTTTTCAAAATGAATACATACAGACATACATATTCTTCCCATTTACTGTAATTAAAGTAATTAAAATATTCATTGTTATCTCTATTTTTTAGTGTAAAAGAAGAAAATAATTTGCCTAGGACCACTTAATTAGTAACAGAGTCAGAATTAAAATCTAGAATTTCAGTTTCTTAGTGCTCTGAGTCCTATACTTTAGAAGAGTTTGCTTCTGAAAGAGGTTGTAGTATTTCTCTTAATCTCATGGCATGCTAAATGCCAAAGATGCAGCATATAAAACAAGATGTTTTCCTCATAGAGCACTTCTACTTGTCATTTGGAGGTAAAGACATATTATCAACAGTGTTCAGGCCAGTCTGGTGCATAGCTCTGTACGGAAATTTCATTTTCAAATAGGGCTTCTGAAAGCAGAATGACAGCAGAATAACTGAATCAATTCACCAAATCTTGCTCTCACAGATAGGCAAATCAGAAAATGGAATTTCTTGCTTTATCTTAAGAAATATGGAATATGTGAACATTAATGGGGAACAAGAGGAGATATTGTGTCAATAAATTATTTATGTGCCAGCTAAGTCCTTAAACAGACTGGTTCTAAATAGGAAAAGGAGTACGTCAAGGCTGTATATTGTCATCCTGCTTATTTAACTTATGTGCAGAGTACATCATGAGAAACGCTGGGCTGGAAGAAGCACAAGCTGGAATCAAGATTGCCGAGAGAAATTTCAGTAACCTCAGATATGCAGATGACATCACCCTTATGGCAGAAAGTGAAGAGGAACTAAAAAGCCTCTTGATGAAAGTGAAAGTGGAGGGTGAAAAAGTTGGCTTAAAGCTCAACATTCAGAAAACGAAGATCATGGCATCCGGTCCCATCACTTCATGGGAAATAGATGGGGAAACAGTGTCAGACTTCATTTTGGGGGGCTCCAAAATTACTGCAGATGGTGACTGCAGCCATGAAATTAAAAGACACTTACTCCTTGGAAGGAAAGTTATGACCAACCTAGACAGCATATTGAAAAGCAGAGACATTACTTTGCCGACTAAGGTCCGTCTAGTCAAGGCTATGGTTTTTCCTGTGGTCATGTATGGATGTGAGAGCTGGACTGTGAAGAAGGCTGAGCACCGAAGAATTGATGGTTTTGAACTGTGGTGTTGGAGAAGACTCTTGAGAGTCCCTTGGACTGCAAGAAGATCCAACCAGTCCATTCTGAAGATCAATCCTGGGATTTCTTTGGAAGGAATGATGCTAAAGCTGAGACTCCAGTACTCTGGTCACCTCATGCGAAGAGTTGACTCATTGGAAAAGACTGACGCTGGGAGGGATTGGGGGCAGGAGGAGAAGGGGAAGACCGAGGATAAGATGGCTGGATGGCATCACTGACTCAATGGATGCAAGTCTGAGTGAACCCCGGGAGTTGGTGATGGACAGGGAGGCTTGGCGTGCTGTGATTCATGGGGTCGCAAAGAGTCGGACACGACTGAGTGACTGTACTGAACTGAACTGACATACATCAAAACTTATTCAAGAGTATACCTTAAATATGTGCAGTTCATCATGTTAACTATACCTCAGTAAAGCTATTCAAATCAGCAACAACAAAACCACCACTATTCAGGCCCTATCCCAATAGATTCAGTCTCCTGGACATGCAATGGAGCCGAAGCCTCAGTACTTTTTAAAGGACCATCAGTAGTTTCAAAGGTGGTTCAAATGTGCAATCCTGGTTGAAAACCACTGCCTTGATGCATTCCACTGGCATTACTGCCTCAAACCACTAAAAAGGTTTAATAATAATAATGAGATGGAGGACAAATAGTTGAAGAAGTGTGAGGATGATGATTAAAGAAGCCCAAATTGGCTTAAGAGGTAACATTGACAGAGAACAGCTGAGTCCACTAGGTGGCGTCTGGACACTTCTCTTTAGCATGAGTTCCAGGGGAATTGAAGATTTGGGGCAGAGCTGCCTGAAGTATGTTAAGGGAGCAAGAGCTGAGCACACAAAGGCACCCAAAACTGTTGGAACAGAAAATAATCAGTGACTTGGGAAGACATCAGGAGGCCAAGTGTCATTTGAAGTTCTAATGTCATTTGAGGGTCAAACAGCATGACTGTTTATTCAGGGACTGAATAACTTTGGAAGAGTAAGTAAATGAAGTTCTCAAGAAGATCACATATCTTGAGCTTCGAGCACAGACCAGAATCCCTGTGTCCAGGACACCAACATGGAGTCTTCAGTAGATTTTTTTTTAATTGAGTACATATAAGGTATAAAAAATCATAATCTATTGAGCACCTGTGTACCCTCGACTCAGGTAAAGAAATTTATCCTTATCTTCCTCAGGATATTGCTTGACAAACCCGTTCCCTTTCCTCTCACATCCAAGGCAAATACTATGCTGAATTTTTGTGTATTCCTTTGTATTTCTTAATTCCCTTAATTCCCTTGTATTTCTTAATAGATTTCCTACGTAGGCTTGAATCTGTAAACAATACATTGCTTTGTTTTGTATGTTTTTTAACTTTATATAAACTGATTCATACAGTTTATATTCTTGAGACAATGTTTTGGAGACTCATCCATTTTGTTGCCAGTAGCTATAATCCATTCCTGCAAAGCTTTATAGTATTCCATTGTGCCTCTATCAGTTTTTTTAATCCATTCTACTTTTGATGACCTTTGAGCTGCTATGTCTTTTATCGTGAACAGTGCTGTTCTGAACATTCTTGTACTTATCGTGGTACAGGTGTACAGGAGTTGCTGTAGGTGTGGAATTTCTGAAGCATGTTTACACTACCAAGGTAATTCCAAGGTGGATGTTCTACTTTGGAAAGCTGCAATCATCACTGGTTGTTTTGTTGCACTATAGCCTTACCAGCAGTTGATACTGTTCAGCTGCCTTATTTTTACCAGTTTGGTGGGTGTAAAATGGCATTTTCTTGTAGTTCTGTTTACAGGATTGCTGGAGAGGCTAAGAATATTTTCATATGTTTATTGTCTTTCGTCTTCTTGAAGTGACTGTTCTAGAATAACTCTCTGGTGGTGGGAAAGGGCACTGATCTCAGAGCCTGGCGCTCAAGAACAGAAGTCCAAGCCTAGAGTTTAGTTTCTCGGGTGCTTCCATGGCTAAGTAGAGGCCCCTTCTCGCCACCTTACTTAGTGACTCTCTCTTGAAACCACTGTCAAGTGGTCTCTTTCTCCTTAAGACCAGCTCCAAACGGTCTAGTGAAGCAAACACGCACTTCATGACTGCCCCATCCCGTAGAGAAAACGGCCCCTTCCTGCCTCACCACAGCACTGCTCCGCAGGCTGCTCACACCAAAGGTGCTGCTTAGGACTCTCCACTGGACACCCCTGTTATTACAGAAGTTTCCCTGGTGGCTCAGATGGTAAGGAACCTGCCTGCAATGTGGGAGACTAGGGTTCTATCCCTGGGTCGAGATAGGGAAGGAACTAACAACCCACTCCAGTATTCTTGCCTGGAGAATTCCATAGACAGAGGAGCCTGGCGGGCTACAGTCCTTGGGCTCGAAAAGGGTCGGACACGACTGAGCGACTAACACATTCACACACACTGTGTGTATTATTACCACATGAGGTCCTGGATCAACAAGTACTGAGCAAGGTGCTAGAGACAGGAAAAGATCACCAGGCCCAACCCTCAGCCCAAATGGGGGACAAGGACATCTTCCCACAAGGGGCTGTGCNAGGCTAAGAATATTTTCATATGTTTATTGTCTTTCGTCTTCTTGAAGTGACTGTTCTAGAATAACTCTCTGGTGGTGGGAAAGGGCACTGATCTCAGAGCCTGGCGCTCAAGAACAGAAGTCCAAGCCTAGAGTTTAGTTTCTCGGGTGCTTCCATGGCTAAGTAGAGGCCCCTTCTCGCCACCTTACTTAGTGACTCTCTCTTGAAACCACTGTCAAGTGGTCTCTTTCTCCTTAAGACCAGCTCCAAACGGTCTAGTGAAGCAAACACGCACTTCATGACTGCCCCATCCCGTAGAGAAAACGGCCCCTTCCTGCCTCACCACAGCACTGCTCCGCAGGCTGCTCACACCAAAGGTGCTGCTTAGGACTCTCCACTGGACACCCCTGTTATTACAGAAGTTTCCCTGGTGGCTCAGATGGTAAGGAACCTGCCTGCAATGTGGGAGACTAGGGTTCTATCCCTGGGTCGAGATAGGGAAGGAACTAACAACCCACTCCAGTATTCTTGCCTGGAGAATTCCATAGACAGAGGAGCCTGGCGGGCTGCAGTCCTTGGGCTCGAAAAGGGTCGGACACGACTGAGCGACTAACACATTCACACACACTGTGTGTATTATTACCACATGAGGTCCTGGATCAACAAGTACTGAGCAAGGTGCTAGAGACAGGAAAAGATCACCAGGCCCATCCCTCAGCCCAAATGGGGGACAAGGACATCTTCCCACAAGGGGCTGTGCAGTAATCTCCCTCCTGCCTTGGCGTCTGCCCCACCCCACACTTCCCAAACTGCCTCTTGTGGATGCGGTGTAGACTTGGTGCCCAGGTGTCAGCCAGTAGGGGGCGCGTCACGTAACCGGGCGGAAGGGGCGGAGCCGAGCGGCGGCGACGCTGCCTGGTCGCCTAGCAACAGCCCAGCTAGGCGCGATGGAGGCCCGCAGCAGCAGGGAGCTCAAAGCCAGGAATTATTTGGAAAAACATCGGATTATGGACTTGCTGACCTATCTCACCAGCGCCCTCCTCTTTTTCCGGCCGGGTAAGTGTCTTGCCTACCGCTCGACTTTCCGTCCCACAGCGAGCGGTCCTCAGAAATTCCTCGTGTAGCCGTCCCTCCACGCGTGCGTCTCGGGGGACGAAGGACAGCTTCCTTCCCGGATACCACCTCCCACACTCCTCCGCAAACACTCTTTCATGCCTCTCGGCTAGTTGAGCCCTCCTGCTGCCCGTTGACATTGTGGCTTTCAATTAAACAAGACTGAACGCAATGGCCTCTTTGTGCCTGCCTCTTGCCAAGTGTGGCGGGACTCCGGCCGGTGAGGGTTGTCGCGGGTGGAAGAAAGGCTCCGGGGTTCGGTAGTCTGGCCCCTGTCCCCATCCCTTAGTACTTTGTGACTAGGCAAGAGCCTGAACTTCTTTCCCCTCCTGTGGAAAATGGAGATTATAATAGTACCATATAATAGATCTCGTGGCAAAGTGGAGAAGATTAAATAAATAACATATAAATCATCCTTATGTCTGCAACCAACAGATGTTCCCAGTATTACCCCTGCCCTCAAAAAGTTTTTAATCTGGTAAAACAGTTGATAGGGTAGAACAGAAGGATGTTCTTGAGACAGACTTTTCTGACGTTTTTAATACACTCGATCCCCATATAAAGTTTGAATCATTCATATAAAGTTTGAATCATTTCATAATTTTTGTGTGGCCTGTAAATATAAAAGTTATGTTTAGGTGAAAATGAGTTGATGTTCTTCTCCTCAGGGTGAAGAATGGTAGCTTGCCTCATATGGAGTTTCCAAAATGCCAAAATTGCCTATTTGCTTTTGTATAAGGAAATGTAAATAGCCAACATACCAATTTTGTCAAAAACCACCCAACCAGTATGGTCATGTATAGGGTGATCAAGTTCTTTCTAGTTGTTTTAAGACAATAAAGCAGTAAAAAAAAAACCTCTGCAACAATTAAAAATAGATAGAAATTTTTTTAAAAATACAAAGGAATGCACTTTTTAAGGCACCAGAGAAAAGTTGCTATCAAACTAATTTTTAAAAACCTACTTTTTGAAAAAATGACTACTGTCTCTTGCTGGGTTTTGATAATAGTGGTGAAGATAATCTTTTGCTTTTAGAGGCAAGTGTGTGTGTATGTGTGTGTGTGTGAAAACTTCAGAAATAGCAGAAGTAAAACCAATAATCACCATTGTGCATACACCAAAAAGTTTGCAAACCAGGAGGACTCAAACCAGAACAAGGAATGAGGCTCAGAGGTTTATTGTTAGAAAGCAGTGAACTGTGGTGAGAAGGCAGTGACTGTTTATTCTTCACAAAAATTGGTTAGAATATTAGCATCTTCATAAATGATAGGGAATATGTTAATGGTTACCTCATATCAAACTTGGGAAACAGTTTAAATTTTATGCTTAAGCTTTCCAGAGGCAGAAGCAAGAAATGACCCAGGTCAAGTTAGTGTTGTAGAAAAAGCTAAATTAAGCTTTGCTTGCATGACTTAATTGGTTTTGTCTGTCCAGGGAGTTTTTCAAGACTGGTCTTCATTTAATCTTGATTTTAACAATCCACCTCCCCACCCTGCCTCCTGCTTTTGGTCTTTCTCTCTTTGGGCTTAAAACTATGACCAGCCAGTACCCCCATTAATGCAGTCAGGCCAAAGAATCCCATACACACTGTTTGCATTAGTTGAGTCCTTAAGTGGGAGAGCCATGTAGTCACTGTGTTAATCTTTCACAGGGTTATTGTTGATATTGTCTGTTTGTCGGTTCCTGATGGATGCCATTTGGCACGTGAGTAGCTGGTGACAGGCATTTAAGACTTGAGAGTATACAACACACTAGAGCAGTCAATATGCTAACTATAAGGAAAACAATAGCCCAGAATTGAAAAATTGTCCAGAGCAGAGATTCCCAGAAACCAAGAATTTCACAAGTTAATTCAAATGGGTTATAACTAGAAGTTTTTTAAGTTTTACCTTTCTAAATCTACCGACAGGTTTTTTTGGGGTTTTTTTTTGGATTATGTGCCATTAGTTTGAAGTTATTTATATAGGCACAGCCTGGTGTATCAGCAACCATGTAGCATCATGATCCCTCAAAACAGGATGAAGTGAAGATGTTTTATTTCAGGAGGCCAGTGTTGCAGGTGAACTTTCACCTGCATGAGGCCTCCCTGTGCTATGAGCCATAGGTAATTTATAATTTAACAAGAGGCATTTCTATGGAAACAAAAGAAAAAGGCTAATAGTTAGAGCAAATTATACATTCAGTTTCTGAGTTTAAGAGAAGCCATTTGAGAAAATTTTTAGATTTGAGTTCGAAGCATCTCCAGATGGTGTCGTGAGGCTGGCAGTTACAGTCTGATGGATTTTCCTGGCTTGCAGTTTGAATGTGTCTTGTGACCTTCTGGGTGGCCACATAACAGCAGGCCTGCGGGTTGCCCACACATGAGCTGTTGTGATTTCTCTGAGCTTTATATCAAGTCGTCCAGCATATCCAAAAGATATATTCTCTTTTCTTGACTACTTTTCATACACTGTTTTTTTCTTTCACCGTTATTGTTGCTAGCAGTTTTATTTTTACATATGAATTATAAATTTTAACTATTTGTAATCTTTGCTTTCCAGTGAAAACTAGGAAGCAGGCAATGGTGAACTATCATATATTAATATCCTGTAGTGGATTAGCAAATTTATAAAGATATAATCATAACATATTTTTTAGAGACATGGTTTTTTACTATACAGTTTGTAATGTGGCAGAAGACATATTAATAGACCCAAATATCCTCGGTCTCTCTGTAAAAATTAAAAAGCCAAAAGTAAGTAAACTTATGTTTAGCAGTCAATGTCTTAGTACATTATCTTCTCTGGAAATGATCTAGATATTCAATGAATGTCATTATTTAGTTTACCTTAGTATAAACTTTACATTTATTTAAAACACTTGCTTTTAACAATTACATTAAGATAATCCAGGTATAATTGTTAAAAGCAAGTGTTTTAAATTGATGCTTTTGAACTGTGATTTTGGAGAAGACCCTTGAGAGTCTCTTGGCCTGCAAGGAGGTCAAACCAGTCAATCCTAAAGGAAATCAACTCTGAATATTCATTGGAAGGACTGATGCTGAAGCTGAAACTCCAATACTTTGGCCACCTGATTGGAAAACTGACTCATTGCAAAAGACCCTGATGCTGGGAAAAATTGAAGGAGGGAGGAGAAGGGGACAACAGAGGATAAGATGGTTGGATGGCATCACCAACTCGATGGACATGAGTTTGAGCAAGCTCCGGGAGCTGGTGATGGACAGGGAAGCCTGGCATGCCGCAGTCCCTGGGTTTGCAAAGAATCAGACACAACTGAGCGACTGAACTGAATTGATCTTAATTTTTCTTGTTGGCAAATTCTGTAACAAATAGCATGAGCTTATTTGACTAGTAAACCCAGATAGAAAAAGTTGTATGTTTGCCTTATATTTAATATTGACTATTCTGAGAAGACATGCTTGTTTTTATTAAACCAACAAACCTAAACAATAGCTTTTACTTATCAAAGATCATTTTATTTATTCTAGATCATGTGCACTTGAAATCATGTTTGTTTCTGTATCTCTGAGAGTTTAGGAATGCTTAATTAATAATAAGCTCCAATTTTTTTAGGACTTCCCTGGTGGCTCAGCTGGTAAAGAATCCGCCTGCAGTGTGGGCGACCTGGGTTCAATCCCTGGGTTGGGAAGGTCCCCTGGAGAAGGGAGAGGCCACCCACTGCATTCTGGCCTGGAGAATTCCATAGACCGTATAGTCCATGGGGGCACAAAGAGTCAGACACAACTGAGTGGCTTTCACACATTACATCAATTTTTTAAGCCAGTTAAATTGAATTTTTTATAAATTAATCTTGGCAGTACCATCTGAAAGTAACAGAAAAATGCCACATTTACGTAGACATACATAAACATACAGGCAGACACAAACAGAGATCTCATGGCCTTCATTAAATTTTAGCCATATCTCGGGTACTGTAGGGACTTCCATCATAGCTCAGTTGGTAAAGAATCCGCCTGCAGTGCAGGAGACCCTGGTTTGATTCCTGGGTCGGGAAGATTCCCTGGAGAAGGGATAGGCTACCCATTCCAGTATTCTTGAGCTTTCCTTGTGGCTCAGCTGGTAAAGAAACCACCCGCAATGTGGGAGACCTGGGTTCAATCCCTGGGTTGGGAAGATCCCCTGGAGAAGGGAGAGGCTATGCACTCCAGTATTCTGGCCCGGAGAAACAGGCAGTATAGTCCATGGGGTCGCAGAGTCGGACGCAACTGAGCAACTTTCACTTTCAGGTACTGTAGGGGCTTCTCCTGTGGCTCAGTGGTAATGAACCTGCCTGCCAGTGCAGGAGATGCAGGTTCATGCCTTGGGTTGAGAAGATCCTCTAGAGAAGGGAATGGCAACCCACTCCAGGAGTCTTGCCTGGAGAATCCCATGGACAGAGCAGCCTGGCAGGCTACAGTCCATGAGTTGCAAAAGAGTCGGACACAACTTAGCAACTAAACAACAACACCAAAAAAGTATTGTAATACAAAGCTCCAAAGAATAGTTGGATCCACACTGTAATTCTGATAGATAAACTAAGATTACCTGCTCACATGGCCAAAGGTTTCTCACTAAAGATGTTTGATTTGCATGCTATAAGGATCTTATTAGATTTTGGAGTCATTTTGTCTTTTAGAAGCTTCTGCATACCAACCAAAGAACACATTTCATTGTCTTTGAGAGGTTTGGGATCCTCTCTTTTAAGGGTGCCCCTTAAGTGGATTTACCTAAGTTAAAAATTTCCCACAGTAGCCACCACAGTTCCAGAAGTGCACACATGTGCATGCACACACACACATTCACACCTATTCCCAGTCACTCTCATCTTCCCAATAAAGTTAGAACAGAATTTTGATATAATCAGTGTTCAGAAGTTACATTATTAGCATTAGGCAGATATCCACAACTAATCCATGTAGTATGTTATGATTATATGTCCTTTGTTTTTTCCCCTCAAGCTAATAATACTACATTTTAAATGTTTGCTTCAGTTTTCTGTGTAATTATCGCTAGCCCACCCATATGCTCTTTTTTCATAAGTACAGATCTCATCTCATTACGTTCATCTCATTTAGTCATCAGGTCATCACATCCCCTCCCCCACTCAACCCCCCCTGCTGCAGTCTGGACTGACTCCTGACCTGCCCTGCTATACATTTATTATCCAGGGATTTCCCTCACTCGCTGCACGGGTGTGGTCTTCAGTTTCCACCCAAGCCCTCCTAATGGCAGAAGAAAGGAACCTGTACCCTTAGTGTCTGAGACCTCATCCTGATGCTGCGTAGCAAGTTTCTTTGAAGTCACTTGCTTTAGCTGAAATGAATGTTTTATTCTCCTACAGATACATGAATGTCCTTCCTTATCCACAGTTTTGCTTTTAGTAGTCTTGGTTCCCTGCAGTAAGCTGCCGTATGAAAATATTGAATGCAAAATTTCAGAAATAAACTACCACCCGCAATGTGGGAGACCTGGGTTCAATCCCTGGGTTGGGAAGATCCCCTGGAGAAGGGAGAGGCTATGCACTCCAGTATTCTGGCCCGGAGAAACAGGCAGTATAGTCCATGGGGTCGCAGAGTCGGACGCAACTGAGCAACTTTCACTTTCAGGTACTGTAGGGGCTTCTCCTGTGGCTCAGTGGTAATGAACCTGCCTGCCAGTGCAGGAGATGCAGGTTCATGCCTTGGGTTGAGAAGATCCTCTAGAGAAGGGAATGGCAACCCACTCCAGGAGTCTTGCCTGGAGAATCCCATGGACAGAGCAGCCTGGCAGGCTACAGTCCATGAGTTGCAAAAGAGTCGGACACAACTTAGCAACTAAACAACAACACCAAAAAAGTATTGTAATACAAAGCTCCAAAGAATAGTTGGATCCACACTGTAATTCTGATAGATAAACTAAGATTACCTGCTCACATGGCCAAAGGTTTCTCACTAAAGATGTTTGATTTGCATGCTATAAGGATCTTATTAGATTTTGGAGTCATTTTGTCTTTTAGAAGCTTCTGCATACCAACCAAAGAACACATTTCATTGTCTTTGAGAGGTTTGGGATCCTCTCTTTTAAGGGTGCCCCTTAAGTGGATTTACCTAAGTTAAAAATTTCCCACAGTAGCCACCACAGTTCCAGAAGTGCACACATGTGCATGCACACACACACATTCACACCTATTCCCAGTCACTCTCATCTTCCCAATAAAGTTAGAACAGAATTTTGATATAATCAGTGTTCAGAAGTTACATTATTAGCATTAGGCAGATATCCACAACTAATCCATGTAGTATGTTATGATTATATGTCCTTTGTTTTTTCCCCTCAAGCTAATAATACTACATTTTAAATGTTTGCTTCAGTTTTCTGTGTAATTATCGCTAGCCCACCCATATGCTCTTTTTTCATAAGTACAGATCTCATCTCATTACGTTCATCTCATTTAGTCATCAGGTCATCACATCCCCTCCCCCACTCAACCCCCCCTGCTGCAGTCTGGACTGACTCCTGACCTGCCCTGCTATACATTTATTATCCAGGGATTTCCCTCACTCGCTGCACGGGTGTGGTCTTCAGTTTCCACCCAAGCCCTCCTAATGGCAGAAGAAAGGAACCTGTACCCTTAGTGTCTGAGACCTCATCCTGATGCTGCGTAGCAAGTTTCTTTGAAGTCACTTGCTTTAGCTGAAATGAATGTTTTATTCTCCTACAGATACATGAATGTCCTTCCTTATCCACAGTTTTGCTTTTAGTAGTCTTGGTTCCCTGCAGTAAGCTGCCGTATGAAAATATTGAATGCAAAATTTCAGAAATAAACAATTGATAAGTTGTAAATTTCACGCTCTTGTGAGTAGTGCTGATGAAATCTTGAACCATCCTGCCTCAGCCTCGGATTGTCCCTTTGTCCAGCCTGTCCACCCTGAGTCACTTAGTAGCCATCTCAGTTACAGACTGATGGTCACGGGACTGCAGTGCTTGTGTTCAAGTCACCCTTTTTTTTAACAAAAAAAATTTACAGATTTTACTGAATACTGGACCCAAAGCACCAGACCAGTGATGCTGCCAGTTTGGGTATGCCAAAGAGAAGCTATAAATGCTTCTTTTAAGTGAAAAGGTGAACATTCTCAACTTAGTAAGGAAAGAAAAAAAGTCACAGAGTGCTGAGGATGCTAAGATCTTTGGTAAGAATGAATCTTCTCTCCATGAAACTGTGAAGAAGGAAAAAGAAATTCCAATTTTGTTGTTGCACCTCACACTACAGAAGTTACAGCCACAGTGCATGATAAATGCTTAGTTAAGCTGGAAAAGGCATTTGTTGTTCAGTCGCCAAGTCGTGTCCAGCTCTTTGTGACTGCATGGACTGTATACAGCACGCCAGGCTTCCCTGTCCCTCACCATATCCTGGAATTTGCTCAAGTTCATGTCCATTGCATTGATTAGTATAATAAGGTATTTTGAGAGAGAACACATTCATATAACTTTTATTATGGTATATTGTTAAAATTGTTTGATTTCATTATTGTTAATTTTTTACTCTGCCTTATTTATAAATTAAACTTTATCAGAGAAACATGTATGTATAGGAAAACACATAGAATATACAGGGCTCAGTACTATCTGCGGTTTCAGACATCTATTAGGGGTCTTGGAATGTATTCTCCATGGATAGATAAGGGGAAACAGCGTATATCCATTTCTTTTTCACTTTTTAAAAAACATTTAAAAATTTTTTGGCTCTGCTGGGTCTTCATTGCTGTGCCTGAGCTCGCTCTAGTTACAGAGACTAGGGGCATTCTCTAGATGTGTTGCACAGGCTCCTCCTTGCGGTGGCTCCTCGTTGTGGAGCACAGGGTCTAGGTGCGTGGGCTGTAGTAGCTGCAGAACGTGGACGCAGTAGTTATAGGTCCCAGGCTCTGGAGCACAGCTTAGCAGTTGTGGTGCATGGACTTAGTTGCCCAGTGGCATGTGGGATCTTCCTAGACCAGCAGTTGAACTGGTGTCCCCTGCACTGCCAGGTGGATTCTTAACCTCTTGGCCACCAGGAAAGCCGCTCCATTTCTTAATATGTTTCTTATTATTCACTGTTGTAAGAATGATGCTCCTACAATAGTGAATAATAAGAAGCATATTTACTATTGTATGAATGATGCTTGGGCTTCCTTGGTGACTCAGATGGTACAGAATCTGCCTGCAATGCAGGAGACCTGGGTTCGATCCCTGGGTGGGGAAGATCCCCTGGAGAAGGAAANAGCATATTTACTATTGTATGAATGATGCTTGGGCTTCCTTGGTGACTCAGATGGTACAGAATCTGCCTGCAATGCAGGAGACCTGGGTTCGATCCCTGGGTGGGGAAGATCCCCTGGAGAAGGAAATGGCAACCCACTTAGGCATTCTTGCCTGGAGAATCCCATGGACAGAGGAGACTGGTGGGCTACAGTCCATGGTGTCTCAAAGAGTCGGAGATGACTGAACAACTTACACACATATGAATGATGCTCAGAAAGAAACGATGTATCCTTATCTTGGATTTTTGCAAAGCTCCTGGCATTATGATATGTATCTCAGTTTGAAAACCTTGGAATTATAAGGGAGTTATGGAAAATAGGACAGCGTGGCTGGGCTATTACTGTTGTGACAACACATCCATGGTCCCATACCCTTGATCCTCAAATTCTGGAATCTCTGAAAGCCAGTAGATTTTCATAACTCATTTAACAGCCAAATCTGACATAACCTGAATCATTTGGTAAGAAAATCTGGCCTTTCCTAGGATGTATTGGGAAATTCAGCCTCTAACTGGGCAGCCCTTCCCAGTGGCAATTCTATGCTGTGGAAGGAAGGACTGTACCTTTTTAGGGGATAGCATTAAAGAAATCAGAATTTTTTTAAAGGAGTAGTTACCGAGGTAAGAGCTACTGTTTGAAAGTGGTGAAGATAGGATGAATTTGAGAACTATTGATAAAGACTTGGGAGAGATCCTTATGACTGACTAGTTTTGGGTGTAGCAAATGCTTCTTATGTGAGTTAAGTGTGGTAGAGGCCAGGAGCTGTGGAAGCACACTGCCTAGATTTATACCAACTGTGTGGCCTTGAGCAAGTGACACTTGGGAGGAAGAAATGAAGTTAGCCACAGAAAATGCTTAGTGCAGTACCAGGCACATAGTAAGGGCTCAGTAAATACTATTAGTATTACAATGTTGAACTTGAAGTTTGTGTCCCTTGAAGAACTGTCATCATCAACGGACATTTATGTAATTTAAGTGGTTAGTAACATTTGGCTCTTCCCTTTGTGCTTAAAAAAAATTTATATCTTATTATATATATTTCTGTTACAAGCATTTTTCAAAACATTTTTAGAAGCAGGTGGAGTATAAATTATAGATTCCAAATATGGTGGTGCTAGTGGTAAAGAACCCGCTTGCCAATGCAAGAGATGTAGGAGACCTGGGTTCGATTCCTGGGCTGGGAAGATCCCCTTGAGAACGAAATGGCAACTCACTCCAGTATTCTTGCCTGGACAATCACATGGACAGAGGAGCCTGGCGGGCTACTAGTCCATGGGGTTGCAAAAAGCTGGACGTGACTAAAGCGACTCTGCACTGTTGTAAGCATTTTCAAAACATTTTTGGAAGCAGATAAGGTATAAATTATAGATTCCAAATATAAGCATTATAGCACCCCATGTAGTCTAAAATCTTCATCAAAGTAACACAGCAAGTTCCATCAGCATTGTTTATTCTATCCTTAAAAAGAAATATAATGAACTGAAATTCAAACATAGATGTTTTCTGATTTTGAAATACAGTTAAGAAAGAAGTGACATAGATTGCATATGTGATTGCATTAGTAACCTATTTGCTGCTATTGTGTATTCAAAGTCGCACCAAAAGGCACTATATTAGATTAAAAGTTCACCTACTTCTATTTTCAACACACAAATTCCAAGGAGGGAAATACATGGAGGAGAAACTTATGTAATTAAGAGAGATTTAAAAACATAGCCTATCACAGTGAGTGGACTTTATTTGATTACTGATTTTTAAAGAGCATTTATAATTTATGAAATTTATGAGACAACTTGAAATTTGCATAATGTCTGGCTATTTGAGAATGTTAAGAATTTTGTTGGATGCATAAATTGTACCGAGATGACAGTATTGTAGTAACATGGAAAAAAGGAGTCCCTCTTCAAACAAATGGTGTTGGGAAAAATGAGTAACCACATGCAGAAAAAGAAGACTGGACCCCTGTCTTAAGACCATTCACGTAAATTAACTTGAAATGGATTGAAGACTTAAACCTGAGACATGATACTGTAAAATTCCTAGAAGAAAACATAGGGAAGCAGCTCTTCGACAATGGTCTTGGCAACGACTTCTGGATATGAATGACACCAAAAACACAAACAACAAATGCCCATATCAACAAGGAGATTAATTAAACTGAAAAACGTCTGCACAGGGAATTCCCTGCCAGTCCAGCAGTTGGGACTCAGCACTGTCACTTCCAGGGACCCAGGTTTGATCCCTGGGTTGGGGAAAAAAAGATACCGTAAGCCACATGGCACAGCCAAAAGAAAAAGCGGAAGGCCTTCTGCACAGCAAAAGAAACAAGCAACAAAATGAAAAGGCAGTCTGTGGAATGGGAGAAAATATTTGCAGATCATATATATGATAACAAACGAACCATTTGATTTAAAATGGGCAGAGGAACTAAATAGATATTTTTCCTAAGAAAAACATCCAAAGGGCAACAGATACATGAAAAGATGCTCTGTATATTACAAATCATCAGGGGAATGCAAGTTAAAACCTCAATAAGGTATCAATTCACACCTGTTAGAACAGCTGTCATGGGTGGATCCTGAGACATTGGACTAAGTGAAATAAGTCAGAGAAAGACAAATACTGTATGGTATCACTTAAATGTGGAATCTAAAAAAGCCAAACTTATAAAAACAGAGAGTAGAATGGTGGTTACCAGAAGCTGGCGGGTGAGGGACAGGAGAGATGTTGTTTAAGGGTGCAAACTTGTAACTAGTAGATAACTATAATAAGTCCTGGAGATCTAATGCACAGCATAGTAATTACAGAGAACAATGCTGTATTATAAGCATGAAACTTGCTAAGAGACCAGATCTTAATTATTCCCATCACAAAAAAGCAGTGCTCACTGTGTGATGTGATAGAAATATTAACTAGTACTACCATAGCAATCCTCCTGCAGCTTAAATGTACACCACCACCAAGTTGCACACCGTAAACTTACACAGTATGTCAATTATATCTCAACCAAAAAGAGGGGGTTCTAATCTTTTAGAAATGCACACTTAAACATTCACTAATGAGAGATGATTACTGTGATTTACTTCAACGTAAACACAGGAAGAGGGAACTAGATGGGACCACGGTAAAATAAGACCAACCACGAAATAACAGTTGAAGCTGGTGATGAGATCATTATACTTTTGTACTTTTATAGATGTATGAAATTCTTAATGGCTTCAGTTTTCTTTTTTCAAGAATCTGTCTCCAGGGATTGAATGCAGTGATGAGCAGGTGAGGCATTCCTCTTCTGAGCCACACCATATTTATACTTCTTTTAGCTTTATTATCACCGCTCCCCTGCAGTATTTCTGCAGAGTGAATTGATCTTGACTTTTCATATTTAACATTGTTTAGATGAAAGATAGCCTATGTATCTGCCCTTATATTAGGGTTGAACATTTATGCTTCCTAACTGGAGGATTAGGTTAACCTAAATGTTTGCTTTTGAAAGTCTATTCTTTACCCTTTCTTTTAGTTGATTTTTCCTATGTCATGCTGTTCCACTTGGGGGTTTTCAACTCTCACTGTAAATTAGAGTCACTTGAGGACTATTTTTAAAAAATGCACAAGTCTAATCTCTGTACATTTTTTTTTTCTGTCTTTGGTTTCATCTCTTGATTTTTATTCTTTTAAATTATGAAAGTATGATAATATCTACAGTTCAGTTCAGTTCAGTCACTCAGTCATGTCCGACTCTTTGCGACCCCATGAATCACAGCACGCCAGGCCTCCCTGTTCATTACCATCTCTCGGAGTTCACTTAGACTCAGGTCCATCGAGTCCGTGATGCCTTCCAGCCATCTCATCCTCAGTCGTCCCCTTCTCCTCCTGCCCCCAATCCCTGCCAGCATCAGAGTCTTTTCCAATGAGTCAGCTCTTCGCATGAGGTGGCCAAAGTACTGGAGTTTCATGAAGTGATGGGACCAGATGCCATGATCTTCGTTTTCTGAATGTTAAGCTTTAAGCCAACTTTTTCACTCTCCACTTTCACTTTCATCAAGAGGCTTTTTAGCTCCTCTTCATTTTCTGCCATAAGGGTGGTGTCATCTGCATTTCTGAGGTTATTGATATTTCTCCTAGCAATCTTGTTTCCAGCTTGTGTTTCTTCCAGTCCAGCGTTTCTCATGATGTACTCTGCATATAAGTTAAATAAGCAGGGTGACAATATACAGCCTTGACGTACTCCTTTTCCTCTTTGGAACCAGTCTGTTGTTCCATGTCCAGTTCTAACTGTTGCTTCCTGACCTGCATACAGGTTTCTCAAGAGGCAGGTCAGGCGGTCTGGTATTCCCATCTCTTTCAGAATTTTCCACAGTTTATTGTGATCCACNTCATGAAGTGATGGGACCAGATGCCATGATCTTCGTTTTCTGAATGTTAAGCTTTAAGCCAACTTTTTCACTCTCCACTTTCACTTTCATCAAGAGGCTTTTTAGCTCCTCTTCATTTTCTGCCATAAGGGTGGTGTCATCTGCATTTCTGAGGTTATTGATATTTCTCCTAGCAATCTTGTTTCCAGCTTGTGTTTCTTCCAGTCCAGCGTTTCTCATGATGTACTCTGCATATAAGTTAAATAAGCAGGGTGACAATATACAGCCTTGACGTACTCCTTTTCCTCTTTGGAACCAGTCTGTTGTTCCATGTCCAGTTCTAACTGTTGCTTCCTGACCTGCATGCAGATTTCTCAAGAGGCAGGTTAGGTGGTCTGGTAATCCCATCTCTCTCAGAATTTTCCAGAGTTTATTGTGATCCACACAGTCAAAGGCTTTGGCATAGTCAATAAAGCAGAAATAGATGTTTTTCTGGAACTCTCTTGCTTTTTCCATGATCCAGCGGATGTTGGCAATTTGATCTCTGGTTCCTCTGCCTTTTCTAAAACCAGCTTGAACATCATGAAGTTCACGGTTCATGTATTGCTGAAGCCTGGCTTAGAGAATTCTGAGCATTACTTTACTAGCATGTGAGATGAATGCAATACAGGAGACTTGGAAAATACAAAACAAGGTTACATATAGTTCCACTATAACAATTATTAATTAGATGAATTAAGTTTTTAGTTGAGAGTTTTAATATCAAACTCTCAGAAATTACTAGAATGAATATACAGAGAAGTAGAAGGATACAGTAGACCTGAATGGGCATTTTTATTCAGATATCTGGAGTAGAGCACTTGTGTATATAATTATTTAATTGTTCAATGTCTTGCCTTTCCTATAAGCAAGGCCGATATTCCCAGTGCCTAGCACAGTACTTCAAACATAGGTATTTAGTAATTGTTACATGACTATTTCCATTTATGACAGACATATTTTAATTTCTTATCAGAAAGCAATGGAACTATTCTTTTACAGAAAGACCAAGAGAGTATTTAATATCTATATTGGAACGGCTGAGAATTGCCAAACTATCAGGCGTGGGTTTCCCTTTCTTTATGGATAACTCTAATATTGCATCTATGTTTGAGATGCTGGACTCCTCGAATAAAGGATCCATATCATTCGTACAGTATAAAGAAGGTCAGTACCTTTTACATACTGAGGTAATAATTTGTAGTTATTACATAAGTTTCCGTAGTTGAAACTAATTCTCATTTTGTAAAGTTTTCTTTTTTCTTATTCTCTTATAGCACTAAAAACCCTGGGTCTGTGTACTGAAGATGAAATTTTAAAAGATGATGGACATGGAGTAACTTTCGAAAAATTCAGGAATGAAGTGTAAGCTTATTTTTAAGTGACTTTATTTTATGTAAATAATGTGGCATGATGTTGACGTACAATTAGTACATTTTAAAACAGTGGGTCCTGCCTTTTGACAGAAGCATTTCATTCCCTGGAAACTTTCAGCTTTCTGTCTAGAAAGTGAGGACAGGGAGGGCTGACAGCAGTCTCTAAGCCTGGGGGAGGGGAGGAAGGGGATGCTGGGGTAAGGAGGTTCCAGAGGCCACGTCATTCTGTTCTCAATGGGGACCCCCAGCAGTTCTCAGAGAATGAGATACAGAAGCCCCAGTCAGCCAGAAGAACTAACAGAAAAGCTTTAAGCGCAATATACTAGTTGGAAAATCTCTGTATATAGAGTAGTGAAATTTTTCTCAAAATGATTTCTCACAAAAGAAGTGTTTATCAGCAGTACAGGCTGCATGCCAGCCTGACAGTTTTGGATTTGAGGTATTAAAGCGTGAATAGTATTAAGTAAATGCTAAGTCAGGAAATAAAAAACCATGCGAATGAAACTACTTACAGAAAGAAGCCTTTAGCTAAGCTAGCTCAATTTGTGTAAAAGTCTAATTTAACATAGTCCAAGGCCAAGGAAAAGCTGGAAGAAAGTTTTAAGATTCTCATCTCATTAGTTACATAGATACTCAACAAAAAATACTTAATTACATTCCCTACCTCAGAGAAGATGGTAGCAGCACAATGCTCTAGTTAAAATGTTTCATCCACAAAGCAGAGGTTGCCCACTGTCACGTGGAATGGAGCTAGGAAGTATTCTAAACAGAAAGACATTCGTGGAAAAAGAGCAAATTCTATTTCAGTCACCATCTCTTGTGTTTTCTTATGGGAAACAGTGAATTTCCAAACTAGATACAGGAACTTCATATATTTTAAAGGGATTTTTAAAAAAAAATTTATGTTATGTTAGATTACCTGCAACAGTCTTCTCTAACTGGCAAAAGAAATTAAAAGTTGACTGTAATTTATTATCTCTGCTCCTGTATTTTATTCAACAGACATATTCACTGTGTATATTTGTAAATGGAATTACTCTGAGTTTTCGTGGCCTCTGAGCTTTTTGTTTTTGTTTTCTTAGGAACAAGAGGACTCAGGAAATATGGTCAGCATTTTAATAACACTCTAAGCCCCAGATAATAAATGACTCTATAAAGTTTTCAGTTGTCCAGTTTCATTAATTCAGAACTTCAGCATATAACTTGAAATCCAACTGGCTTCCTTTTTGTTAAAACAACAAAAACCAAAAACCCCAAACAAAAAAGGACCCTTTATTTTCCAGTGTTAGGCCAGTTTGTCCTCAAATTAAGTAGAATCTCAACATCTTGCTGAGCCAGTTTATAAATCCCAACTTCATTTAGTGCCGCTGTGGCAGGAGGTTGCCCTGAAGTTGACTGCAGGACATCTCTCAGAAGTAAGGCAGAACCAACATTCAAATTCAAAAGAATACAGGCTTCTTTTACACTGTTTAAAAAAAAAAGAGCAGGAAGGAAATGAGATCTCCATTATCTATATCATCCCATATTGTCCTGTAATGATGTCATTTGGAAAAACTAAACAGCTACCCTGCACTGCCAGATCATAAGCCCTCTATAAAACTATGGATTAACTATCTGGCTCTTTCAACATGTGTTGACTGTATATGTACAGACTTTATATTTCATTAGATTACTATAAGGTAAAAGGATCATTGTTTTAACACATATTCATTACTTTCCCAGATATGATGTTTGATACTAACAGCATATTAAATGTAGGTAAAACTTAGGATATGGGAAAAGAGAAAATTAAGGGAAAAAATATAAGCAGATAGGTATACAGAATATTAAAAAAAAGAAGAAATAAGTACCATACTGAAATGGGCAAAAAACCTTTCCTTTTATATGTTTAAAAGGAATACTTTATAATCTCAAAAATCTAAGTTTTACACCAATTTCTAAAAAATACTTCTAAGAATTCTTCATATATCATGTTAGTTATACTTAGAACCAAAACTAATATCAAATGTTTAAGAAAACAAATTTTAATTTTTCTTCAGGCCTGGCCTGTTGTTCAGTACTAAACATTTTAAATTTCTTCTATTTATTCAATATGGCAGGAGTGCATTTGCTTTCATATTCTATTTCCAAATAATAAGCATTAAACCAAGTGTTAGAAAACAAAGCTCAACATATAATTTATATCCAGCTCTGGTCAACTTTTGGAGGTCATGGGTCACATTTTATCATCACATCTTATGACTATTTTAAGTTGTTAATTGATGCTATGTATACTTAACATCACTGGAATCTTAAAGCTATTTAAAAAGTAAACAACCTCCTCTAACAATTTGATAACATCAAAGTTAATTGTTAAATATTATGCTTACTGTTTAAAATAATTTTCTGGCCTCTTGCAATAGTGAGAAAACAAAGGGAAAAGATTCCGAGTCATGTCAAAGTGCAGCTGAGCAGCTCCTCCTTCATTGAAGTGATTGGCAAGAATTATCTGAAAAAAAGGACAATTCATATAGGAGTTGCCTTTATCATCACAGCCCAAAATACAGTCTGCTCTTACTTACTTCTTGGTAGATGTATATGTCCAGCTTCTCTACAAGCATTTGCCAGAAAACTTTAAATAGGGAGAAGCAAAGCTGCTGCTCTAATTGAAGTAAACGGTCTCGTAAAGTAAGCAGTAAGGGGCAAGCTGAACTGGACAGGGACATCACCGCCTGTTCAGACTGCGATGGCAAGGACAACCACCTGGAAAAAGCAGAAACAGCACTATCTGCAGCATATTAATTTTTATTATGAAATTTTTCATCATTCTGTATGTTTAAGATTTTTTAATTATTTTAAATCTGGGGAAGTACACTGTCCTGGGGCATTCTGGACAAGAAAAAGTATACAGCCCAACATTAAAAGTGCTCTCAGAAAATAAATGTACCTGTTTGTTTATTTTATGTTGTGATTTTATTTTATTTTTGGCCATGCCTCACAGCTTGCAGGATCTTAGCTCCCTGACCAGGGACTGAACCCAGGCCCCAGCAGTGAAAGCCCCAAGGCCTAACCACTGGACGGCCAGGGAGTTCCCTGTACCTATGTTTATACTTTTTGTTTCCCTTGTGATTCAGCTGGTAAAGAATCCGCCTGCAATGCAGGAGACCCCGGTTCAATTCCTGGGTCAGGAAGATCCACTGGAGAAGGGATAGGCTACTAACTCCAGTATTCTTGGGCTTCCTTGGTGGCTCAGCTGGTTAAGTATCTTCCTGCAGTGCGGAGACCTGGGTTTGATTCCTGGGTTGGGAAGATCCCCTGGAGAAGGGAAAGGCTACCCACTCCAGTATTCTGGCCTGGAGAATTCCATGGACTGTATAGTCCATGGGGTAGCAGAGAGTCAGATACAACACAGCACCTTATACTTTCTTTCATGTTTATACTTTAGTTCTCAATGAAATATTCTTTACTTAAGGAGGATGATAAAATTTGTAAACCTCCAAATTTAACATGACTTACTGATATAAGACAGTTAAAATATAAAATGCATTAACATTTAAGACATCAGTTAATTTTACAGTATTAATTTTCAGCAAACAACAGGGACTATTGACACTTCTAAACTGCTAAGTCCTCTGTGTGACACGGCTGTGCTAGGACAGACACTGCCTGTGCTCAAGGAAGCCACCGTCTGAGGGAGGTAACAGACATCACAAGGAACCGCTGACTGACTACACTACAGTGCAGGCATGCACAGGTACCCCTGCAACACCTTGCTTTGTCAGTGGGTGACAGGCTAGGCCATTTAACCCCGTATCAGACACCAGCTCTCTGGATTTACAGCCACATCTGAAGGTTAAGTTATTATCCGTTTATTCTGATTAAGACTGTCAAAACATATTTTAGAAAGATTTCCATCAAAAACAGTTAAAAGTTGGGAGTGCAAAAGGCCAAACTCCGTGCTATCTACAGACACTTTGGAAATGTGACTGCATGTTATCTTGTTAACTTTTATAAACTGGAGTTGAGAGTTGACTTATAAGAAAATACAGAGGACTTACCTCTCTTTTTTATACAGTTTTGCAGCATCTTTAACTTCTCTAAAAACATGGTCTACTTGCCGGGTCAGCATGTCATGCTTTAAACGCTCTAACAGGTTAATCATGTCATCAAAGACAGAGCTTTCCATAGAGGCTAGCTGTCCTAGCTGCAGTTTACTTAGAGTGTTATTCTCAGCAAAGACTTCCAATGCTGCCTGTTGAAGTTGTAAGAAGAACTGAAAGCAAAAAAATGTTAACATGTTGAAGATACTTTTTTAACAGCCTGAGATCTAACTCATACATAATTCATTCATTTAAAGTACACAGTCTCTTGGTTAAGACTCTGCGCTACCACTGCAGGGGGCACGGATTTGATCTCTGGTTAAGGAATAAGATAACACATTCTGCGCAGTGTGGCCAAAAAATAAAAACACAGTTCAGTGGCGTTTCATACACTCAGAGTTGTGTGCATCTATCAGCAGTCAGTTTTACAATGTTTTCATTACCCTAGAAAGAAATCCCACACTGTGCCATCATCTCCCATTGTCCTCCTCATCCCCCACCCCTAGGCAACCCCTCATTTTCTACCTCTAGATCTGCCTGTTCTGGACATTTCATACAAATGGACTCATATAATCTATGATTCTTTATAACTAGCTGCTTTCACTTGGTATGTTTCAAGGTTCAACCATGTTGTAATATGTATCAGTATTTCATTCCTTTTTGTGGCCAAATGATATTCTATTTATCCATTCATTAGTTGACAGACATTTGGGCTTGTTTTCACTTTTTGTCTTTTATGAATAACATTTCTATGATCATTTGTGTACAAGTTTCTGTGCAGATATATGTTTCCATTTCTCTTGGACATATACCGAGGAGTAGAACTGCAGGATCATATAGTAATTCTATATTTAACCTTTTGAGGAACTGCCAAACTATTTTCCAAAAAATAGTTTTGGAAAGCAACTCTCTACCATTTTACATTCTTATTGGCTGTGTATGAGGGTACAGATTTCTCCATGCTGTGCTTATAAATGATACTATATTGTTATTATTATGGCCAATCTAGTTTGTATGAAGTGGTTTTGATTTGCATTCCCCTAATGGCTAATCGCATTTTTTTGAGACACAGATTGGTAGCTGTTGTAAACCTAACAGATACATGAGTTAAAAGAATTAAAATATACTTTTTTTACAGTGCCATTTTAGGTAGAATTAATACTCTTCTTTCTGCCTTATAGGAAAACAACACTGTGGATAATTAGTAAAACATTAAAAACCAAAAACCTAAATGTCTGTTAGTAGGGGACTGGGCATGGCTACTAGGGATTGTTCAGAGATGACACGTGAGAGCCCGCCTTGGCATCTCTGCTGAAGCTGTCAGGGTAGTAGCACTGTCCTTCTGAGATTGTTCGTGGGCCGTGGGAGCCTAGAGCCACCCATGGCCACATTTACCAGAGCCTGCCTATGAGTGAAGCCAGAAATGAACAACTTTAGAGCAGCCATGCCTAATCCTCCCAGTTACACAAACAAGTTCCTCACCTCACCCAAATCAGGCCAGCATTAATCTGGGTTTCTGCCACCTATGACTGAAAAACTCCTAATTCTGAATGGGCTGGATATGTCAGGCTTGGCACAATCTGGCAATGGTCAGACAGCTGTTAGTAGAGAATCTAATGAATGGAAGCCAAACTCTGTCTGTTCTTCCTCTTTTCAGGTAATTCAAGAGCTTACATGACTTTTATTTAAAGAGTATTCACGACCTGAAGGACTATGAATGTGGTTAAATGATATCTGGTGTTAAACAGACTTTGTACCATAATAACATACCAGATACAAAGTTCATTCATGATTTGAAGAGTCAACTTTAAAATTTGATTATTTCTCTGTTGACAGAAGGAACCAGTTAATTCAATATCAGATTATTAATTTTCTAAGGACAGGGATGATGGCCAGTTCATCTCCATTAACCAACTAGAGTTAATGACGTTCCACAAATATTGCACTGAAGCTAAAAATGTGCCCCTGAATGAGTCTCTTATTAAGAGACTCTTAATAAGACTCTTGAATGACTGTTTTATGAAAAAGCTAAGGAGAAAATGGAGCACTGTGGGGGTTGGTGGGAGTGAGTGAATAAAGCACCTACTAAAATTAGGAACATGACACATAAAAGTACATAATGCATGAATGTATTCTGATTAGGTGACTTTATAAAGACAAATGCATCGATCATTACATTCCACTAATATTCATTTTATGAAATAATTATTTTCCTTGCTCAGCAGAATGATACCATGCACATGTATTTCAGTTAACATTTCTGTAAAAAAGTCTTTAAATAATTTTAAGTCCCAGCCAAAAGACCCAGATTAAAATAAATTATGATTGTGTTTATCAGGTATTTATCTTGTTTACATCTATTATTAGTACATTTGTTTCCTGTTTTTTGGCTCATTATCCTGGATTTAAGGTAAAGACTTTCATTTTGTTTTTCTCTCACAGTAAAGGAATACATTTTTTTTCTATATGATGTGCTAGCAGTATAGTATATTTTGTTATAAATTCCTAGTATATTGGGACCACCTCAATGCTCCAGTGGTTAAGATGCCATACTTCCAATGCAGGGGGTGTAGGGTCAATCCCTGGTCGAGGAACTAGGATCCCCACATACCACGCTGCTTTTTTAAAAAGGGATTCTTATCTTTTAGAGATACATACGGAAATATTTACCATGAAATATATCTGAGAACTACTTCAAAATAATTCTGCATAAGCGGTAGAAGAAAGGCTTAATGAAACAAAATTGGTACTAGAAGATGGGTGATAGGCATATGGGAGTTCATTTCACCATTCTATTTACTCTTGAGTATGTTTCAGAACAAAATATTAAACAATATTTTAATGTATGAAATATTTAGGTTAAAAATGTTTCTATTTTTATGACTCTTCACAACTTGTCATTTTTGAAGGCACTCAATAGGGACTTTCCTGGTGGCTCAGACAGTAAAGAATCCACCTATGATGCAGGAGACATGGGTTTGATCCCCAGGTCAGGAAGATCCCCTGGAGAAGGGAATGGCAACCCACTCCAGTATTCTTGCCTGAAGAATTCCATGGATTGAGGAGCCTGGCCGGCTGCAGTCCACAGGGTCACAAAGAGTGGGACATGACTGAGTGACTAACACTTTCACTTTTAAGAGCTATCAAATGTTATTTTCCTTAAAGTTCTGAATTTTACTGATTTTGACATCATTATACAAGCTTAGCTTCTTCTGAGATGGCAATTACCATTCAACGTATTTCCCAAGTTTAAAATCTACAGAGGATAGATTTACTTTATAAACTACAATTTCATGAAAGGTTGGCTTTCCTTTCCAATGATTAAAATATCAGGATGATTTAACTATATGAGACTTAGATGAGAAAAATATGTACTGTAATCATACCTCCTAAGTTTGGCCCAGTTTTGATTCTGTCTAACGTGTGTTATTTCTGCTTGCTACAGATTCAACATTTCAAAAGGTAAAACTGTTCAAATTACTAACACATTACTTAATATAAAAGATTAACTTACAACATTGTCAGCCCAGTCTGCTAGCACTGTAGAGATATAGTTCACGGCATTAAGAATTGCACAGTACCGAAAGCCAAGGGAAGCTCTAGTCTCTTCTTTCATCACCTGAGTTAATCGTATCCTAAAATCATCTACTAAGTCCTTCTGTAACTCCAGGAACTGCAACTTTCTGGAAGCTGTGGGAAGATTTTTATACCTGTCTGTGGAGAAAATTAACAAGACAGATGAAGGTTTATGGGCTTCCCAGCTGGCGCTAGTGGTAAAGAACTCGCCTGCCAATGCAGAGATGTAAGAGACATGGTTTCAACCCCTCGGTTGGGAAGATCCCCTTGAGGATGGCACAGAAACCCACTCCAGCTTGCCTGGAGAATTCCAAGGACAGAGGAGCCTGGCCGGCTACAGTCCACAGGGTCACAAAGAGTTGGACATGACTGAAGCGACTTTCTTCCACTTCTTCAACAAATGACATTTTTTAAAAAAGGAAGGAGGAACTAGGATAGGTTAAAAGAAACATGTAGCTAAAGATTTATAGGTGAAAAGATGTTTAAAATACTTCAGGAAAAAAGTCTGTATTTTGGTGGGGGGGAAAATACATAATAGAAAAGCGATAGTTTTAAACCTTACAAACAGATAACCTGAGGGTTCGTTATGCTGCTTTTATATATATATGAGAAAATTTCCATAATAAAGGATTTTTAAATCAGTTTTGCTAAATATTTTTGTATTTTAGTGTTTTTCACATTTTTCTTAAAGAATACAGGATTATTTACTGACTGGGTTTGAGTGGCACCTCTTCAGGTTACCCCACAGGCCCAAGGAATGGACAAGACACAGAAGGACTCTGGCAGTGACAGCTGAGGAGCACCTGGAGAGCCAGCAGGCCTGCAGTGCCCGAGGGGCAACGTGGACAGGAACAGGCCAACCGGCCTGGGCCCGGGCCACCCTCCAGCCAGAACATCCTTGGACCAAAGAAGTTCCCGTTACTAGTCCGACCTTTGCCTTCTCCAGGGGATCTTCCCGACCCAGGGACTGAACCCAGGTCTCCTGCATTGCAGGCAGACTTTTTACCGTCTGAACCACCAGGGAAGCCCCCATTCTTGTCCTTAAAGTTACTTTCTTATTTTGTTTTTCANTTGCCTTCTCCAGGGGATCTTCCCGACCCAGGGACTGAACCCAGGTCTCCTGCATTGCAGGCAGACTTTTTACCGTCTGAACCACCAGGGAAGCCCCCATTCTTGTCCTTAAAGTTACTTTCTTATTTTACTGTTCTACAAACTCTGATATAACAAGGTGAAGAAAATAATATTTAAAATTTGGGTCAATCACCATTTACTGAAGACACTTGAAGAGTTGAAAGACAAGGGAATTCAGGTAGGAAAATTAAACTATTTGTTTTTATGTAATAATTGAGGAATTTTCCCCTCATGTAAACTAATGTTTAAGGTCTTACTTAAATTACAAAAAACCCAAAAGCTAAAATACTATGCTAGAGTTTGACCAGAATAGAAATTGAATTTGAGGATACTACAATAACCACTATATGGTATTTTATCAAACTACTTCAAAAGTACTGAGTGAAGAGTCAGTAGTACTTTTATTTATTTTAAAATTTTACTGAAGTAGACTTGATTTACAATGTTGTGTTTAATTTCTGCTATATAGCAAAGTGACTCAGTTATACATATATATATTCTTTTTCATATTCTTTCCCATTATGGTTTATCATCTAATGGACTCCATCCCTCCACCATTCCCCTTCCCCCTTGATAACCACAAGTCTGTTAAGAGTCAGTACTTCCAAAATAACAAAGTTATATCTTTAAGACTATACTTGCCAGTTATAACCAAGAGTAGTGTCATAAAAGTTTCTGCACAGTCTGGAACTTTCATCTCATCCACATCAGTGATATCCTTATATTGAGATATCCAGGCAGCTTCTGATGAGAGCATTGAGTCCATTTTTTGAAGAGCAACTGGCACACAAGAAAGATCATGTCAAACAAGTAGTTCCAGATTGTAATTCCTAATCTTTCAACTCATAATGTCTTAGGAATGATCATTTTTCTATAAAAAAATAAATTTACACCCTCCTACTAGTTGAAGTATATATAACATGCTCTATTTTAAAGTTAAGTAAGATCTTTTACCTCTGCCCACCACACCTACCCAGAATCTTCAAAATATCTTCAAAAAAATCTTCACTGACTAGAAAAGCCACATCCAGAATGAGTCCATAAGAGCAGAAATACTATATGTAAAACCCATAAAACAGTTAACTCTACTGGCTTAAATTTTTTTTTTAAGTATTTTTATTTATTTGGCTGTGCCAGGTCTTAGTTGTGGTACTCAGTATCTTTTTAGTTGTGGCATGCAGCATCTTTAGCTGCAGCAAGCAAACTCTTTAGTTGCAGCATGTGGGATCTGGTTCCCTGAGGAACAAACCTAGTCCCCCTGTATTGGGAGCGCAAGTGTTAGCCACTGGAGCACCAGAGAAGTCCCTGGCTTGAATATTCTACCCTAGAAATATGTAGAGTACAATTCTGGGAAAAACTGAAGCTTGATGGGAAGAAAAGAAGATAATCTCTGAAGGCAACTTGATAAACCTAAACTGAGAAAAATTTAGATGGCTCTAGTTTCTACCCAGAACTGGAGAAGAACACCTAAAATTTTGTATTCACAATAAGAGATAACTCTCCCCAGCCTACGGCCATATGAGCACTTACATTTTCTCTCCACAGTCAACCATCTCTGAAAACAGGTCTCCTCTGACAGAATATGCATACAGTTAGCAAAAGTGCTAGGATAGCCATGGACGCTGTGTAGTTCTCTTTCAAACAAAAGCACCTCATCCACCAAATGACAGAAGAGACTGTCGTCATAGAGCAGACAAGGAATATCAGCAGCTAACTTCTCAAGAATCAGCATCATAAGGCCCCGAGAAAATTCAAGCTAAAAAAATATAGAAGCGTAAGGAAATGAAAATGACAGCTTATTCATGGACACCTGCAACTCTGAAACTGAAATGCTTTGGACTGAATCTCTTACCCTTGCGTTTACCGAAGAGCCCACTTTGTCCAGTATTGGCTGAATCTTCTCATCCAGAAACTGAGTGTGGTTCCCAATCCACAGAAGAACCTGAGCCAAGTACCATTCAGGCTAAGGAAGAAGATGAACAGTTTGAATTCTTAAGTCATTCCAACCAGAAAGTTACAGTTAGTTAAATGTTTGTATACATAAGAGCACAATTTTGACTCTGAACTTCACATTCACGGAAGGCTTAATAATCAAATGTTTCCCAATGTACTCCCAATAAATTTCAATAATGTGGCTTAAGTCAACTAATGAATTTAAAATACCATAAATATTTAAAACCTAGCACTTTAGAAATATGTAAAAGATAAGTATCACAAAGAATGATGGCCTTTATATAATTTTTTTAGAAATAACTTTCCAAAATAATTTTTAAACATGACTTTCTTCTGTTTTTTCTTTTTTTCAGAAGTTAAATTAAGAAAAATTTGGCTGGTCTGCATTACAAAAAATATAAAGACTTAAAGCAGCTATAATTATAGAAAAGTAATGTAACTGTGCAATTTTTAAAATTGTCACTAGAGGTGATTCTATAGCCCTTCTAAGTTTTGTTGGACAGGAACTCTAAAACATTTTCTGAAAGGTAAAACCCTGCTGTGTGCTAGATGCTGGGAATACAGAAATGAAAAAGGGGCAGTTAATGTCAGGGCCTGCATAGTTTAGGCTTCGTGTCAGAGTACTAGGACCACTGGAACTACAATTTAAAAAGCAACCAACAGAACTAACAGTTTTCTTACCTCAAGTCATTACTGCCTCTCTACCGTTTAGACTTCTTCTGTGCCACTTACCACTTACTAATTGGTTCTACTCTCCTTTCCACCAACACCCCATCCAAGAGAGGGAGGCCCAAGAAGTACAAAAGAACAAGCTGAATTTGAGAACCAGAAATTCATCGTCATCCCACTCTTCCCTACATAGATAGAACTGCCTATCCCTTGATTCTTTTACAATTCTATAAAGCCTGTAAACTCATTTATATGTGACATGTACAATGTCTGCCAAGTAATCAGGCATTTTAAATCATTTAATTCAAAACACTTACTGTAAGACTCCTCTGCTACTTGCACCACATCACATGTATGAAGACTTCAAGGATAAACAGTATCCACCCCCTAGCAACTCCCAAGGTTATAATTCTCAACACATTCAATCAAATTTCACTGAAAGCAGTTGTCTGTGATTTTCAGAGCAGATTAAAGAAAAAGGCTCAACAGGATGTCCAATACACATGGGTGTGGTCCCTTAACTAAAATGCTGGTGATCATTTCCTCAAAGTCATTCCTGTCACTTATCCCCATCCTCTCTCTTGCATAGCTACAAATCATTTTATATTTTTTAAACTATGATTCTTATTTTTATTTTTCGGCCGTGCTGCATGGCACATGGGATCTTTGTTCCCTGACCAAAGATCAAACCCAGTCTTAACCACCGGACCACCAGGGAAGTCCCACTACACATCGCTGAACACGTCAGCACTTCCATTCAAAAGCTAATGCTCTACTATCTTTTGACTCTCACTTCTCTTTCTGATGTATTTATAAACCTGAAGGAGCAGTGTGCACAGTGGAACACATGTGGATCCAGTTGTAAAAAATGCCACAGCAAACGCTTCAGCACACCCCAGAAGAAACCTGAGGAAGTGGTCAGATGGTATGCTAATGGGCGCACTGATTCTTAGCAGCCTATCAACACAAGTCCCAAGTTATACCTGTAAAGGGCAGGGACGAAACTGGAATTTAGCTCTTTAGAGAAAAAACAGGAATGTGGATAAAATCAGAATTTAAGCCAGCAAAAGCAGAGACATCCTTAGTAGTTGCTATTAATTAAAACCGGGGCAAGAAGCGGCAAAGCACACCTTGCTTATAACATTAGTCTGCCGGTTCCCTCTGAAGTGATACCTGAACCTCTTCTGAAGGGGAGTCAGCATAATCTGGATGGGCAGGATGACAGAAGGGGACGCGGGAAGAGAGTATTTTTCTGGAAGCTGTTTTGGCTCAGTAAATAATTCATCTCTGACATAGTAAAGTCAAGGAAAAAGAAAAGCATATATGTATAGATATAAGTATGTACACACACAGAACATTTTTCTAGCAGATATATATGATACTGAGAAATTATAACATAATATGTAATCTCACTTTAAATTACATATGACTTAAGTAAAAAGTCTATGAGAAATGTTATTAGAATTAATCTTTCCTAAGATAAAGGATAATAAGTAAGGAAACACATTCGAATAATCATTTTATTAAATTAACACTAAGTTACTAAGGCTTCCTTCCAATTTTGCCCAGTTTTTTGATTGTCCCAAGAGACCTATATGTGATGCAACCTGGGGTCAATCATGTAGTTCAGAACTTCTCACAGCCCTTCCACCCACAAGCAGTTTATTTGGAAGGAGAACAGCAACCGCCCCACCCCGCCCCGCCCCACCACTACATAAGCATATACAGGTAAGTCCAAAACTAGTACTCCTCCCATTTTGCTTCTTGGCCACTTTCAGAAAGCTTTCCTTTCTGGTCCAAATCCACTCTAGAAAAAAGAAATTTTACTAAGTTTTAACCCCTCAAAAGATACGAGGTTTGTAGTTTCAGAAGCTGACAGAACAGTGTCTCCAGGTTCCTGTGTATCTCAGGGGCACTGGCTGGGCGACTGATGCCAACAGTTTGAGACTGAGGGGGTGCGATGAATGGCCAGTGAAGCTGTGCTAAAATTTCCTCAAAATCACTGTAACAGAAAGGTGAGGGAAGTATTGCTATCACACAGTGAACACCAAATAGCCATCTGAAAGCAATTACCATGAAATATGGACAAAGTCCTTACCTTGTAAGCTTATCCTTGAGAATTTTATGCCAGAATCTAACTGTGGCTCTCGTGAAGCCAAGAAGATGAGTACAGGACGATTCCTGAAGCTTGATGTCGAGTTCTGCCATAGACACCAGAGTAGAGGCGGCCTCTGGGACATTACTGGTCATCAGGTATTGCTGAATGTTGTCACTGAAAGACAAGGAACAGCAAGGTTGAGAGACACTTTGTTCAGAACAATTCCAAATGTGGAAAACTGCTTCTTCCTCCTGCTTTACATAAAGCTACAACCAAAAGAAGAAGGAAGCACTAACTTAAAGTGTTTTGTTTTTTTTTAACTTGACACCCCAGTCTTCAGGAGCCTGGAATCCTCAGCATCCTCCTAAGAGCAGTGGGCTGTGTTCAGGACATCTCCCTCCACCTTTGCCTGCCCAGCTCTCCCAATAGGACAGACTTTTCCTCTGTCACAATCCATCAGGCACCCCTCATTTCTAAGAAATCTGTCTTTTACAGAATCTTAGTCCAAGGGGAGAATGTGGGTGGCATCTGGTAAGTCAATAATGCTAGTCTTCAATCTGTATCTACTTTGCCCAGCTGAACTTGACTATAGGGAACTTAGGGAGGTGGCACCTCAGAGTCAAGTCCTTTCAAGTTACTGCCAAGCTGCACATAAAATTTAAGGCAAGCTCTATAGCGAGGGTAGCAAAGTCAAATGCCTAGAAAGGCCCGACAGGCAAAGTAAATTAAGAAAAGCAAAGTGGGGCCAAGTAAAAGGCACATACCCCACCCTAAGGCTCTAGCCTAGGGTTGTCACACTGGAATGTAGATCTAATGTGGCCAAATCTTAAACATTTTCAGGAGAAGAGAAATCAAGATTTCCATGCAAAATCAAACTATTAATCAAATTCTTTAAAACAAGCCAAATACAACTTGTCTTCAGGACTAATTCAGCATATGACTACCATTTTGCACACTGGCTCAAAGAACATTTGAAAATGAAATGCTTCTTTTGATAAAAATCACATTCCATATCTTAAGCCAGAATAAGGAACAAAAGTTAACCTTTTCAATAATTAATCTCTGTTCAGAGGTCATCAGGAAATTGGAAGTAAGTGCTCTCTCTCTAGGCAGCCTGTGTGCATTCTACCGAGGCTTGGCTGAGGAGCTGGAAGCTGCCTATGAGCTGGGTTCCTGCAGAGCATCGGTTCTGCTCCTGGGCGGTCACAGCGCCCTCTGTGGGAACAGGCATGTGTCACCGTCACCCTGCCCAGCTCCACTAGGCGCTAGTCCTTCCTCCACACCTTTGTTTTCCACTGGCTCTGCTTCAGGCAGTAGCTCACATTTGTATTGTTCTATATTTTTGACAGCACTTTGGCCTTCCCCTACTCTCATGCTCTCATTTTTCTTTCTTCCCCTTTTCTAATCATTAAGTTTCCTAACAGATTTTGTCTTTTATAGCTATTTTCATAATTGAAATTATGAAACCAAAACATCTGCCAATGTAAGCAGAAATGTTAATTCAGCTTGTTTGAAAGGCAATACCAGACATTATCAATCAATGATATGTATTCAATTCAAAAAGAAGTACAACAGACCCTTGAACAACATGGGTTTGAACTATAGGAGTCTTCTTATAGAAGTCTGGGCTTCCCCTGTGGCTCAGCTGGTAAAGAATCCGCCTGCAATGAGGGAAACCTGGGTTTGATTCCTGGTTTGGGAAGACCCCCTGGAGAAGGGAAAGGCTGCTGCTGCTGCTGCTAAGTCACTTCAGTCGACTCTGTGTGACCCCATAGAGGGCAGCCCACCAGGCTCCCCCATCCCTGGGATTCTCCAGGCAAGAATACTGGAGTGGGTTGCCACCTCCTTCTCCAATGCATGAAAGAGAAAAGTGAAAGTGAAGTCGCTCAGTCTGTCCGACTGTTAGCGACCCCATGGGCTACAGCCCACCAGGCTACTCTGTCCATTGGATTTTCCAGGCAAGAGTACTGGGGTGGGGTGCCATTGCCTTCCCTGAGAGAAAGGCTACCCACTCCATTTGGCCTAGAGAATTCCATGGACTGTACAGTTCATGGGGTCGCAAAGAGTCGGACACGACTGAGCAACTTTCACTTTCTTTCACTTTCAGTCTGCTTTTAAGATGTATGCAGACTTGCCATTGGAGGAGCTCTGGTGCTCCTAACCTCTGCTCTGTTCAAGGGTCTACCTTCTTTTTGTTTTCTCCCTATTCAAAAGTAGGAGGGCTTGTTATTAGTCTAATAATATACTATGTAGCTCTTCTTAGGTGATATCCACTAAAAAAATATCCACTAAATATCCACTTAGGTGATATCCACTAAAAAAAAAGAAAATTGAATCATAGATAAAGCAATCCATTTCATTAAGTGACCACCTCTAAAAGGTTAAAAGAGGAATATCACTACTCTGATGAGTTGTTTTATTAATATGGCATTATAATTTTCATCGTGTGTGCACAGTACAACTATGGGACTTGAATTTTTTACTTGGATTCCTTTCTTTTAAATGCAAATTAAGCCCCCTGAAAAGTTTATGTTCATTCACAATAAAGGAATCATTATCATAATGCTTTTTCATAACAACTGGTAAAATCACATTATTATAATCTTTAATTAACTCAATTATTTAATGGCATCCATGTACTCTCTAAGACAGAGTCTCAAAGGAAAATAATAATTATGAGAACAAAGAGGCTTATTTTACCTTAGTTCTTCAATTTGTGAAATCCATTTAAGGTAAGCAAGATGCCGTTCAATCTCTTCAATTTGGTTAATCATGGCTCCAAGATCTTCCATCCAGGGCTGTGCGGTCAGCAAATGGCTGTTAATGGAACTGAAGAGATACGTTTCTTGCTCCAGAAATTGATTAAGGAATTGCTTTGATTCTTCTGCCTTTTTTAAGGCACTGTGAATTCTTTTAGGGATTTCTGATGAAACTGTAAGTACCTGACCATACCAAAAATAAAAACAGTAAAAAACAGCAACAATCAGGTAAGATTCTCAAAACCTTCTTTATTAGTTACCTTCGAAATGCATGTATGTTTTAAACAAATAAAAATTGTCATTTAAAAGCTTCAAAAGAAAGGTTGGATTTCTGCATCCTGTACTACCCAGGCCTCAACATAAAATGCTAATGTGGAGGTGTGTAGGGAGGGCCCTGGTAAACAGTATATATCTTTGGGTCTACTATCACAAAGCACTTTTAGAAGGTTCAGTGAGAGAACATTTACCTGCTTTACCCACTAAAGATTTTCCTTCAAAAACAAATGAGACTGTGCTTATAAATGTCTGGGTTTCTGTACTTTGCAAAAGTTCGCCAGGTGATTCTGATTTAAGCCCAGGTTAAGAACGAACCACTGACATGCTTGGTAAGATGATATCCAGGTAATGCCTTTAGAAATGGTATTTTATTAAATGGATTTTTCTTATAGTAGATAGAAACACATACAAATATCAGGCATCAGTACAATGATAAGAATATATTAGAGGAATTCCAATTTAATCAACACTAATGAGACACTTATTCTACACCAGGCACTGTGCTAGGGACTGATAGATAAATTAAACACAGCATCTGCCCTTAATCTCAGTTGTTACCAAAGAAAGATGCAGGCACATCTTCAATAGTGGGATTAGTGCAATAAAAGAGATGCCAGGTGTAATGGTGTACTAAGGTGGTGTTTCCCAGACTTGAATGTGCATAGGAATCACCTAGAGATATAGTTCGAGTGCAAATTCAGACTCAACAGGTCTGAGGTAGGTACTGAAATTCTGCAGTTCTTACGGGGTTCCAGGCAGGTGTGCTTGCATGGCGCATGCACAGACCTCATGATCAGAGAATAGCAAAATGGGGAGGAGGGCACAGAATCCAGTTCAGAGAAATGCAGAGATGAGCCGAAATAGGTAGGGGGCATCTTGGGCAATGCAAGAATGCCTGGCTTTTTCCAATAAGCCATGGGATGCCATGACGAGTTCTTAATAAAGAAATAATTCAGAGGGATTTATGATTTAATATAACCATGTTTATTTTCATATTATTTATGATAAAAACTGGGAATAGCAAAGAGATCAACCAACAAGGGCCTGATTAAATAAATTATAAATTATATACAGCCACATTTGAATACCATAAAACCATTAGAAGAGATCTATATGTATTGATATATTAGTTGTATTTACATTACATTATAATGTATATTGGAGAAGGAAATGGCAATGCACTCCAGGATTCTTGCCTGGGAAATTCCATGGGCAGAGGAGCCTGGCANTTAAGGCACTGTGAATTCTTTTAGGGATTTCTGATGAAACTGTAAGTACCTGACCATACCAAAAATAAAAACAGTAAAAAACAGCAACAATCAGGTAAGATTCTCAAAACCTTCTTTATTAGTTACCTTCGAAATGCATGTATGTTTTAAACAAATAAAAATTGTCATTTAAAAGCTTCAAAAGAAAGGTTGGATTTCTGCATCCTGTACTACCCAGGCCTCAACATAAAATGCTAATGTGGAGGTGTGTAGGGAGGGCCCTGGTAAACAGTATATATCTTTGGGTCTACTATCACAAAGCACTTTTAGAAGGTTCAGTGAGAGAACATTTACCTGCTTTACCCACTAAAGATTTTCCTTCAAAAACAAATGAGACTGTGCTTATAAATGTCTGGGTTTCTGTACTTTGCAAAAGTTCGCCAGGTGATTCTGATTTAAGCCCAGGTTAAGAACGAACCACTGACATGCTTGGTAAGATGATATCCAGGTAATGCCTTTAGAAATGGTATTTTATTAAATGGATTTTTCTTATAGTAGATAGAAACACATACAAATATCAGGCATCAGTACAATGATAAGAATATATTAGAGGAATTCCAATTTAATCAACACTAATGAGACACTTATTCTACACCAGGCACTGTGCTAGGGACTGATAGATAAATTAGACACAGCATCTGCCCTTAATCTCAGTTGTTACCAAAGAAAGATGCAGGCACATCTTCAATAGTGGGATTAGTGCAATAAAAGAGATGCCAGGTGTAATGGTGTACTAAGGTGGTGTTTCCCAGACTTGAATGTGCATAGGAATCACCTAGAGATATAGTTCGAGTGCAAATTCAGACTCAACAGGTCTGAGGTAGGTACTGAAATTCTGCAGTTCTTACGGGGTTCCAGGCAGGTGTGCTTGCATGGCGCATGCACAGACCTCATGATCAGAGAATAGCAAAATGGGGAGGAGGGCACAGAATCCAGTTCAGAGAAATGCAGAGATGAGCCGAAATAGGTAGGGGGCATCTTGGGCAATACAAGAATGCCTGGCTTTTTCCAATAAGCCATGGGATGCCATGACGAGTTCTTAATAAAGAAATAATTCAGAGGGATTTATGATTTAATATAACCATGTTTATTTTCATATTATTTATGATAAAAACTGGGAATAGCAAAGAGATCAACCAACAAGGGCCTGATTAAATAAATTATAAATTATATACAGCCACATTTGAATACCATAAAACCATTAGAAGAGATCTATATGTATTGCTATATTAGTTGTATTTACATTACATTATAATGTATATTGGAGAAGGAAATGGCAATGCACTCCAGGATTCTTGCCTGGGAAATTCCATGGGCAGAGGAGCCTGGCAAACTATATACAATCCTGGGGGTCACAAAGATTCAGACACAACTGAGCACACAGCACATAATGAGTATACCACTGATGTCGTTTCAATGAGTTTTAATACTTGCCTGTTCTTCTAACTGCATTTTACTTTCTGTCATCTGTTCTATGAGTTTACCAAGTTTCTTTAAAGATTTAAGGTCATTTCCGACTTCCTTTTCTATAAATGCCGACACACAGGAAGGAAGATCACTATTATCTGTACCTTCACAGACTTGTTCATTTTCAACAAGAGCTGCAATATTTATGTCACCTAAAATGAAAAGAATAACAATTACTCAACACCACTAACTACTAGAGAGTTAAAGGAAAGGCAAATGATAACTAAGGCAACATGTTTACTTTCAAGTTAATAAACACTATATATGGCATTTTGTTTATATACAGTATTTGTATGTATATATATATATGTTCACAAAAATACCCAGTGTATAAATGAATATATGTATATATATACACACTATATCTTATATATTTATATGTATAATCAGCCCTCCACTCCATGGATTCAACCAATTGCATATAAAAAAATAGTAAAAAAAAATCCAGGAAGTTCCAAAAATCAACATAAATTTGCCATGCTCCAATAATTATTTATGTAGCATTGACACTGTATTAATATATACACTATTATTATTAGCATTAGGTATTATAAGTACGGAGAAGGCAATGGCACCCCACTCCAGCACTCTTGCCTGGAAAACCCCAGGGGCGGAGGAGCCTGGTGGGCCAGAGTCCATGGGGTCGCTAAGAGTCGGACTCGACTGAGCGACTTCACTTTGACTTTTCACTTTCATGCATTGGAGAAGGAAATGGCAACCCACTCCAGTGTTCTTGCCTGGAGAATCCCAGGGACGGGGGAGCCTCATGGGCTGCCGTCTATGGGGTCACACAGAGTCGGACACGACTGAAGCGACTTAGCAGCAGCAGTATAAGTAACCTAGAGATAATTTAAGCATACAGAGGATATATGTAGGCTATATGCAAATACTGTGCCATTTTATATGAAGGACTAGAAAATCCAGGGATTTTAATATATGCAAGGGTTCTGAAAGCAATGCCCCATGGATACCAAGTGATGACTCCATATGCACATATATATATACACATGTTGTTATTTAGTCGCTAAGTCATGTCCAGCTCTTTGTGACCCTATGGACTGTAGCACATCAGGCTTCCCTGTCCCCTACTATCTCCTAGAGTCTGCTCAAATTCATATCCATTGGGTTGGTGATGCCATCCAACCATCCTATCCTATGTTGCCCTCTTCTCCTCCTGCCTTCAATCTTTCCCAGCATCAGAATCTTTTTCAATAAATGTGTTCTTCACATCAGGTGGTCAAAGTATTGGGGCTTCAGCTAATTCAGGTTTGATCTCCTTGCATTCCAAGTGACTCTCAAAGAGTCTTCTTCAGCATCACAAATATTATATATGGGTATATATACGTATATAAATATACACATAGGCAAATACCCAGATGAATATCTATAAAGCAATTTATTGATCAAGGATACTACAAAATGCTTAAGAGATGAGGCAATTCAGAGTGAAGGAAAAATTACTAAATTCTGTCCTAGTAACCAGAGGTTTCAATAGATGTTGGCATGACAATGCAGTTACAAACACATTAAACGTTTCCAGACAACTGTATCTTAAGAATCTATTTTGTTACTGGAGACGAAAGATCAAATCTGATAGCTTCTATTATATTAGTAATATATTTTCAAAATTTGTAAAGAACCAGATGGTATAATCTAGAATAACATCAAAGGAGGACTCTGGTTTTAAAATGTTTAAAAAAAAAAATGGTATTGAAAGATCTCAAGTATATGAAAAAAATGTGAAAGGGAGATCAGTGAATAAAAACGCCTCCTTATGTAAGAATTTTAAGTTTCAAATGCAGTTGTACAAAATTGACCATTTCAGGCACAGGGAAAAAAGGAAATATGAGAGAAAACACAAATTACCAGGAAAAACTCAAAATGGCTGGCACAACCACTAAATTGTACGATCTGAAGTGAGATTGTTTTCATGGCAAAAAAAGTGTCAGATGTCCTGTATTTCACAAGTCAGTTTTTCACTCTGCAAGACTCTATACCTTCTTCTACTATTCAGAATATTTAAGGCATAATTAAGAAAGTTACCTTGAATTCTTTGTACAATGAAGATTCAAGTATTTGTTTTAAAATTCTCATTTTTAAACAAAACACTGAAGAAAACAAATTTCTAGTTAAACAATTCACTTCAAAGGCAATTATTTTCCTAAATTTGTGGACCAGCAACACTGCTCCTCTTTTCCAGATGATCTTTAGCTATACCTTTGTGATGGTCTACACCAGGATGGCTTTCTGAACGTGCCCTGAGCCTGACAAACTCAAAGGCCCAGAGCAGCTTCTTGGCAAAGAAGGGAGGAGCGCCACCACCCGCAGCTGACTACCAGACCTTCTCCTCCTCCCGTCCCCGTGTGCTAAGAGGAGCTGTTTCCCTTTGAAGTGTGTTTCCACGTGTAAGCTTCTCGTTTGGTTCCTTGCAGTTTCCCTCTTCTGCAGAAGCTTAGGAAACCCGAAGTTCGGGTCAGACGTTACACTGGTAACACCATCATGTCACTGTGCAGCCTTTAACTTCCCTGATACTAAACACGCTCAACTCTACTGAGTCCACAGCGTGAATTATTTCATTTGCAGGGTTTAATCTCTCTAGATATAAGTTGTTCCTAGAAATTTAAAAAGCAAAACCCAAGATAATGTAACAATTTAGAGGAACAGCCATTAAACTCCAAATGAAAATAAATACTATAAAAGAAGGCCCCAGAGAAAGAGAATGGATTTCATGGAAACCAAACATTAGAATAAACCTGAACATATCATGCATTTCTCTACTCCAGGTTTGCCTAAAGGATTTGGTCTTCTCTAAACAAACCATTTATGGTTTGTTAAAAGCTTGATTGTACTAGCACATATTTCATTACAAAGACTATGGCAATTTCTTAAAAAAGCAAAACCATAAAACAAACAAGGTATGCACATAAGAGATAAAGCTGGGGGAACAATACAGAGCCTCCTGGGGAGCACTCCTGGTTGGACTTCACCTCTGTTCTTCCTTGGAGTTAACCTTGTAGAAATGGGTTCTTTACCAAAAATAAAGCATTTTTCTTAAGTATATAGTTGCTGTTACTATGGCAATTTCTTAAAAAAGCAAAACCATAAAACAAACAAGGTATGCACATAAGAGATAAAGCTGGGGGAACAATACAGAGCCTCCTGGGGAGCACTCATGGTTGGACTTCACCTCTGTTCTTCCTTGGAGTTAACCTTGTAGAAATGGGTTCTTTACCAAAAATAAAGCATTTTTCTTAAGTATATAGTTGCTGTAGAGAAAGTTACAGGTGTACAGTATAGTGATTCACAATTTTTAAAGGCTACATTCCATTTATAGTTATATTGGTTATATTCCCCATGGTGTACAAAATATCCTCATAACTTTTAAAAAAACTTATTGGAGTATAGTTCACCTACAATGTTGTGTTAGTTTCTGCTGTACAGGAAGTGAATCAGTTATATATATATATCTATCCACTCTTTAGATTATTTTCCCATATAGGTTATTGCTGAGTATTGAGTAGAGTTCCCTGCTATACAGTAGGTCCTTTATTAGTTATCTGTTTTATATACAGTAGTGTGTATGTGTCACTCCAAGTCCCCCTCTTCTCCCTCCCCCCACCAACCCTGGCTAACCATAAATTTGTTTTTTACACATGTGACTCTACTTCTGTTTTGCAAATAAATTTGTACCATTTTTTTAGATTCCACATGTAAGTGATATCATAGGATATTTGTCTTTCCCTGTCTGACTTATTTCACTCAGTGCTTATTTTATATGTCATAGTTTGTACCTCTAGATACCCTACCCCTATATTGCCTGTCCACACTTACCTCTCCTCATGGGCAACCACTAGTTTGTTCTCTATATCTGTGAGTCTGCTTCTCAAAAATAAAGTTTTAAAGAAACAGCAATGAAGGGCAAGAGGTTATAACAGCCTCATTAGAAAACAACAGCCACTTCTGACAAAATGAAAGAATATCTAAATAAAGATATGCTTAAGTGTAAAATGTAACCATCAGCAATTAACATAATATATACCAGTGTTTAACGCTGTGTATATTCCCCTCCCCAGCCCATAAAAATGTTTTTTTTTCTCCTTTGTTCTATTCAATTTATAAGAATTAAATGCTTTTTCACATGCTATGAGAGCCAGTAGCCCACTGGTAGGTAGCAGCAAAACTAATAACTATGCCTCAACTTCCCAACTATAAGTTCTAACATTTGCCCTGCCTACATTTAAGATTGTAAATGGGACTAAAATCCAAGTTTTCTGACTCTTAACACAATATTCTTACCTTCTTCTCCTTCAGATATGATCAGAATTGGCTGGACTGCATCAAACTTTATTACTAGAGGAATCCATACACTATTATGTACAGGAGTCTCAATGCCATGTCTTTTCATTTATCTTACATAAATCATGTAAGTTTGTGTGATGTATCTGCACACACAGAGGCAGGACTATGGGCGGAGGGAATGCTTTGTGAACTCTAAGCTTGCTGTAGCTTATAGAGTAAATTCTATCTTCACTTTTTACAAAAAAATTATACTCTTTTGATTTAACCATTTAAATGCACCATAGTACATTCTTATTCCAATAACATCCTTTAAAATGACCCACTGGTGATTTGCAGGGGTGGGGAGCGAGGTGTTAATGTCTCTCCTCTATTTTTTGTAAAGCACACTTTTAATTGCAGAGAAATTGACCAAGCCACCAAAGGAGGGACAAAGATAAAATCTACAGCTCAGTGGCATCAACTTCCCAAGCATATGAATGGGGGAAAGGTGGAAAGGGAAGGGTTTAACTGAATGGTATGAGATACTCTCAAATCCTTCGCCTTTAAGTAAAAGGAGCTGAGTTGTGGCAGCTGTGACCGCCAAGTACTATGAAGTGCTCACAGCTTGCTTTCTGAGACAGACTGTAGCAACAGGCAATGTTAAGGGCAAGTCTAAGTCCTAAAGCCCATATGGCAACATGGGCACCCTGTCTGTTACCGCTACTCATTCCCAGACTGTTTGCCATGGTCAGAAGAGCCAAAAACTCTTTGATGGGACAGCTGTTCCATGCTTCCCCCTTCTCTCCCCATAAATGTCACTTCAAAAGCCCCTGATTCCCCCAAAGCTTGCCACATTTAGCTCATTAAAGTGAAATGCCAAATGTTCAGAACCCTGGCATGTGCCCCTGCAGATAGTAAACATTGACCTGTTCCCTTTCCTTGTCCAGTTCAAGATCCAGGAACCAGGTGATCTGTTGTGCTCTTCCCAGATCAATATTAACTGCAAATTCAGTGAAGGTAAAGTACAACTAAACAATTATTATTTGACTCCTTTAAATGCAACTGTGATGATGGTCATCTCTCCTAGATCATTAGCCCCTCCAAATTCCTGATGCTTAACAAGTTGATGCTTCATTAAAATAACAGGCAGGCCCCAATTATTTTGAACCCAGTGGAAGAGCAGCACTGGAGTGAAACCACACCAGTCCTTGCACTAGGTAGGGATCAGGAAGTGCTAGTCTCCAAATTACCCCACATTTTACAATCTTGAAAGTCAAAAATACGTGCATGATGATTAGTCTTTATTACTATGCAAGGCTGAAGAAAAATGGAGAGGAAGGCGGCAGAGGATGAGATGGTCAGATAGCATCACCGACTCAATGGACACGAATCTGAGCAAACTCAGGGAGATAGCGAAGGATGGAGGATCCTGGCGTGCTGCAGTCCATGGGGTCTCAAAGAGTCGGACACAAATGAACGACTCAACAACTATGCAAGTAGGTTGTACAAAAAGGAAAAAAACGATACTTTATCTAAAAGATTAACAGGCTAGTAAGATCCTTCTGGATGCAGACCCGAGGACCGAGTTTTGGAGCGATGGCTGGGTGCAAAGTGCTAAGGTGTTTGGAACCTGCTTACTTTTCTCCTTGAGGTTCTTCTTTTGGTCCCCATTTTCAGAGCAGCCCTGGAGAACAGGTAAGACAACACATTAAGGCTGACGTGACGGGGGGACTCACACAGGGCTCTCAGGGGCCATCCAGTGGAGGACAACTTCTCAATTTCCTGGGAGGCCAGAGTCTGGAGGTTCCCAAAGGGCCACGTCCCTGGGGCCACCACCGTCACATCCCCAGGAGAGCTGGGGTTACCCTGCCTGGCCTCCAGGGGCACCTCTCCAGAACGATCTAGGTCATATCACCAGGGATCGCCAGAGCTACCGCACTGGGGCCACCTCCCCCGGGAGGTCTGCCACCTTACCAGAGCAGCAAGGGCCATCTCCCCGGGGCCACGGCAACCGCGTCCCCAGGCCGCCAACTCCACCTCACTGAGAAACTCTCCCCTGGAGGTCTGTGCCACCTCACTGGGCCACCAGTGTCCCCTCCCCGGGTCACCAGGGCCACCTCACCGGAGTGGCGGGTGCCTCGCCGCTCTCGCCGGCCAGGAGCATCCTGCTTCCGCGCGAGTCGTCTGCTCCTTGTGCAGCCAGCGTGGCCAATGGACTCTGGCTCCCGCCAGCGATCAGAGATGAGCCTCGGAGACCGCAGCGCCGGACGCCACGGCAACTTCCTGCACCGTCTCTCTGGTTTCTTCCTTTCCTACTAGAGAGGTTTTGCCCGTGCAGCCGCCGGC
>SJYX01000424.1:51074-66391 GCA_006410675.1 Oreotragus oreotragus | reverse complement strand
AAAAAAAAAAAACAAAAAACAAAAAAACCAGCGATTAGGGAAAGAGTAATCACCAGCAAAACAATTAAAGAAAATTTCTCCAAACCAAAGGTCATGAGTTTCCAGATTGAACTAGGTCCCACTGAGAGCCAAGCACAATGGATACAACCTGACTCATTCCGTGAAACTGCGGAACGCTGAGGTCAAAAAGACAATCCTAGGCTTCCAGAGAGAGAAAAAAAAAAGATCATTTAGAAAGGATCAAGAATCAGTATATCATTCAATTTCTCAGTGGTCACAAAGAAACCCAGAAGACATCAGAGCATGTCTGTCAAACTTCAAAAGAAAATTTATTTCACACTGAAATTCTGTACATGACTAGTAAACTACCAATCAAATGTGGATAAAGAATAAAGATGTGTTCAGACATTCAAGACCTCAACAAATTTCCCTTTCGTTTATTTCTCCTTCCTCAGGAAGCTACTGGAGATGTATGTACTCCATTAAAATGAGAACTAAACAAAGAAAAAGAATGCATGTCGTATGGGAAACATGCACAGGAGAAAAATAAAGTGGGAAGCCCTGACAACAACCGTGCACTTGCCGTAGGTGGTACAGGTCAAAAGTTTTCAGAAGAGATGCCTCTGATAGAACTCCTTATCTGTCAGAATCTCTGGAGAGAGAGGCTTAAACAATCATTAAGAAGGCAGGGCTTGGTTTAATGATGAATAGTAAAACAAAATAAGACCATTATTAAAGAAAAACAAAAATTGTGAAGGGAATAGAATTAATCAAAGTATATTACTTTGCTCAAGATGTTTGCCTAATCATAATGAAGTTAACACAAATCTGTTTTACAAGTACAATATAACGATATTGGGCACATAAAGAGGTGGGAAGTGTGGTGGGGGTTGGGGAAGGGCTAAAGGAAGGAAGAAGAGATGAACCCTCATTATTCATTAAGTGAAGTCAACAGATACTGCCTAAAAGTGACACAGCAAGAAACAGAAATGCAAACATTTCATAGAAATGAAGGTAAATATTAAAATAACCAGTTGAAAAAGGTGAAATGACTTTGAGGAAGAAGAAACAGGGAAGGAGTAAAGTGGGAATATAGTCTCTGCTGTTTCATTGCAAAATTTACAGGATTTTTGCAGAATTGACTCTAACTTACAGATATATATAATTCTGATTAAAAAAATTTTTTTAAATAAATTAAGAGAAAAAAGATTACTCTAAACCCAAATTTTTGCCTCTGAAGAATTCTCAGTCTGGTGAAGGAAATAGACATGAATATTAATTTAAGACTGAGTATAGGTAAGTTCAACAAAGGATATGTTTGCACTGATTGAGGGAGCACAAAAAACAACTAACCACTATCTGGAAAATGGAAAGAGATATCTACGATGGGCAGAATATGAGACAGTAAGGATGAAACGAGATAAACTGTGTGTTTTAGGCAGTTAGCCATCCATAGCGCTGTGCTTTGTCATTCAGTCGTGTCCAGTGTTTCTCTACCTCATGGACTGCAGTCTGCCAGGCTCCTCTGTCCATGAGGGTGCTCCAGGTAAGAATACTGGAGTGGGTTGCCATGCCCTCCTCAGGGGATATTCCCCACCCAGGGATGGAACCCAGGTCTCCTGCATTGCGGGTGGATTCTTTACCATCTGAGCCACCAGGAGCCCAATCCGTAGTGCTGATGTGTAAAAGCAGGATCCTGAATAGTATACATAATATACATGTTAGGATATAATTTTAAAGTCAAAGAGAACATTAAACTGTCAAATGTTTATTAAACGGAGTTGGAATGAGGAAGAAGTTTTTAACATTCCTGTGTTATTTTAACTATAAAAGCCAATAAAGAACTGCCTTTTTGGAGAACAAAAAAAGTAAAAATGTGTATTTTACTTGGATCTTGTCTAAGGCAGCTTAGGCTGAAATGCAAAGAGGGTAAGTTTTGACCACGGGGTTAGTTAATGTACAAAGAAATGTGAACATTCTTTCCTCCATATATGTTTGTAAGGAGTTGGGCTACAGTTTCAGAGAAGATACTTCTTAAAGGACAGTTCAAACAACATAAGTTTTAACTACCCATGTTTACTTCTCAGATTTTTTTCAATAACTATGTACTTTAGTACTGTATCATCCACGGTTAGTTGAATCCGTGGATATGGAACTACAGATATAAAGGGCTGAGTATCAAGTTATACTTGGATTTTCCACCAGACAGAGAAAAACATCTACTTCTGCTTCATTGACTATGTAAAGCCTTTGACTGTGTGGATCACAGCAAACTGGAAAATTCTCAAAGAGATGGGAATATCAGACCAACTTACCTGTCTCCTGAGAAACCTATATGTGGGCCAACAGTTATAACCAGATGTGGAACAACTGACTGGTTCAAAATTGAGAAAGGAGAATGACAAGGCTATATACTGTCACCCTGCTTCATTAACTTATATGTAAAGTATATCATGTGAAATGCTGGGCTGGATGAACAACAAGCTGGAATCGTGATTGCTAGGAGAAATATTAACAACCGCCAGATATGCAGATGATACCACCATAATGGCAGAGAGTGAAGAGGAACTAAAAAGCCTCTTGATGAGAATGAAAGAGGAGAGTGAAAAAGCCAGCTTGAAACTCATCATTCAAAAAACAAAGATCATGGCATATGGTCCCATCACTTCATGGCAAATGGAAGAGGAGGAAGTAGAAGCAGTGACAAATTTTCTTTTCTTGGATCCAGAATCACCACAGTGACTGCAGCCATGAAATTAAAAGACGCCTGTTCCTTGGAAGAAAAGCTATGACCAACCCAGACAGCATATTAAAAAGCAGAGACATCACTTCTGTGACAGAGGTCCATACAGCCAAAACTATGGTTTTTCCAGTAGTCATGTACAGATGTGAGAGTTCGAACAGAAAGAAGGCTGAGGGCCAAAGACACGACTTAGTGACCAAGCAACAACAACTGAACAGAGAGTCAGTCGGGGCCCCAACCCCTGTATTGTTCAAGGGTCATCGGCAAGGGAAAAATTAAATTTAGATTGACTTTCTACTGTGTGGGTGTGGAAAAATATTTGCAGTTTGCTGTCATTGGGACATTAACCTATGAACTAACCACAGTTCAAGAATATGTGATTGTGCATGCATTAGGGACAGAAAACTACCCAAAGTACTTAACTGAGATAAATTATATCAGAGGAAGGCAGGATAGAACACTACCAGTCTGCATGAATTACCTATAATCAGCTAACGAGATTCCCACATGTAAACCCAGGGTTTGAAAACAAGTCTACAAAGAAAGCTAAACACCAAAGAATTGATGCTCTTGAACTGTGGTGTTGGAGAAGACTCTTAAGAGTCCCCTGGACTGCAAGGAGATCAAACCAGTCCATCCTAAAGGAGATCAGTCCTGTATTCATTGGAAGGGCCGTTGCTGAAGCTGAAATTCCAGTACTTTGGCCACCTGACATGAAGAACTGACTCATTGGAAAAGACCCTGATGCTGGGAAAGATTGAAGGCAGGAAGAGAAAGGGACGACAGATGGTTGGATGGTATCACTGACTGGATGGAAATGAGTTTGAGCAAGCTCCGGGAGTTGGTGATGGACAGGGAAGCCTGACATGCTGCAGTCCATGGGGTCACAAAGAATCGGACACGACTGAGCGACTGAACTGAACCGAAGTGCTGCTATGGAAAACTATATGGGGGTTAGTCAAAAATTTTAAAATTACCATTGTTGTTGTTCAGTCGCCCAGTGGTGTCTGACTCTTTGCGGCCCCATGGCCCCTACGGACTTAATTACCATATGACACTGCAATTTCTCTCTGGGTTTATAGCCCCACCAAAGTCCAAGTGCGGCAGCCTGTGAGCTCCTAGAGTGAAAGGGCCACAGTGAGCTCCAGCCCCCACAGGTTGCGAGGCCAAAAGATGCGAGCGCGATGCCTCCCCGGGTCCAAGAAGCAGGAGCGGGAGGAAGTGGGTGAGACCGCCTCCCGTGATGGATGGGCAGGGCCAAAAGCGGGGCCGGCAGCGAAGGGTAGGCTCCGCCCTCAGGGGAGGGGCCAGCAGGCAGCGGCGCGTCGCTGCGCCGCACGTGTGCGAGCAAGGCGGCCGTGAGTCCGCCTGAGCGCTGCGGGGGCCTCGGCGTAAACCGCGCTGGCTGCCTATGCTGGGCTGCCCTCGTGGTTGGTTCCTCCGAGTGGCCCTTGCCTCCGCCTTCCTCCTGCGCCCGGAGCAGCGCGCCCGCCTTCTCGTCGCCCGGCCTGCGCCGCGCGCGCGCTCTCAGGCCCCGGGTAAGTGTGCGGCCTCCGCTCTGCCGCCTGGGCTCCGCGGCCAACCCTCGGCCCGGCGCCCCGGCCCGAAACCCCGCCTGGAGGGGCAGCATGGACTCGGAAGGAGTCCCGGTCGTGTTCTGAGCCCGCGGCGCGTCCACGGCGCCTCCATTACGGACCGTGCCCGCGGGAGCGCGGCTGGAGCCCGGCTGGTCTTGCGCCTCGGCGGTGCCAGCCCCGCCCCCCCTGCTCTCCGGGCGGGTCCTAGCGGCCGCCGCGCCCTCTCTCCTCCCAGCGGCGCTGTCAGCGCGTGGATCCCTGTCCCACTCCTCTTCTTTGCCCCCGAGGGTTCCTAAACTCTTCTTTCTCCCAGAAGAGACAACCGGCCTTTATCCTGAAGCCCTTTACAGCGCTCCCGTCCACCGCTGGGCCCGCCCACGTTCTTTCATCCTCTTACTTATCTCTCATTACTAACAGCGATCCTACTGTGTTCCGGGCAGGCTCTCGGGTGACTGTTTTATAGACGTTTCCCAGTGTAGGAGCAAACCAGAGTTTTTCTCGGTCAGATTTAAATGAGTGGATGCAGCAGGGGATTGCTGGGCGTGTTGAAACTAATCCGCAAGGTGTCTTTACCGCCAGCCCTGCACCCAGAGATTTAAAAGTACACTCTTAAATTCCGAAAATATAGGATAACTAAAGGTGGGTTTTTGTTTCAAGTCTCTAATTATCTGTGAATCGGGCATGCCTCCTCACCTGGGGCTGCCTTGGCAGTTGAGGTAACTGTGAAAAATCAGACTACTGTACACTCATACTGAAAAGAGACTGCTCGATATGCAGTGATTTTGGTCCGTCATTAGGCAGAGTAGCCAACAGTTCGTATGTATTAATTTACAACTCCTTTTGAACTTATATTTTGGTAGAAACTGGTGCAGTAGAGCGATTAGTAAAACATGGCTTTTGGCCCCAGATAGGAGAGGGAAATGACAGTCCAGCTGGTCCCTTGACCAAGTTTGCTCCTATCTCAGGCTCTTTGTTGGCCCTGTTTCCGCTGCTTTTCCTGTCTAGTTCTTGCTTCAAGCCTTTGCTCACAAGGCACCTCCTTAGACTTCACTGAAGAGCACCCCTCTTATTCTCACTGTCCTTACTCTGCTTGATTTGTGGATTTTACAGATGTGCGTTTCCTGAGATTGTTTTAATTTTTTCTCTGATATATAACCTCAGTGGGGGCGGGAAAATTTCTTTTCCCCAGTGCCTGGAACAGTGCCAGACAAATAAGAGGGGCTCAATAAATATTTGTGAAATAAATCTAACAGATTTCATTACTTCACATATTAAAGTGTAGTGTGTGCCCTGCCCTAATGAGAAGGCTCCTTACTGTGAGAGCTGGAGGGCTTCTTGATTGTTTGCAGTGAAGGAGAGATGCATTTAAAAAGGATACGTTGTGGAGGGTTTTGAAGTACAGATGAGATTGAGACTAATATTGCTGTTTTTTCGACGTTCATTTTGCAGGGAATGTTAAGGGACTATCAGTGTTGCATTAAAATTTTGGAAGTGCTAAACTTGATTTTTATTGTGGATTGTAGAGGAAGCTTATTTGTGAATCTAATTTCTTAATGAAAAACTTAAAAAACTGTTGAAATTGTAAAATTTCTAATCCCATTTGGTTCATTTGGAGTGTAAAAGAAATAAAATCTATTACTTTAGTATTTCCTCTAATGAATTGTGTAGGACTTCGCGTTCATGAGTATGTATCAGTGGATTTCATTTTCTTCCCAGAAGCATCAAGTTTCTAGTCTCTAATATAGATTGCTTGACATTTGAGATGCTATCTTACTATTTTGGACAGTGCATTTGTGCAGCTTTGTTTTTTGAAAATTTTTGAAATTTCAGTACCATTTTAAAAACTGATAAAGCTAGGCCTTTTACTTCCCATCCCTCCCCCCTCTTTTTTTTCCTCCCTTTTTTTAAAGCCAGTTGTTTTTTTACACCTTTGGTGTAGAAGACTTGAATATGTATATTTGGATTTTCCTGACTGTAAACTCATTTCCTTAGAGCACGAACGGGGGCAGTCAGGGTTGTTCCATCTTTCTGGGTAAATTCTTCTCAGCCTCTTGGATGTTCACATGATCCTCTCTCATTTCGAAATTATATTTCATTTCAGTCTTCTCATTATGTGTTTTCTGCTTAAGAAATTGATGCTGATTTTTGTTCTGCCTGTCCTGGTCCAGAAGTTTGCACAGCTGTTCTAGTAAATATGTTCTCAGCTTCTAGGCCCACAGACAGAACTTAGCAAAACATATACTGAGTGATTTATAATCACTTGTGCTACATATACGTTAATAATTCATGTCTATATTAGGGCCATCGGCTAAAACAAATGGAAAGTAATTTTGTTTAATGAGCTTGTTTTTGCAATTAAATGTAACAAGGAAAAGAGATCAGGCAAGTGTCCAAAGTATCAAGAAAAAGACTGCCAAAAAATACGAAAGGCCCGTTTATTTGGTGCTCTTGGCAGTGCTTTGAGGGTCTCTTAAAATTGAAATGATGTTTGAAGGAGAGAGCCATGCTTAACCATTAGCCCAGAAAACAAAAGAACCATAAGAAGCTTTGATTTTTTTTTCCTAGACTCAGCAGCACAGTTCTGCGGTGGAAAGCATCCATATAAATATTAATGACCAACAGTTGAATAACAACAGCTAGAACAGACCTTTGAGCAAGTCATCATTTTTCTGCTTTCCAGAGAAAGGAACTGAGACTTAAAGAGTGGTGGCTCACTTGGTAAAGGGCACAGCCTAGATCAGACTCCAAGTCATATGCCCAGACTACCACTCACCAAACAAGAGCTGACACCAGTGGTTGATACTTCAGATCCACCATCTGCTAATATCCTCATTCCAGGGGTGTTAGGTGTAACAGTGCTGTCCTAAGCCTTCTAGAATTTCATTCACATGGGGAAGATGAGGGGATGGAGTGATACCTGTATTTTGGCTTAGGTGACTGGTAGTTTGTTGGTAAGATTCTTTGAGGTAAGAGATGCAATTTAAAAGAAGTGCATTTGTGGTGGGAAAAGATGAGATCACTTTAGGCATGTTGAATTTGATGTTTGATTCTACCTCTTACTAGCTGTGTGAACTAGAGCAAGATACTCTCTGGGCTTCAGTTTTTTAGGGGCTAAGGTAGGACTAATAATGACACATAAGTCACAGGGCTGAAGAGAGGCTTGAATGAGCTCAGTGTGCACACGGTATCATTGTTAAGCTGTTGTTCCCATTGCCTTGGACCCTTGAGTGAACAAGGAGTTGGAGATGGGTCTTGGCTGGAAAACGAGACTGAGAAGGAATCAGGACGGGGGAAGGAAGCCAGGGAAGCCAAGTGTAAGCAGTAAGTTGAGCAGGAGGGGAAAAGAGCACCTCGAGAGGCAGGAGAAAAGCATGGAGTAGAAGCCAGATCTTCCACCTGAACGTAAGCTTCATGCTGGTGGGCTGTTTATTTGATGTGCTTGTGTGTCGTGTTGTGTCGTGTCTGGTGCCTGGAATAATGCCTGGCACAGAGGTGCACGGTGAGTGTTGAGGGGATGAAGTACAGGTACGAGGAGTGAGTGTTAAAATGAGTCTGGACCTCCCTTCAGAGGGGTGCTGTTGTTTGGCAATGGTTATCATAAGGGGTTTTGTGACTGTGCTGGTAGGAGGGGCACTGCCTGAGGACCCCTGTTTTTTTTGTGAATGGCACACAGGAGTTGGAGGGATGGCAAGACAGCCTGGAGGGTTGTCACGAGAAGAAGTCCACTCACCTGGCCTAGTGTTCTCCGGCCAGGAGCACAGGTGGAGACAGCACAGTTGGTCCTCAGTTTAGGAGGTTTAGCAGGGATCTTGCAGCAGGACTAGTGAGCAAGAATGTTGAGTGTTGGTTAGGAGTTTGGAGTTGTTGAGCTTTGCAGTACTTGAGGAAATGAAGATGGAAGAGGTGGTATCTTGGAACTGGAGGTCTTGATGTGTTTGAAGGACAGGTAATGGGAGAGAGGGAGCAGTAGAGCTGGAGAGAGTGGTGGTTTGATGAGGGTAGAATAGTTAGTGCATCTTTTTATACCTTGAACTTTTGTAATAAGACATTTCAGACATTCACAGTAGAGAGAATGACATGATGACGTCCCCGTGTTCCCATCACCCAGTTTCAACAATTATCAACTCATGGCCAGTCTTGTTTTAAATCTGTACCTCACTCCACTTCTATTCACCACTGGTTAATTACTTTGAAATAAAGTCCAGACTGCATATCTTTTCAACCATAAAGATTTCAGTCTGTATCTCTAAAACATAAAGATTCAGTTTTTAAGTGTAACCACAGTGATATTGCTAAAGTTGAAGCGCCAATACTTTGACCACCTAATGCGAAGAACTGACTTCTTAGAAAAGACCCTGATGCTGGGAAAGATTGAAGGGGATGACAGAGGATGAGATGGTTGCATGGCATCACCAACTTGATGGACATACGTTTGAGCAAGTTCCGGGAGTTGGTGATGGACAGGGAAGCCTGGTGTGCTGCAGTCCATGGGGTCGCAAAGAGTCGGACACGACTGAGCGACTGAGTTGAATAGTGATATTGCATCTTAAAAGTTGCCCATGCTATCTTAATGTCATCAGTTGTCACCAGTTTCAATATCCCTGATTGTCTCATAAATACGTTTTTAACAGCTGGCTTGTTAAACCTGGATTCAAAGAAGGATCCAGGTTTATCTATTCATACATTCCCCTTTCCTCCTTTTCCTGTTGCTGTTCATTAGTTGAGGGACTGTCTTGATCGTTGTTGAGTTTTCCACATTCAGACTTCTGCTGATTGCTTCCCTGTGCTGGTGGTGAACGTAACATCTTCTGTCTCTTTATGCCATCTCAACTAGTAGACACAGTTTCAGTCAGTAAGAACCTCATAGACAACAGCATGTCCTTTCAGGGGCCTGCAGCATCTGGTTGTCTCTTTTTTGTGATGTTAGTGGCTATTGATGTCATTGCCCCGGGCCAGTATTTCATTAGAGAATTGCTACTTAGTTGTGTCTTTGATCTCTGTAGATGGGGAAAAGTTTCAGCACCTGTTTCAAGACTTCTCAAAAATATCTACTGATGCTTGTTATACTTTTCTGGATTCTCTGGCAGGTATTAGAGAGTTAATATCCTCAGAGAGTCTGCACACCCCTTGAAGGAGGACAAGAGACTAGCATTTATTTAGTTCCTACTGTGGCTAGCCACTCTATGTTTGTCGTCTCATTTCATTTTCACAACAGTCCTATGAAGCACGTATTACTCATGTTTTTCAGCTGAAGAACAGGGGCTAAGAGAGGTTATTTACTCTGACCAGTTCCACAGCTGGAAAGTGGGGCGGGAAAGCCTGGTGTTTGGGTGCCTATATGAGTAGTGCACACGAAGGGAGGTAAAATGGGAAGATGTGGACTTAATAGAGAGGAGGGCATGGGATTTGGGCCTCAAGGTCTTCAGATGAGTCTTAAAGGACATGCGGCGGCGTTGGTGGTGGTGCTCAGTCGTGTCGGACTCTCTGCAACGCCACGGATTGCAGCACACCGGGCTCCCCCATCCTTCACTATCTCCTGGAGTGGGCTCAGTTTCATGTCCATCGAGTCAGGTGAGACTAGGTTAATCTGAGAATACAGATATGGAGGACCTCCCACTGGAGAGGGTTCTGTGAGCAGTCAGGCTGGGATGGGGACCTGTGGGGGCTGGGCCTGAGTTAGAGGCGTGTGTGGAAGATTGGAAATCCACACAGTGCTGGATGATGGACGGTGCCAAAGCAGAATGGGGAAGAGGAAGTAGCTGGTTTCTGTCGAGGCTCTTGGCCTCAGGTTGTTGAGAAAGAGCCTGATGAGTTCTCTGCGTTCTGGGAAGGAGGCAGATGTGCCGCTCCCCGTAAAGCCGGAGCCCCCCCGAAGGGAGCAGAGTGCAGGACTCGGAAGGGTATCAGGACCTCCTGGCAGATCCTGTCATGCCAGCTGGGAACTTGGGGTGGGGAGGGGGTTGTTTTCTTCTAGAGAAGTCTGTGTCTCTTTGGCTGGCAGGCTGCTTGAGGGGAGTGAATCGGGACAAATGGGTGGCCCTGATGTCCCTGGGTTGGAGGTGATTGAGAACTCGCCTAGGCTGTGGCTGGTCATCTCAGGCTTCATTTCCACTTGGCTGAAGGTCTTGCCATTGCAGATGCCCACCGTGCAGCCCACCACCTCAGGCAGGATGATTGCATCGTACAAGCATGGCTTCACACCTGGGGCCTCTCGGTGGGCGGCGCCTCCTTCTTGGCTTCTGCAGGCACTTCTGCAGCCATGCTGCTCGCTCCGGAGGCCACGGTTCCAGGTCAGCGGCTCACAGGACGTGCTCAGACCCTGGTCGAGGTCCACACCGCCCCTAGGGAGCTGTTGTGGATTTGGGGGGAAGGCTGTGCGTGACGCGGTGTAATAAGTGACTCAGGGATGTCCGCCAGGTGCCAGCAGCATTGCTGGACTGTACACGTGCTTGTCTCCTCCCCACCCCCATGCCCCCGTGCCTCTTTCTGGGGTCCCCATGTCAGGAAGAGTTCCCCTACCCTCTCAAGTCCCCAGGACGGAAAACCCGAGTCATCCTATAGTATTTCCTCTTTCCTCCACGTTGGTCACCCAGGCCTGACCGCACCACCTCCCAAATGTTCCTGAACCCCCCTCCACCTTCTGTTACCCTCGCCTCAGCCTTAGATCAAGCTGATTTCTTTCCTCAGTTGTTGTCTTACCTAAGCTCCCAGCCTGACCTCATCTTTCTCTTTGAAAAGATGCCATGAAATATCTCTGACTCATGAATCGGATGGCACTTGGGTTTCCAGATGTAATTCCCTCCATTCAGCCTGGGGTGGCTGCAGCCTGCTCCGGCCTTAACTCCAGGCTCTCTCCTTGTGTGCTTCACTCTGCGTGATGCGGGGCCAGCCTGGGGGACTTCCTCTCGCTCTTCATGCATGCTGCACCAGCCTCCTCCCCTTTTCCACAGCCTCTCTCTTAGTCCCCAAAGCCTAGCCCAGGAGTTCACTTCTGGCCTTTCATTAGGAAGGGGTCTTCTCGGACAGCCTCACCACCAGTGCCCCCGTGGTCTTCTGTGTGTTGCCATGTCTCCAAGGAAGCCCCGGGCCCTGTCTGCCTCCCTCACTGGTGTACAAGCTCTGAGGACAGTTTTGTTGAAATAAAATGAGAATGAAATAGCACCAACATCACATAAGTCAGTGTTCTCTTTTGCTCTACCTTGCTTAGAACACATAAAAGATAAGCGCTTTCTTACTTGATTTAAGAGATAATTTTATAAATTGTACAACTAGTTGCAGTCCACTTCTGTTCCTGTTTCTTGGTTTCTTCCGTTTTCTTAATTTTTTTTGTCTTTCAAACAAAATTATTTTTATTGATATTTTCTTCTACCTGCCCCCCCTTTTTTTGTAGCCGTCATGATCCTTTTTTCCTTTTCCTTTTCTTTCCATTCTTGAGTTTTGACAATGAGGCAAGATCAAACATGGATTCTTAAAATTTAGTTCATCATTATTGCTCTGCTGTAGATGCTTCTATAGATGGGATTCTGGTTAGCTAAGAGAACTAGGATGTTCTGCTCATTTATGTTCTTTATGTTTACTGACTTTGTATGTTACTTTAAGCATCTCCCGATATAATTAATACAGGGCTTCCTAGGTGGCTCAGTGGCAAAGGATCCACCCTGCAATGCGGGAGACACAGGTTCCATCCTAGAGTTGGAAAGGTCTCCTGGAGAAGCAAATGGCAACTCACTCCAGTATTCTTGCTTAGGAAATCCTATGGACAGAGGAGCCTGGCGGGCCACAGTTTGTGGGGTCACAAAAGAGTCAGACATGACTTAGTGACTAAATAACAATATAATTAAAATAAGAAAAAGCCTTATCCCTGTTTCACCTAGAGGATCAAATAAAATCAAATTAGACAGGCACTTGCAGTCTTAGATATTAATAAATGTGTGCTCTGTACTGCAAAGTATATATGGCTTCCTAGACTTTTACTCAGTAATTTGTGTACTAGCTTTAAGTGATCTGTATTTTTTAAATTGTGACAAAATACAGAGAACATCATTCTGACCATTTTTAAGTATATAGTTCAGTAGTGTTAAGTTCATACACGTTGTATAGCCAATATGTAGAGCTCTTTTTTATCTTACAAAACTGAAACTCTATAATTAGATTAAACCTCTCTTTGTTCTCTTTGCTTTTTTTTTTAAGTCCGTTTTTAATTTTTTGGCCATGCTGGGTCTTCACTGTGGCGTGCGGGCTTCTCTAGCTGTGTACCCATGCTCTAAAGTGCTCGGGCTCAGTAGTTGAGGCTCGGGCTTAGTTGCCCCGAGACATGTGGGATTTAGTTCCCGAGCAGTGATCGGACCCACATCCCCTGCATTGGAAGGCTCCGGACCACTAGGGAAATCTCATTCTCCTTGCTTTAAAAAGAAAAAAAAATGAGTATGTGTTCATGTCAGTAAATATTTGTATACACTTTTATCTTAATCAGTTTTTCGAAAAGAGAGCAAGATCCATGAAGCAAAAGTTAGATGATACTACTGTGGTATTCAGTGAAAACAAGTCTTCCTGCCCAACCACCTATACCCTCTTGTAGAAGTAACTGCCTTTTCCAGTTTCTTTGAACATTGTTTTTAATGTCATTGTTCTTAATTTTTTTTTTAATGTAAAAGCACTGAGATGAGCATCCTTACAGCTAAAACTTGAAACACTTTAATTAATTTCTTAGGATAATTCCTTAAAGAAGTATTTCTGGGTCAAAAGGCATACATATTTTAAAGGCTTTTGATATCAAATTCCCTGCAGAAGTGTTGTACCATTTTTTTCTGTGCCACTAAAAGCATATTTGGAAGAATTATTTTAATAATTGATACTTAGGACCTTAGGAACAAAGTTAGCTGTGCCTCTGTTTGCTGAAACCCAATTCTGTATAGAAGTGATTTTTACCACCTACTCTCTCCCTTCTAAAAGGTTCTCTTAAATGTTTTCTTGGATACTTGAAAATGGAGATGACAGAAATGACTGGTGTGTCATTGAAACGGGGGTCCATTGCCATCGAAGAAAATGACAGTGTGGCCCCAGCTGAGGAGGCCAAGAGACAGAAGGTCTCAGGATGCTGTCCAACCACAGGTCAAGACGGGCTCGAGAACAACTCTCTACCCAGCAGTGAAAAGGCGCCTGGGCCTCCTGAAACTGCTGGACAGGGTACAGAGAACTCTGAAGCTCCCTCAGAGGAAGAGGAGGAGGAAGATGGCCTCTCAGAGGAGGGTGAGGAGGAGGAGGAGGCGGAGAGCTTTGCCGACATGATGAAGCATGGCCTCACTGAGCTGGATGTGGGCATCACCAAGTTCGTAAGTTCTCACCAGGGATTCTCAGGAATCTTAAAAGAAAGGTTGGTTTTGTTTTTGTATCAAGTTATTTTTGCTTTATTAATTCTTTTCTTTAAAAAGAAATCAGTCTGTTTTTCCATTTTTAGCATTCTGTACCCAAGGATTTTTTACACCAGTGGCCAGTCAGGAATAGGTTGAAGGAAAGCTGCCCAAATGAGTAAATGAAACTATTTGAATATAAAATGAGTAAAAAATAGCAATTTCCCTGTGGCCTGCTTTGTCAGTATGTGAATGGGTATTTCCTTAAAATAAATTACTCTCAATGGTACTTAAATGATTTCCAGTTTTCCCTTGAATTGGCCTTAAAATCTTAAACTCTTTGACATGAATGGGCCACATCAACAGGAGAAAGAAGGTAGTCTTTATAGCCAGGTGGATCTGGATGTGAATGTAGTTCAGCCACTTCATAGTTACTTAACTCCTCTGAGCCTCAGAATCCCTGTCCGAAAAATGGGTTATAATGCTACCTGGGAATAGTTAATAGGACTTTAAATAATGTATGTAAAAGTATTTAGCATAAAGGTAAGCTTCAGGGTGGCTCAAGGTAGATACACTGGCTTCCAATTTAGTTAAATTTGCTGTGTTTCATGATTCACTTTAGAATGAACTATATAATCATAGGGCAACATTAATAAGCTTCCACTTCACCATTTTTCTGGAAGAATATTCTAGAAGCTCAGAAGGTCTTTTCTGTACTTGGTACCAGGCCAAAGTGTGGATTAGACTTCATCATGAAACCAGAAAAAATAACTACATGACTTTGCACTGAAAGTTTTTATTTTTAATACCTGTTTTGCACAATAATAAGGCTTACTGTTGCCAAACTTTCTCCTAAAATTAATAGGCAGCAAAATGATAATGCCCTGATTTTCTTTTCCTCAGATACTCTGACTTCGTCGTTCACGAAATAGGAAGAGATGGACGAATCAGCCATTTGAGTGACTTGTCTGTCCCAGTAGATGAAGAGGTAGGAACAGCTCTCTAGTGAAAGTCACCTTCTGTATAAAAATATTTCCCAGAGATCATAGAAATACAGAGCTTTGACAGCCTCAGATTCTGTGTGTGACTCACGGAGAGTTCTCATGGTTATTTTAAAGGATCCTTCAGAAGATGTATTTACAGTTTTAACAGCTGAAGAAAAGCAGCGTTTAGAAGAGCTCCAGCTTTTTAAAAATAAGGAAACCAGTGTTGCCATTGAGGTAAGTAGTGCAAAAACATGTGAAAAGTTTTTTTGAAGGTTTTCATTGCATCTTTTGGGTTGGATGTTTAGTAAGTGTCTTCTGGAAGAATTACAGTAATTAACAAAAGGATGGAGTTGCCCTATTTGGTCTAAAAGAGCATTGTGTTAAAAAATGTTTTTTTATCAGTGGCAGGTAACAAGTATTCAGATAAACTGTGGCCAAATAAGAAAAAAGTTATGTTTTTGCTTTAAAATAATTTTTCTATATGACCACAAAATCGACAAAAAGAATCTGCTGTTTGGAATTGTAGAGTGACCACTGTATCACATAGTGTCTGCTGCAAAGGACTATCACAGCCTGACAGAGTGTGGTCCTGACAGGGAGGCCATGGCCCCAGCTCCAAAGGCCTCCCGGTCTCAAATGAGGCACTGGAAGGGAGGGGAGT